>CM061550.1:36193612-36793612 GCA_030864225.1 Capsicum baccatum var. pendulum | reverse complement strand
GACAACTTTGAATGGGACAAGAAAAAGTATAAGGAAAGGAGTCATTGTTCAATAGACAAAGGTCACTCGGAGAAACCAAAACATGACTCTTCTCGGGATCGTGATTACCAATCTTATTCATCACGAGAGTAGAATTATAATAGACACCATTAGCTTAGAGCAGCCTGACAAAATGTTACCATGCACAATGTGTTGTCTTTATGGAGCGTAGCTACTGCTCTTTGCTTAATAACTGAGGGTGCCACCTTTATTAGTGAAACTGTACCACACCCTTTTGCATAAACCAAGGTCTCTCATAATCGCGACATTGATTTCAACTATTTTCATTTAGTTCCCCTGAACAATTGACATCCCCATGCTTTCCAAATATATTTGGTCTGTAAAAACTCTTTAACATTCAATTAATTGTTCTCAAAATAGACTTCCTAGTTTAAAAATAAAAATTCACACAAATGTGACGTTATGACTCCCACCTCTCTTTTCTCCTTCCTTCCATTTACGCATCCCTCTATTATGTGATAAGAAAGTAAGAAACAAATAGAAGCATAAAACAACAATAAAGCTAGAAAAAGACATGTAAGTATATATAAGCTGGTGGGACTGATAACGCTCAATCTACAGCTCTCGTGGGAGTGTAAAGCGGTCGATAGAAAATATAGAACCCAACCTGGGTTGGGTGTCGATCCCACCGGGAATAGCTTGGCCAACAAGTAAGCAAAATTAATAGACTTTTAGTGCAAGTCTCGTAAGAAGGGGGGATTCTTGTTTTGCAAGTAATGTAAAAAGCAGAAAATAATAAAGTAAAAAGAGAGAGATTGTTACGTTGGTTTGTAAACAATGAGAATTGAGGCGTTGGGGTTATGTTCACCTTCCGAGGTATACGTCTCTATTGGCTATGAGTGTGTAGAGTCTTGACATGTAATTGCTTATATAGAATTGTAGTCGATGGTAAATCCAAGCGTCTCTCGACCTAAACAAGGACTATTTCACTTTAACTCTCTCGAGCTTAAAGCGTGTCTTAACGGTACGAATTCTCCAAGAGGTTAGTCCAGTTACGGCACTAGCTTTTTAATAGGAAAGGGTGTCCTACTACCTTGACACTATCTCTTTTCCAGACAAATAACCTTTCTCGCGAACAAGTTAAATGTTAGACTGGCGTATTCTTGCGTTTGCAACCGCAAAGAATGTAGATTAAGATGAAGAGAATAATTATATAAGCAATATACGTGTCTCGAACTCACAAACTCACAGCAATAGATAGTAACTCATTCGGCTTCCATAACCCCAACAGAGAAGTTTAGTTACCCATGAATGCAAAGGAGATCACGATTTGCATTGTTATTGTTGAGTAATGGCGTGTGGATTAGGTGATAGGCGTGTGGCGTGATTCCTTAGCAAGTAACGATTCTCTTGTTGTGGAATTTAAGAATAGAAGAGTAGATTAGAAGTGTTTGTGGTGGAAGATGAGAGGGATGGACGAAAATTAATTGTTGAATTAAGTGAAGAATAGAAAGAATCTTCAAAATCTCTAGCATGATAGGGTATTTATAATACCCATATCCTAGTTCTACTAAGCTAATGAAATAAATAACCAAATCCTACTAGACTAATGAAATACTTGACCCAAATGTACTAGGTTAATGTAACATTATCATAATCCAAATAAACTAATGAAATACATAACCCAATTGTACTAGGTTAATGTATCATTGTCCAAATCCAGCTTTGTGTCTGTAAGTCCCCAAAGTCTTCAGAAATGCTGTTTTAGCCCGGGACAGATTTTCCATGCAGCAATTTTGGTCCAGGTCCCCAGAGTCTTCAGTAATGTTGTTTTAGCCCGGGACAGATTTTCCATGCAGCAGTTTTGGCCCTCAGGCGTGTAAACTCCCTTTCCTTCCTTCGTGAGCTTTCTTTTGCGTCAAGTAAGCCATAAAATGCTGAATTTTGCATCATTTATACCTGAAACTTTACTAATCATGTTCGTTAGCTCATTTATAGGAAAAAGGATTAAAAGTGCATGAAATATATAGTTTGTTCTCAAAACTAGGCTAAAATATGGGCAAAATATATTGATATAGGCGCGTAAATTCGCCTATCATCAACACCCCACACTTAGAGCTTTGTTCGTCCTCGAACAACATATCATGTCCTTCTAAACATCAACTTAGGGTTTTTACAGCAACAACACAAAACATTCTTCAAGACCAGCACAACAATTATCAACAAAGAGTAGCTTTCCGATTATAAATAGAAACAATTTAACCTCTAGCGTAGACTAGTGATGGTGATCAACTCGCATGCAAACGTTAAGGTACATAGAATCATATACAACTATCCAAAGCTCATCAACCATGTGTGTCTCACAATATAGTACCCATAATCACTCACAAGTATAGTATATTTTTCAAACATGGGTATCAAACTATCCTTGCTCTCACTCTCACAAAGAATTCATATGTAGCAATTGATGACCATAGGCTTGCCCTTAGTGTAGTACTCCACTAAATGTCGGAATGTTAAGATTAGGATCAAGTAGGTCTTTTGATGGTTGTAATGTAGGCTAAGGGACGGGTAGGACTATTTTGTCCAGGAATAGTGACTAAGCTCCTAAGCGCTTTAATACATCACTTTGTATCATTGACACTTTTTTCTTTCAACCTTTCTTCTTTCTTTTATTCTACCACCCTTGTTTTCCTCTTTTGTTTTTCAATTTTAAGAACAACTCACTTTTCAGCTTTCTTTTCCTTTTTCTTTTTCACAACATACCTCTTATGATAGCACTTTCTTTTCCATAACACATTCAAGCACCATTTACAATTTAAAGCATCATACTTACCCAATTTCCTCTTATATTGTCACATGAATTTTTTAATTTAAAGCACTTAGGAATTTGGATCAAATTACGGTCTTGAAAAAAAATGGATTAGGCTTACATACAAGGTTGTCAAAGAAATAGGCTAAAGGCTCAAGAGGGTTTAACTAGGATGATATCAATGGGTAGGTAACGCTGAAGGTAAACATGTATAGGTTGCCAAAGAAATGCCTAAATCATATCCTAAACTTACACTCCTTATTTTCGCTTTGCATACATACCAGGCAAGTTCTAGCATCAGCCACACATATAGAATATACTATTATCTCACACACACAAGGCATATGGTCGACTTGATTGGAAGTAATATAGACTCTTGACCCAACAAGTGAAGGAATTGAATCACATAATATCACATAATGAGTCACAACTAGAGCCTAAACGTCTCAATAGTCACAATTGTAGCACATACTCTTGTTTCAATCTCATGTTGTCTATCAAAATAATTTCATGGAAGCTAGAAAAAATTGGACTCCTAAAAAAACAAAAAAAAACGTCAAACGGAAAAAAAATGGACTCAAAAAAAACAAACATACAAACATAGGTGCAAACAGAGAAAAGTATAGCATGCGATTCTGACACCCCACACTTAGACGGGACACTTCCCTCAGTGGAAAATAAATGCGAAGAACCTGGTTAGTCGGACCCTTCATCAATGTCGGGGGTCATACCCCCTTGGTCTGAATCATCATAAGATTCGTCGTCAGAGTTCTCCTCCTCGTCAGAATCAGGCAAGCGTCTATCATCATCAGTCGGCACATCATCGTCTAGAGGTTCCTCAAAATATACGCCCACTCCACACATTTCCCATGCATTCATGTTCATTGGGTATTCGTGGTCCAGCCGTTGGAGCTCTTCAGCTGTTGGAATATGTCCACCACTCATCATAGTGAATCATGTCATGCCATAGAGATGACGGAAGAAACTCTCATCATGAGCATGTCTCTCCGCAGTAGTAAGGTTGACACCATGAGTTGTTTCAGTATCTTTGACCTTGGTGAGATCAACCTTCTTTGGGTTATGTGGGAGTTTGTGGTCAGCTGGTTCCTCTTCGATATCCTCCTTCCACAACATTGCTGTCAACAAATTGCCGAATGTGAAATGGGACCTTTTGTGGAGTCTGGCCTTCCTCATGGTAGATCGAATGATTGCCCCAAAGTTGACAGGGACATTCGTCATCAAAGCATAGACCAAACACACTCTATCTCTCGATATCTTGGTGTATTGAGTCCCAGGAATAAGACATGGGTTGACAATGCGTATCCAGATTCTTACTTCCCTATTCAGTGGAGCATAGGGGAAGGTGTTGTGTCGGCCTGTTTCTTTATGTCTGCCCCACCTTGCCATTGATCTAATTCCATAAACCGTGTGTCGTATCGCTCTATAAGGAGGCCTGCTGTACAACTCTTTGAATGGTGCTGTGTCGACTGAAGGTAAGCCAAGAAAAGAGTTGATCCAATCCGCAGTGAGCTGTAACACTTGGCCCCGAATTTTAACTTCATTGCTTGTTGTGTTCGGCGACCAGTTGGCATAAAACTCTCTGGTCAGATCAAGATGACACTCTCCCATGTCGCGGAAGATGAAATCCAGCTTCAAAGCCATTATTTTTGCCAACATTCGCGGATCCTTCTTTGCTAAGGTCTCCTTGTTGATCAAGTCGACGTGCACATACTTTCTTTCTTTGTTGCTGGTGTACCATGCTTTGGCTTCTTCCTCAAGAACCCATTTTATTCCGAACATTCTGCGTGGTAGGTGTGGTGAGGATGATTCTCCTTGGTCTTTTCGACTTCTCTTCTTGCCATTTTGGGATGTGGTAGCCTTCTCCTTGCCTTGCCTTGCTTTAGGTGCCATTGTACCTGAGAATAGAAATAATGTAAGTTGCAGCACAAGCTCACTTGATACAATCTATATGCAAGCACTAGGGGTACCACCCCACACTTAATTTTGTTATGCAAATCAGTGAGGTGAACGTAGTCGATTTACTCAGAATTCGTCGACATACGTTTTAGGATTGTATTATGAAAAGAAAATCAGCATTGCATCACTTATTTGCAGCCATTGGACTACTTTCATGGTAGATATAGCAACACTACGACCTAGGGGTTACCACATGGAATCGTTATTTTTACAACAAGCACAACCGCTTAAGTCGATAGGCACTATAATCTTATCCCGATGGTCGGGATGGTCTAACAAGTAAGCATCCAAACAACAATCTTAAGCAATATTCATAGCCATATCAATTCAGAAATTATCATAACAATGCTATTGAAACCAAATTCAAGTCGGAAATAAGCCAAGAATTTCCTACGTATATGTTTACTCACATGATTTTGTAACATCAATCCAAACACATAAACATCACCATCAATCATATATGATTTAGCAGTTCATCATAAACGTAGTATTTACGAGAAATAAATGAGGAATATGCGAGTACTTACTTGCTTGAAACTTGTGGAGATGGTGTTGTGAATTGGAAGAGCAAAAGAAGAAAATTTTGAGAGGATTTGGAAGGTTATGCGGCGCCCTTAGGGTTTTTTCTAATGTGGTTGTGTTATAAAACTAAGTCCCCTTTATATAGGAAGAGTATGGGTCGGGTTATGACCCATTTACAATCGGATTTGGAGACAAAAACACCACATATGCGGCGCATATCACTCGGCATATCAATGACATATGTGGCGCATTGTCTATAGCATAACGGGACATATGCGCCGCATAGTATATGGCATTTGTAGATATATGCGCCGCATAGTCTATGGAACATGAGATATTGAGACCAAATGCCATAGCATAGGCGGCGCATAGTCAAAAGCATACCTAGGAATAGGCGGCGCATAGTGTATAGCACACTAGATTCCGAGACCTTAGGCTATAGGATAGGTCGTGCATCGTTCGTGGCCTAGTTCTACCAAGGCCTAGCTTTCCTCGAAGCCTATTTTGACGAGGAAAAGGCTCAATCCATAGCCTTATGCATCACCATTCCTAATTTACCAACTTTACCATACAATGCATCCAAATCGTCAATTGAAATCGATCTCCTCGTTGAATACTTCTTGCACCTATTTTTGCTCAAAATCAAACGAAAATGATTAGTACGATGGGTTGCCTCCCACCAAGCGCCGTGGTTTTGGTCATGGCACGACTCTTATTTTTGGATTTTCATTTATCAAAAAGAAAAAAATACTAAAACGATAAAACGATAAAACGATAAAACGATAAAACGATAAAACGATAAAACAATAAAACGATGGGTTGCCTCCCATCTAGCGCCTTATTTATTGTCGTGGCTCGACGTAGTAATCTCGAGTACTTAGACTTCATCGAGATAAGTGATGGCCATGTCATTCATCGAGTCAAGAGGACCGATATATGGCTTGACACGTTGGCCATTCACTTTGAAGATAACACCCTCATTGTCTTCCAAGTCGACTACTCCAGACGCGTAGACTTGAATGACTTTAAATGGACCAGAGCATTTCGATTTTAACTTACCTGGGAAGAGCTTAAATCTGGAGTTGAAGAGTAGCACCATGTCACCTTTTTGGAAATTTCGTCGAATAATCCGCTGATCATGATACTTCTTCATCCGCTACTTGTATAAATCCGATCGTTCATATGCATGGAGCCGGAATTCATCTAGTTCGTTCAGCTGCTCCAACCTCAGATTCTTCACATCTTCCCAATTCAAGTTCAATCGCTTCAATGCCCACAATGCCTTGTATTCAAGTTCAATGGGTAGATGACAAGCCTTTCCATAAACTAGTTGATAAGGAGACATGCCAATGGGTGTCTTGAATGCAGTCCTATACGCCCATAGTGCATCATCTAGCTTTCGAGACCAATCCTTCTGATTCGCATTAACCGTCTTTGCAAGGATTTGCTTGATCTCACGATTGGAAACCTCTACTTGTCCACTAGTTTGGGGATGATACGGCGTAGCTACCTTATGTTGCTTGACACCATACTTGGCCAATACAGATTTGAATAGCTTATTGCAAAAGTGAGATCCTCCATCACTTATGGTAGTACGAGGTACTCCAAAGCGCGAGAAGATATTCTTCTTTAAGAACGCTACAACACACTTTCCTTCGTTATCGGCCAATGCTACAGCTTCAACCCACTTTGACACATAATCCACAACAACCAAGATGTACTTCATTCCAAACGAATTCATGAATGGCCCCATGAAATCAATACCCCACACATCAAAGAGTTATACCTCAAGAATTTTGGACATGGGCATTTCATGGTGTTTTGAAATAGCACCTTGCCGTTGGCATTGGTCACACCTCTTCACATAGTCATATGCATCTCTGAATATCGAAGGCCAATAATATCCACTTTGCAATACTTTTCTCGCTGTTCGATTGCCTGCATGATGTCCTCCAACTTGCGAGGTGTGGCATGCTTCCAATATAGTAGGCACTTCTTCATGGGATATACATCGTCGAATGATACCATCAGCGCATCTTCGAAACACATAAGGCTCATCCCAATAGTAGTGCTGAACGTCATGCATAAACTTCCTCCTTTGGTGGTAAGATAAATTGGCGGGTAGCACATTACTTACCACGAAATTCACAAAGTCGGCATACTATGGTAATTTCTCCATTGTTGTTGCTAATATCTCCTCGTCAGGGAATGCATCATCAATCTGAATTTCAGGTTGCGCCACTTGCTCACTCTCAAGTCTAGATAGGTGATCAGCCACTTGGTTCTCGCAACCTCTTCTATCTTTGACTTCGAAATCAAACTCTTGCAGCATCAACACCCATCGAATCAGCCTTGGTTTTGCATCCTTCTTTGTCATTAGGTACCTAAGAGCTGCATGGTCTGTATGAACGATCACCTTAGTACCTAATAGATAGGCGCAAAACTTCTCAAATGCATACACAACCGCTAGGAGCTCTTGTTCAGTAACAGTGTAGTTCCTTTGGGCTTCATTTAGGACCTTACTCGCATAGTAGATAGGATGAAATAGTTTCTCCTTTCTTTGTCCAAGAACAACACCAATGGCTACACCACTAGCATCACACATGACTTCGAACGGGAGCGTCCAATCTGGTGCTACCATGATAGGGGCTTCAATGAGTTTTCCTTTAAGGCATTCGAATGCCTTTAAGCCATCGTCATTAAAGTCAAACTTCGCATCTTTCTCCAATAGTTTGCACAATGGACTAGAAATTTTGGAGAAGTCTTTGATGAATCTACGATAAAACCCAGCGTGGCCAAGAAAACTACGAACTCCCTTCACCGAAATTGGAGGTGGTAGCTTCTCGATTACCTCTATTTTTGCGCGATCAACCTCTATTCCTCTTTCGGAGATCTTGTGCCCAAGAACGATTCCTTCTTTTACCATGAAGTGGCACTTCTCCCAATTCAGCACAAGGTTAAACTCTACACATCTTTGCAATGCCATGCTCAAGTTTGCCAAACATGCTTCAAAAGACTCACCAACAACTAAAAAGTCGTCCATAAATACCTCCAAAGTGTCTTCAACCATATCAGAGAAAATAGACATCATACAACGTTGAAAGGTGGCTGGTGCATTACACAACCCGAATGGCATGCGTTTGAAGGCAAACATACCATATGGGCATGTAAACGTTGTCTTCTCTTGGTCTTCAGGTGCAATACAAATCTGATTATAACCTGAATAACCATCCAAGAAGCAAACCCATCCTTTCCCCGCTAATCGATCTAGCATTTGGTCCATAAATGGCATGGGGAAGTGATCCTTGAGCGTCCAAAAATTCAGCTTGCGGTAGTCCATGCATACTCTCCATCCAGTAACGGGCCTGAGTGGAATAAGCTCATTCTTTGCATTCGCGACCACCGTCATACCTCCTTTCTTGGGAACACATTGCACAGGACTCACCCATGTACTATCAGAGATAGGATATACAACTCCTGCGTCTAACCACTTGATAATCTCCTTCTTCACCACTTCTTGCATTGGTGGGTTTAATCGCCTTTGATTTTCAATAGTGGGTGTGCACTTTTCTTGAAGCTGAATTTTATGTGTGCAAATCCCAGGTGGAATACCAATAATATCCGCAATGGTCCATCCAATAGCTCTAATATACTTGCGTAAGATTGCAATAAGAGCTGCAACTTGTTTCTCACCCAAATCGGCTGCTACAATGACTGGAAGAGTGTTTCCGCTTCCTAAGAGTGCGTACTTCAAATGGCTTGGCAGCTCCTTCAATTCTAACGTGGGTGGTTCTTCAATAGATGGCTTAGCTGGTGCTGTGGGTCGATTTTTGAGGTCAAGATCCAGCTTCTTGGGGGTATAGCGATATGTCCCTAATCCCGATAGAGCACAAATATCTTCATCAAAAATTTCAGCATCATCATTCTCTCCTTTCATGAGCAAAACCTCCAAAGGATCATCAAGAATTTGCTCTTCTGCAAGTAACTCTTTCTCATCATCAAAGACAACATCGGCCACAGAAAATACAATCAGATATTTGGGTTGCTTCATTGATTTGGAAACATCAAAGCAAACCACTTCGTCATTTATTCGGAATGAAAGCTCATTAGCTCTCAAATCTATGAGCACACTTCCCGTAGCAAGGAAAGGGCATCCCAAGATTATGGGAACCTCTGAATCTGCTTCACAATCCAAGATGACAAAGTTTGCTGGAAAGATAAATGAAGAAACCTTTACCAAGACATCGCATAGAATACCAACCGATCGCTTTACCGACCTATCTGCCATAACAAGCCTCATATTAGTTGGTGTAGGATCTCCTAACCCCAACTTCTTGTAGATCAATAATGGCATCAAGTTGATGCTGGCTCCTAAGTCACACAATGCTTTGGCAAAGTTCAAAGATCCGACGGTGCAAGGAATAGTGAAAGCTCCGGGGTCGGCCTTCTTCTGAACTATCGATCGGGTAGCAATTGCACTACAATGATGCACATCATCCTTCAGCTCATAACTTGCTGCCCTCTTTTTAGTCAAAAGATCTTTCATAAACTTCACATACCCAGACATTTGTTCAATTGCCTCTACCAACGGAACATTAATAGTCAGCTGCTTCAACATGGTCATAAATTTGCTGAACTTAGTGTCATCGGCCACCTTCTTCAATCTTTGGGGAAAAGGTGGTGGTGGGTATGGAAGTGTTCTCTCCACGGCTTTCTTCTCCTCTAGCTTCCGTTTTTCCACTTTTCTAGGCTGCACGTCACTAGGTGAAACGTCCTTGACGTTGGGAGTAGTTGTTGCGGCTTCTTCTCCTCTTGTAACGTCAGTAAGTGTAGCATCCATGTCCGCAACTTCGTCAACCACTTGCTTTACGTTTGCTAAAGTTTCCAGCACCTTACCGCTTCTGGTAGTGATGGCCATGCATGACCCATCATTCTTTGGGTTTTGCACAGTATCGCTTGGTAAGGTGCCAGCCTTTCTTTGATTAAATGCTGCTGAAAGTTGGCTCAATTGCTGCTCTATTTGCTTGATAGAAGTGGAATGAGAATCAACTAGTTGCTTCATGGAGGACAAATCATCAATCACCTCCTTAACTCCCGTGCTCGTTGCTTCCACTCCTTTCAATAACTTAGCCATCATGTCTTCCATAGAATTAGATGTGGTGGTATCACGTTTACCAGGGGGAACGTACAAACCACTATTTTCATTATTTTTCTTCCAACTACCTTGGTCTTTGCTTCCAGATTTATCATAATAGTTCCGACCTTGGTTTCCTTGGGCATTCCCACGGAAACCCCCCTGGTTGTTCAAGTAGTTGTCCTCTTCTTCAGAATCAGATTCGTCTCTTACTTTTAGCGCTACAGCTTTCACTTTTTCGGTCTTCCCTGATAATAAGTGCTTTGTCAGAAGATCCAATTGTGTTTTCATGTGCGCCATGTCTTGCTCACGTTCTTCTTCTCTTCTTCTTTGGTCTGCAGACATGCCAATAGATAAAGTGGGGCTTGCTACCTTTGAATCCCTGGTATGCCAAGCTCTACTTTGCTTTGTCATGCGATCTAGCATATTGCTTGCTTGACCAAAGGTAAGGTCCATGAAAGAACCTCCAGCTGCGTTGTCCACCACTGGTTTAGTTATTGAATTCAAGGCTCTATACAAGATCTCCATTAGGTGAACATTAGTCATGTGATGGTTTGGGCATCTCGCTATCTTTGTCTTGAACCTCTCCCATGTTTCATGAAGAGCTTTAGAGGGAAGCTGACGAAAGTTGCTGATTTCATCTCTCAATTGTGCTCTTTTGGATGGCGGAAAGAATCTTTCTAGGAAAGCGTCTCTCAATTGCCTCCAATTTGTAATTGAATCAGGAGTCAGCCCATTCAACCATAGTGTTGCCTCCCCAGACAGAGACAATGGAAATAGACGTAATCGAATAGCATTCTGACCAACACCAGGATTGTCAAAGGACTTGCATGTAGAAATAAAGTTGATGAGATGCATATTCGGATCGTCGCCTGCTAGTCCACCAAATAATCCCTTGAGCTGCAATAACTGAATAATGGTGCTTGTGATGTTGAACTTGGCTCCAGGCGCTAATGGTGGTGGAATTATAGCTCCAGTGGCTCCGGCACCATCAAGATCATCATCATCATCGTCGAAAGCTGGCTGCACAGGTTGGCGATCATATCTATACCGTGCTTGTCGACCTCTTTTGTTGGCAGGTGTTGGAGTTTCAGCGCCATGCCTTGGGTTTATCAACTCGTCATCGCCTAAATCCTCATCGTCAGGGTTTGTTGCTCGCCCAGGATTATCAATGTTTTGCTGGTGTACTTGGGCAGAGGCAAGAGCAGCTAATCTTGCTTGCTCGTGTTGAGAAGCCATCCTGTCGATTTCAGCTTGTGCTTCCATTCTTCTAATTCGTTGTGGTTCAGGATTGATTGGTAATAACGGTTGACCAGAACTTCTAGTATGGGGCATGCACTAAAGTAAAAAACTGCAAGAAACAAAAACAAAAACTAAAAGTAAAAGTACGAGAATCTTTGACCAAGGGGTCTAGTAATTATCACGAACTTGATTGACACTCGTATTCCCCAACAACGGCGCCAATTTTTGATAACGCTCAATCTACAGCTCTCGTGGGAGTGTAAAGCGGTCGATAGCAAATATAGAACCCAACCAGGGTTGGGTGTCGATCCCACAGGGAATAGCTTGGCCAACAAGTAAGCAAAATTAATAGACTTTTGGTGCAAGTCTCGTAAGAAGGGGGGATTCTTGTTTTGCAAGTAATGTAAAAAGCAGAAAATAATAAAGTAAAAAGAGAGAGATTGTTACGTTGGTTTGTAAACAATGAGAATTGAGGCGTTGGGGTTATGTTCACCTTCCGAGGTATACGTCTCTATTGGCTATGAGTGTGTAGAGTCTTGACATGTAATTGCTTATATAGAATTGTAGTCGATGGTAAATCCAAGCGTCTCTCGACCTAAACAAGGACTATTTCACTTTAACTCTCTCGAGCTTAAAGCGTGTCTTAACGGTACGAATTCTCCAAGAGGTTAGTCCAGTTACGGCACTAGCTTTTTAATAGGAAAGGGTGTCCTACTACCTTGACACTATCTCTTTTCCAGACAAATAACCTTTCTCGCGAACAAGTTAAATGTTAGACTGGCGTATTCTTGCGTTTGCAACCGCAAAGAATGTAGATTAAGATGAAGAGAATAATTATATAAGCAATATACGTGTCTCGAACTCACAAACTCACAGCAATAGATAGTAACTCATTCGGCTTCCATAACCCCAATAGAGAAGTTTAGTTACCCATGAATGCAAAGGAGATCACGATTTGCATTGTTATTGTTGAGTAATGGCGTGTGGATTAGGTGATAGGCGTGTGGCGTGATTCCTTAGCAAGTAACGATTCTCTTGTTGTGGAATTTAAGAATAGAAGAGTAGATTAGAAGTGTTTGTGGTGGAAGATGAGAGGGATGGACGAAAATTAATTGTTGAATTAAGTGAAGAATAGAAAGAATCTTCAAAATCTCTAGCATAATAGGGTATTTATAATACCCATATCCTAGTTCTACTAAGCTAATGAAATAAATAACCAAATCCTACTAGACTAATGAAATACTTGACCCAAATGTACTAGGTTAATGTAACATTATCATAATCCAAATAAACTAATGAAATACATAACCCAATTGTACTAGGTTAATGTATCATTGTCCAAATCCAGCTTTGTGTCTGTAAGTCCCCAAAGTCTTCAGAAATGCTGTTTTAGCCCGGGACAGATTTTCCATGCAGCAATTTTGGTCCAGGTCCCCAGAGTCTTCAGTAATGTTGTTTTAGCCCGGGACAGATTTTCCATGCAGCAGTTTTGGCCCTCAGGCGTGTAAACTCCCTTTCCTTCCTTCGTGAGCTTTCTTTTGCGTCAAGTAAGCCATAAAATGCTGCATTTTGCATCATTTATACCTGAAACTTTACTAATCATGTTCGTTAGCTCATTTATAGGAAAAAGGATTAAAAGTGCATGAAATATATAGTTTGTTCTCAAAACTAGGCTAAAATATGGGCAAAATATATTGATATAGGCGTGCAAATTCGCCTATCATCAGGGACTTATATCATTGTAAGTAGAGTTATTCATGAGTACAAAAAATACATTATGATCACTATCTTTGTACACAAAAATAGTACTCCTAACATATATGACAAAACATCACTGTAAAAGTTACATGATGATCACTACGGCTATACACAAAAGTAGTACAGTACTTCTACATACTACTTGAAAAAACTCCATTCCAACTTCAAAATAAAGAGATTTACCATATTAATAACCCATATCATTGTCGAAGTAGAGCCAAATCTTTATTGACGATATCAGTATCACAATAAAGTTGGAGAGGAAAGTTTTCTTCTCTTTCTAGTCCATTTTTGTTCAAATATGGGACTTTGTAATTATTGCTGCCACTATCTTTCATCACCTTAATCATACAAGATTGTAAAGTAAGAAATACATGATTGAGTTGTTTCACTTTCATTTTATCAAAATATCTTTCCACTGCTTCAACTAATTCATCAACATTTTTAGGGGCCTTTTGATATTGAAGACTTTGGATTGCTCTACAAAAACCAAGATCTAAAACATTCAAATTTGGACTGTTCAATGGTTGAAAACACAATTTAATGTCAAATCCATCTTGTTGGATAGCTTCAATAAATTCCAAATCATTCTTACCAATATGTGGCTTGCATTATCTTGTTTTAAAAAGATAGGATTATTTGAATAAGAAGCTGGCCATTTTGCTCTAATAGCAGGAAGAACTTTCTCTATCAAGCAAGCTCTAGTGATATCTTTAGTTACTGACTGAATGGGCTTTGTTTCTATAGTTACTACTGTTCGATTTTTGCTATTCCACTTAGCTGGTTCCTTAACTACAAACGAAAAAAATACCAATTTTTCTAGAAAATAACTCAATTCCATTTTCATCAAATCGAGGATGTGCTACAGCAGCCATAAACATAACCTTTGAAATAAATTTTTTACTTTTGTAAGAACGATACGGATCTGGCTCATGCTCTCCAGGAAGTAGGTAGTACCTTTCAACTTTTTTGGACAAAAAAACCACTTTTCATCAATATGAACATAATTAAACATATTTATAAACATGGGATTTATGGGGATTGTATTCGGATCAATCATTGAGAGGCAGTGTTGAAGTCGTACCTTTTTATTTAATTCGGTTAACTAAGGGTTGATGGAATTAGAATGTGGCCGAAGAGTTCCATCTTTCAGACGCCGAAGGACGGTTGATTTTTCTATGTTCATCGCAAAAGCTAGAGATCAAATATTTCTTCGGCGACAAAATGGAATTTCTTTGACTTGATTAATGTTGACTCCAATCCGTTTTCTTCCAACTTTACCTATAAGTCTTAAAGACACATCTAACGACGACATACAATTATCAACTGATGATTGACATTGTTTCCAAATGCACTGAATAGTTCTTATTGATTTCTTGAACAACATTGCAACTTGTGTTATAGATTCGTATTTGAGACTTCCTTCCTTACTTTATTTCAAAAGAAACTTTGAAATTGCTTGACGTTCTTCTAATTTCAATCTTTTATTTCTGAAGGTTGAGTCTATAGGTACGACGAACCTCATCTTTAGAGTAATGGCAAAAATAAGAGAGGAGATAAAAGGAAGAATTTGGAAATTATCCAAAACAAAAGAAAGGAATCAGTAACTAGAATATGCAAAAGAACATCTCTCAAATGAAAAGAAGATTTGGTGCCACAGATTAACCATTTGCTAAAAATTCAAATGAAAAGTAGGTTTAGCGACCAAAAATTGAAACCAAAATCAAATCAGAAACGTAAATTTTTCGTGGAAAATCCGTACATGATGGCAAATTGGTCCTATTTTCTAGAAAATTGAATTTTGCAATAACAAATTTTTCTTAATTGTTGATAGAGAAAATGAGAGTAAAATTTTAAATTAAAGAGATACACTGATTTAGACTACTTAACTCTTTGCAAAAGAGAGAGACAGTTATGTAGGTGGTGTATTTTTTAGTAGATTTTTTTAATATTGTACTCTCTGTTGCATTTTTTTAATTATTGTTAAATTTAATAAAAGTACCTAGTGGTCCAATACTTTTTTAAAAGGGGTAATTTAGTAACTTTAGCAAGGTCAATGCATATTTCTTAAATATCGTGTCCGGTCAAATGGCGACATATAATTTTAGATGGAGGGAGTATTATGATATTCAATGTTCATCAATCCATAAGCAAATTACTTTCTATAGTTCCCAGTAGGTTACAATGAGTCGGTCCGATTCAAACCTATTGCTCTATACAACTCTTAAGACAAATTTATAAAATCAATCTTCTGTAAATAGAAAATATAAATCAAAAATCAATCTTTAAAGCAAGTAAAAAGGACCAAAGGATAGCAAAAATTAATTAGTATCGCGGAACAATAAGATATCCAAAGGATAATTGAATTAGATAGTACCATAACAATATTAACTACAGATCTAGAGAAAATAGATTAAAACTTGAATTAATTAATTTGTATAATAGATCAATAATAATAATAGATTTGAAATAAAAGGATTAAGGCTTGAAATAGTTAGCATCATGTATCATATATATAACAGACATCAAATGAAAACTTGCTCGAAAACTTGCTCCACCATCAATGATGCACTTACCAAAAATAAATCATGATGGACTAATAAAAATTGAGATTAAGAACATGAATTTTGCTTGAAACTTGTGTTTAGGTGTCAAAGTGCTTAGGGAATACAATGGAGAAAAGGGAAAATAGAGAAAATGAAGATGAAAGAAGATTTTAGGAAAGTAAAACAGTAAAGGCAAAAGACACGGTAAAGTGTCATTGATTGGAGGTTTTAGTTACCAAAAAACCCTTACTGTTGGTGTTGTTAACGAAAATATCCTCAAATAAGACAAAATAGTAGTAACTAAAGTCTTCATTTATATAAAAGATTAAAATATAATCAATATTATTTTAAAAAAATGTATAAATTTTGGTAACTAAAAATATATTAGTGAAATTACTTTTAACCTTGCAAGAGTAAAGAATTTATTAAGGAGTGTGTCCAATTCAAATGGGGTAAATAGAAAAGATTGAAAGGTTTATTCAACTATTTTACATTAAGTCCACTTAATTCATTGATATTTTAGAAAATACTTCCTCAATATTCATAATAAATGAATTCTTTAGATATTGTTGATATTTAAGGTAATTTAATTGTTTCCATAATAATGTTGAAATTTTTATTTATTCTTATACTTCATTTTTGTATTTCTTATATCATGAATTTAAGAAATTTAATTGTTCCTATTTATTTATTATTTTGAATTAGTTTTATAAAAGTCAGAATTGGAATCCAATTTTGACACTGTGATGTTGACACCCAATTTGGACCTCCCAACACTACATTTAGTCTGATATTTTAACAAAATCGTTAATTTTTAAACATTAGTATTTTGGCATATTTTCTTGCATCAAACAGATTTCCAAAATATCGCATTCATAATTTATAAAATGCATCAATGACATTTTTATAATTTTATTAATTAAATTTTTTTCATGTAATTATGCACACTCACAATTTTGCAAAATACATTGTCTAGTTTTGCTTGATTTAATACAATTTATTGATATTATTATTTATTGATATTGTTATTATATATATTAATATTATTTATTTTTATCATTTATTATTATAATTTATTATTTAATTATTATTTTTCATTATTATTATTTTTTATTATTTTTTTATTACTTATTATTTAATGTTGTTATTTATTATTTAATTACTATTATCATATATTATTATCATTCCTACTTTAATTTAAATAACAGCCTAATCAAAATTACCTTGCATAATTTTGTTTACCTTTTAATCCAATTTTATTTAATTTCTTATAATTATAGCCTATTTTTACCCGATCCATTACAATCTTAACTCAATTTCTTACAATTTAAGCAATTATTTTTCTTCCTAGCCACATTTTAATTCCCCCATGACATTAAATCTCAGTCGTCGATCAAAAACCAATCCAACGGTTGAGATCAAAAGATCTCCTTTCCCTATTTCAAACCTACAAACCCTAACTCAAAATTGTTCCCCAACTTCTGCCTTTATTTCTCCACCTCTCTCTTCTCTCTCTCTACAAACACCTCTAATTCTCGATCTCCCCCCTCCTCCGATCTCTCCGTCGCCAATCGACCACCAAAACTACCCCCTCCGCTCCGAGTCCGCGTCGCCATGCCGCCATCTCCGGCGAACAAGCTTCGCCATCGCCTCTTCTTTCTCCTACATACGCGCCGTCAGCTCCTACCCCAGGCGAGTCCAGCTGCTGCTCTGATGGCCAGCCCTCTCCTTCTTGTCCTTCACCGGCAAATAATGCCTCCATCGACGGAGACGGCCAACCAAGCCTCCACACCACCGCTCCATCCTCTGTTCCCCAGTCTCCTTGTTTCTCCCCTCTGGTGAACGTCCAACATCCGCGATACATACTCGATTCCTCTTTCATAGCGATACCTCCGATAAACCCCTTCGACGTTCCAACCATGCAACCCTTCCTCATTGAAAATGAAGAATCCGTCTTCAGGTTTAATCCCGTATTCGAAATATTTGTGTGAAATTTAGTACTATTTCCTCATCTGTGTCTTTCATAAGTGTGTCCACGTTTGATTTTCTCTGAATAAATGTGTTGATTTTAAGTTTGTGATTTTTATTCGACCCTATTTGCATGTCCTGCTTGATTGAAATTTCATGCCGCTTAACTTGAATGGTGAGTCAATTTCTTTGTCTCTGGTATGTGCAAACACACCTAACTTCTTGTAACTTCACATTTTTTATGCCTCTTAGTCAATATGGGTAATTTTGTATGGGAAAAACATGTATGTCATGATTTGAGAATTTTTTCGTAAATCTTTAATAAGGCTAATATGTGCACGTTTTGACTATTTGGGTATGATCCTGTACCAATCTGATTTGAGAAAAACATTTCAGTAATTGATTTTTTATTTTTTGGATTTTTCTGTAAATCTTTAGTAAGGATAATATGTGCACGTTTTGACTGTTTGGGTATGATCCTGTACCAATTGGATTTGAGAAAAGCATCTTAGTAATTGATTTTTTATTTTTTAGATTTTTTTGTAAATCTTTAATAAGGCTAATATGTGCACGTTTTGATTGTTTGGGTGTGATCCTGTACCAATTTGATTTGAGAAAAGCATCTCAGTTGTTGATTTTTTATTTTTTGGATTTTTTCGTAAATCATTAATAAGGCTAATATGTGCACGTTTTGACTTTTTTGGGTATGATCCTATACCAATTTGATTTGAGAAATGCATCTCAGTAATTGATTTTTTATTTTTCTTGCCTTGGTTGACAGACATCCCCTCACACGTTAATTATGGTAAATTTAGATACCTCTTCTTGATTTCATTTAATAAGTAGGAAGGATCCCTTTTTACTTGTTCTATTCATGGAAATTTCAAATGTTATAATAGGGTATTATTTATTTATGGCAACTATAGCATGATTGGTGGAACAATTTGATTTACCCCATCCATTTAATGGAACAATCCCCTTAATTGATTCATTATATTTTATTCTTCTTCCATTAAATATTATTCTTCCTCCATTATTTGGGATTCTGGACGACCCTCCTTACTATATAAACTCACCATTCTCTTTCGCTAAGAGGAAAAACTTCTCCTCCGCTATTACTCCCTCTATTTTCTCTTAAAAGTACTTTGAAGTTCTTTGGCACTTTGGATTTCGAAAAAAATTCGGTTTTGTCCTTGCTGCAATTGCTTTGGGTTCTATTATTATTGTTTGGTGCCTAATCGGTTAGTCTCTATCGACGAATTCTTTTCTTATTCTGTAGCATTTGGGATAGAAAAGCATAGAAAGCATGTCTATAGGAACTAATTTAAAATAACTATGATTTTGCCTTTTTCACTGTCATAAAGAAGATTAGAAAAAGAAAAAAATAGATTACAAGAGTGTACTATAACCATTTCTAGCTGGTTTCTTGAACAGTAGCACATTTGGTGTAAGTTGAAGACATTCTTGGTATTGCTGTTTGTATTTTCTTATTCTGTGTTTGCTTTGTTTGACGATGGTTTCTTGTGAAAGTTTTGTCATAATTGAACACAACTCAGGGTTTTACTTTTCATAGTTATTTTCTACTTTCTTTATGATATTTTGTTGGGTTTTTGCTTTGTTTCTTGCATGAAAATGTAAGTTTTTTTCCCCATTTTCTTTTTTTGGGCTTAGGAGGGTGAGTGATGTGGTGGGCAGTGGGGACATTGGGGGGATCTTTTGTTTTATTCTTTCCAAATTAATGTGAAGATAATGTTTGATGGAATCTTATTAGGAAGACAAAGTGTGTGAATCACATTCAGCAGAAAGGGAGAAAAGGTGAAGAAATTTAAGAGAGGATTTTGAAGGATGAACGATAGCTCATCTAGAGAAATGAATGATAGTTTAGCCGCTATTACTGAAAGAAAACCTCAAAGCCTTGTGGTTATGTGGGCATTTTCTTTTAGCTCTTTGATCGGAATCTTAAATTTACCAAGAAGCTGTTTCCAAAGAAACTGCTTTCCCCAGGTTAGCTACTACTACATTCCACTAATTTTTAAAGTAGAATGGTTAATTTCTTGAAGGTGATTCTAGGTAGAGGGATAAATTATTTCCTTTTTTATGTTGTATTCTTATAGCTTACTTGAAACAAGCTTCAAAAAAGTTTGGAGGGGATGAGAAGCAGCCAAAGCTTCGTTTGGTACTAATTTCTTGAACTATACTCCCACATTTATCTTTCTTTTTCTTCTATTGTCTCAAATTTTAGCCTGACAGGATAGTTTTTGTTTTTGTTATTTCTGGTTCTTGTATGAACAATGTAGATTACTGATGAGAACAGTGGGGGTTTTCCAAATACAAAGAATAATGGAATAACCAATACACGTTGTGAAAGCAAGTGCGAAATGAAAGCTCCCAGTTTGGTTGCTAGGCTCATGGGTTTGGAATTGATGCTAGCAGGATCAGACAATAAGCCCCAAAAGGCTTCAGCTTCTGTAATTTAGAGCAATGTGATTGACAAACTTGCTGCTCGACCTGGTAGATCTGATAAAGAAGATATGGATTTTTAGATGGCCGAAATAAAGAGTTCAGAACAAGGTTTTCAAAGGTTTAGAGCTAAATGTGCTCTCACTTATCCTACTAGATATTTTTCTCCTTTGGAAGATGAAGCATATTTAGTTGGGAATTCACTTGATAACCATTCAAGTAACAGCTACCTCTCCAACAGTCCCAATAGTAGCTCAAGTATGGTCCCCGATTTGACATTTTACTATTTGCACACTTCCTTTCTTTCCCTCAAATACATAAATTAAAAAATAAGACAACTCTGAACTTGGATTTCATGTATCCATGCTTCTAATAAATACGATGCTTGTTTTTTTCCAGAGGACAAAGTTCTTGCTGAATCAGTGGACTCTGTTGATGATGAACCACTCTTTCCAGAAACGGATAGAGATCTTTCGGATTGTGAGATCTCATTATCCACCAGGAGGAGTTGCATACAACTGATTCATAATATTTCTGGAGTGCTCAGAAAGATTGATCAGTTAAAAGGAAGCAAACTCAGCTCTGCAAAATAGGTCATTTTGAATGCTGAACTCATATTTGGAACTACACCTCAATAGCAGGCTCTACCTGCAGAGGATGGGTTCTCTGTGAGCCATTTTCTCCTCAATGAACATGAAATGTTTTCGAGTTTTCTGTGGATAGCTTTCGGTGAGTTTCTTGTCTGTAATGACCCAAAACAGATGAATCATCTTAAAGGATTCGCCTTTGATTGTCTATTAGAGTATCTAGACTCAAAATTTTCTCCAATCTCTGATTCTGGTGTCAGAACCTGTACCAAACTACCATCAAGTATGACCAAAGAGATTCTGATTGCTGATATTATTGATGAGGTCAAAGACTGGACACAATTTGCTGGTTTGATTCCAGACGAGTTAATAGACTGGGATATGAGCCATTCTTTGGGTAAATGTATGGACTTCGAGATTGAAGAATATGAATGTGGCACTGAAGTTGCTAGGCATATTCTCCAAGAATTAGTAGATTAAGTTGTTCTAGACCTCTACAGTTCTGGCTAAATTTGGATGGAACTATTAGTAGCTCCTCTTTTTAAGACTTTGTTGCAAGTCTATCAATGTTGTTCTCATGTGATAACTCTTGACTCAATAATGTCAAGCAAAGTATTTTGTACAAATTATTGATTCTGCATCTGATTCGACTTATTGTACTTGTGCTTTTGCATTTATGAATATTAAGAACAATCCCTTTGTGAACATCTGTTTGAAGTAGAACATTACAAGCACAAAATGAAAAATGGTTGAAATGTAAGAACAATTTGAAAGGAAACCCAATAAGCCTAAATGGATGCATATGCAAAAATCTATTACTACCCCCGACCCAAATTATGTGTCGCCAGTCCCAAAATAAATGCCATCTTTCCTTATTTGGAAATTTTTCCAAGGCACAATTACCTTTTTACCTTTATTGGACCCACGTGATTTTAAATATATTAATACTTCTTTTTTAGTATTTGTTTTTTTAAAGTGAAAGCCTTATCACTTCAGTCAAAATTTAAACTTTCATCCTTTTATTTTTACAGTATCAAAACTATTTTAAACCACAGAGAGTAATTTATTCTTTTTGGTTGGGTAAACCAGTTTTCTTCGACAACTCATTGTTCATATTACTGTGATTTCTTGAGTAAAAATTGAATCTTTAAAACTAAAGTTAAAGAAAACAAGAATTTAGAGGGACTTCACTTTCCACATGTATCATCTTACAATTGGAAAAAGTAAAAAACACAACAACAAAGATCAAACTTCTTTTGTTTAGAACTGAAAATTGATTGAGACAGTTAGCTACCCAAGAGACAACATCCTTATCCGCTATTTCCTCTAATGCATAATATGCCACATCAATACATCACACTCACGGTACATTGATAGGAGTGAATTTCCGACATAGCACATGATATGATATCCCATAAAACAGTAAAGTTAACAGCCTGAAGTTTTCATTTTTTTAGGTAGGTCAACACAGATGACACACTCCTATTTGCTTTCCCACCATTCACAACCTTATGTTTCTCCTTTCTCAACTCTCTCTTCACCGGAAGTACATAGGCTAGCCCATGTTCTGTGATATTTCAACATAAACATAGATCATCAGACTGTCAGCTTATGATTAAATGTTCAGTCACTTGACAACAGTGAGTGACTCACAGAACACCAAATTTAACAAACATAACACAGAAGTTACCATTGTCTCAATGAATAATATCCTTAAGTGAGGATATTAATAACAATAAAACTTCAGATGCAAACTTTCAAATACAGTGTACACCAGTCAACGGCCATAAAAAGTAAAGTATAAATAGAAAAAACAAATCAATGACATTAAAGAAAATTAAATGTCACAGATAAAGAACAATATATTTTATCAAGACTAATGATCAAGGAAGACTAAAGTCTCATGAACGTGATAGTGGTAGGACATCTGACAGGGAAAGGGAGGGAGACAACTTTGAACCGGACAAGGAAAAGTATAAGAAAAGTAACATCATACCAATAAATTATGACAATCAAGATCGAATTATTATAAACTGGAAAAATGTGCATGAGGGAAACTATAATAATAGTATAAAAAAACTTTTTAAAAATATTAAATTCATTTCACAAGAGGCTTGAGGTTGGAGGAATGGACAATTAAAATGAACAGTTTGATTGCTGATACTTTTTTCTATAAGACGACTGTAATATTGCGCTGACCTCTTACATAGTCACTCTGCTACTAGTTATTAGCTCAGAAAATCACCTTTCTTCTTGATTCTCAGAACGTGACTTTCTGAGATAATACTATTAGTTGAGTGACTATATTAGAAATCGACTCTGATAATAACACAATCATATCTAAGAAGTTGAAGAAATGTATAATCTTTTTCTGCAGGTAGTTTTGGAGAAAAAAATTAACTGCAGAAAATGTGGTAAGTATCATCATAGAGTAGAAATCAACTTTACGATTAAATTATATATAATCTTCACAGCTCCATCAACTGTCCTACAACAATTGAATCAAAACTAAGGGACTTCACAGGATGAAATACAGATGAAGGGTTTTCTCTTTCGTTCTACTCAGGGACTTCACAGGAAGAAACACAGATGAAGGATTGTGACACAAGAGGAGGTATGGTTGCAAATGTTGATGTCTCAACAGCTTGGCAGCCTATAAGTAGATGTAAATAAATATATCAAGATAAATCTCAATTTAATACTCCCTCCGTTTCATTTTGTTTTTTTGGGTTTGATTTGGCACGAAGTTTAAGAAAGAAAAGAAAACTTGAATCTTGTGGTCTTAAAATAAAGGTATGCAGAATGTATCAAAATGTAATTTAAGTTTGTGATCTTTAAACATGCCACATAAAAAGTTAGAATTACGGAGTTGTTGTAATAGGAAAGAAACATTCGCTTTTAAACGGACTAAAAAGGAAAATAAGATTTAATAGATTGAAACGGAAAGAATAACATTTGAACATATGTAGCTCGCACTCATTGTAGGTCGGTGTTCTGGAGTTTTCCTTAACATGCTTTTTATTATCTGTTTCCTGCAAGAATTAAATCCGCTTTGTCAACTGACTGATTTGTTATACTTGTGGCATGTGATGTTGGGCGTATTTACACGCCTAAACACCATAATTTACCCATGTTATAGCTAAGTTATGAGGATAAAATATATAATTCCTGCAGTTGCCGGGGAATACAGTTGTCTACTAAGTTTGTGATAGTTAATAGACCCTTTGGTCAAAAATTCTCAGATTTTACTTTTAGTTGTTGTTTTTGTTTTATTCAGGTTCTGTTTAGTGCATGCCAAATACTCGAAGTTCTGGTCAGCCATTATTACCCATAAATCTTGAACCTCAACTTATTGGCAGAATGGATGCACAACGTGACATTGAAAGAAGGGCTGCTCAACAGGAGCAGGCTAGATTAGCTGCATTGGTAGCCGCCCAAGTGCATCAACAGAATATTGATAACTCAGGTCGGGCAACAAATCCTGATGATGAGGACCTGGGTGATGATGAGTTACTGAATCCTAGGCGTACTGATGAGGTGGAGGCACCTATGCATAGGAGAGATCGTCAATCTAGAATGAGACCTGACTGCCGAGCTGTGAAATTTTCTTTTGATGATGATGATGATGACGATATAGATGGAGATGGTGCCACTGGGGCTATTACTCCTCCCCCCTTGGCTCCCGGAGCCAAGTTCAATATCACTAGCACCATGATTCAATTATTACAGCTCAAGGGGCTATTTGGTGGACTTGCAAGCGATGATCTGAATATGCATTTGATCAATTTTATCTCTACATGCAAGTCATTCGACAATCCAGGCGTTGGACAGAATGCAATTCAGTTGCACTTATTTCCATTGTCTCTATTTGGGGAGGCAACTCAATGGTTGAACGAGCTAACTCCTGATTCTATTACTAATTGGAGGCAATTGAAAGACGCTTTCTTAGAAATATTCTTTCCGCCATCCAAGAGAGCACAGTTGAGAGATGAGATCAGCAATTTTCGACAGCTTCCAACTGAAGCTCTACACGAAACATGAGAGAGGTTTAAGAAGAAGCTTATGCGGTGCCCAAATCATCATATGACCAATGTCCACTTGATGGAGATATTATACAGGTATTTGAATTCAGTGACTAATCCAGTGGTTGATAATGCTGCAGGAGGGTCATTCATGGACCTTACTTTCATTCAGGCAAGTGATATGCTAGATCGTATAACAAAGCAGAGTACAACTTGGCATACCAGGGATTCTGAGGTATCAAGCTCTACTGTATCTATTGGCATGATTGCATAACAAAGGCGAAGAGAGGAGGAACATGATCAAGATATGGCGCACATGAAAACGCAGATGGATCTTCTTACCAAGCATTTATTATCAGGGAAGACTGAAAAAGTCAAAGCTGTTGTGTCACAGGAAAGAGATAAATCTGATTCTGAGAAAGAAGCTAACTACTTGAATAATTAGGGGGGTTTCCGAGGCAATTCCTAAGGAAACCAAGGTCGGAACTATTATGATAATTCTGGAAGCAAGGACCGTGATCAAGGTAGTTGGAAGAATAAGACTGAAAAGAGTGATTTGTATGTTCCTCCTGGAAATCGTAAGGCTGTGGCATCTGGCTCTGGGAAGATGTCCATAGAAGATATGATGGCTAAGCTGTTGAAAGTAGTGGAGGCAACCAACACAGGAGTAACTGAGGTAGTAATGATTTGTCCTCAATGAAGCAATTGGTTGACTCGCATTCTACCAGGAGTGGTAAAGTATTGGAAAATCTGTGTATGGCTATTACTACCAGGAGTGGTAAAGTATTGGAAAATCCATCCAAAGGCAAGCAGGTAGTTGATAATACAGAAGAGAATGTTATTGATGCAGATTATGAAGATTCTGTAGAAGCTGAAAATCCGAATAAGAGCGTTCATGAGAAAACTATTCCCCTTCCACCACCACTTTTTCCTCAGAGACTGAAGAAGAAGGCAGATGACACTCCTGAAAAGGTTGATAATCGGAAGCAAGATAAAAAAGAAGTGGTGGAGAAAACTATTCCCCTTCCAGCACCACCTTTTCCTCAGAGACTGAAGAAGAAGGCTGATGACACCAGGTTCAGTAAATTCATGACTATGTTGAAATAGCTGACTATTAATGTTCCGTTGGTGGAGGCATTGGAACAGATGCCTGGGTACGGTAAATTTATGAAGGACCTTTTGACAAAGAAGTGGGCAGTAAGATTTGAGCTTGAAGATAATGCTCATCATTGCAGTGCAATTACAACGAGGTCTTTTGTACAGAAGAAGGCAGATTCTGGTGCTTTCACTATTCCTTGCACGGTTGGATCTATGAATTTTTCTATGGCATTATGTGATCTGGGGGCTAGCATCAATTTGATGCCATTATCCATTTACAAAAAAATGGGGTTAGGTTATCCTACACCAACCAATATGTGGCTTGTGATGGCAGATAGGTCGGTAAAACGACCTATTGGTATCTTATATGATGTATTGGTAAAGGTTTCTACATTCATTTTTCCTGCATACTTTGTTATTCTGGATTGCGAGGTGGATTCTAAAGCTCCCATAATCTTGGGATGCCCTTTCCTCGCAACTGGAAGTGTGATTATTGATTTAAGAGCTAATGAGCTTTTATTTCAGTTGAATGACAAAGTGGTCCGTTTTGATGTATGCAAATTAATGAAGCAGTCTAGAGATATGGATGTGTTCTTTGAAGCTGATATTTATTATGAGGATGACAAAGAATTATCTGTAGAGAAGCAGCTTACTGTTGAACCATTGTCTGCTGTGCTGTTGAATTTTAAGCATGAGAAGGTTGAAGAATATAGAGAAACTGTTTGTGCTCTAACAGGAATAAGGTCCTATTCTCATGCTCCTAAGGAGCTGGACCTTGATCTTAAGAATCAATCTTCACCTACAGCGAAGACTTCCATTGCAGAGCCACCAGTGCTAGAATTGAATGAGCTCCCCAGTCGTCTAAGGATTCATCTCGAAGAGGATTACATGCCCACAATGAAGCATAAGTGTTGTTTGAATCCATTCAGAAAATGATCCACCATCTATCTCGATGAAGTATAAGTAATTGAGGTAACTATGTCATGCCGCGACAATAAATCAAGCTCTACATAGGAGGCAACCCAGCATTTTAATCGTTTTGTTTTACTAGGAGTTTGTTTTTGTTAAATAAAAATACAAAAAAGAAAAGTCGAGCCATGACCAAAACTAAGGCGCTTGGTGGGAGGCAACCCATCGTTTTAATCGTTTTTGTTGTTTTTGATTAAATGTAGGTGCAAGACATACAAAGGAGGAGATCAATCTCAAATTTTGATTTTAAAGTGTGCCATGTTAAAGTTAGTAAGTTAGGAATAAAGGAGAAAAGGCTATCGGTTAGGCATTGCCTACGCAAATCTAGGCAACGAACAAGGCAAGGCCTATGTAAATCTAGGCAATGAACAAGGCAAGGCCTATGCTATGGCCTAAGCTCTATGAATCTACAATGCCATAGCATAGGCGCCGCCTATGCTCAACTAGGCAATGCTAAAGTCACCGCCAATTCCATTGCCTTTGCTCTTTGAATCTACAATGCCATAGCATAGGTGCCGCCAATGCCCAACTAGGCCATAGCATAGGCGCCACCTATGCTCAACTAGGCTTTGCTAAAGGAGTTGCCTACGCTAAGCATAGGCAAAGCATTAGGAACCACCTAGCCTTACTTTTTGGTCTCCTAACTAGATTTTACATTGGTCAAACCCGATCCATAGCTTCTTCTATAAATAGATCTTCAACATAAGAACAAAATACACTTGTTTGCTCAATCTAGGCGCCGCCTTTCCTTCCCAAATCTCTCAAAACTTTTCTTTTTTCTCATCTAACCTTGCAAGATTATCTTCCAAGTCTAACACCAAGTAAGTTCTTCTTTTATATTCCGTAAGTGTTACAATACTACGCTTATAATGATTTGCTAGATCTTGAAGTGGTGTTGGTGATTTGAATGTGCTTGGTTTGTTATGATACATCTAGTTAAGTGAAAGAATACGTGTAGGTGTTTTTGAATTATTTGTCACTATTGCTTGTTTGTCAATTAAATCTTCTGAGATGAGCTAACATAAATCTATTTTAATCTCAGGTAGAATGGCACCAAAAGGACGACAAGGAAAAGAAAAAACATCCACCTCACAGAAAGGTAATAAAAGGGGAAGAAAAGAGCAAGCTGAATCCTCCTCGCTGCAAATACCGTGATACATGTTCGGGATAAAGTGGGTCCTAGAGGAGGAAGGAAAGGAGTGGTACAAGAACAACAAAGTGAAAAAGTATGTTCACGTGGAGTTGATACAGAAGGAGAGTCTAGCGAAGAGAACACCTCGCATTTTTGCTAAAATCATGGCGCTAAATTTTAATTTCATTTTGCCAAGACATGGGAGAATGCAATCTTGACCTAACGCGAGAGTTTTATGCAAATTCCCAAAGACTACTGGAAGCGACGTGAAGATTAGGGGCCAAGTCTTGCAACTGAATGCGGAGTTTTTCAACACTTTTTTGGGTCTTCCATCTGTTGATCCATCACCTCTCAAGGACCTTTATCACAGACCTCCGTACAGGGCAATCAGACACACACTGTGCGAAACAAGATCAATGGCATACTGGAATCGTCATAAGGATACCGGTCGACACAACACCTTCCCATATGCTTCCCTAAACAGAGAAGCTCAGATATGGTTGAGGATAGTCAACTCTTGCCTCATTCCTGGGACACAGTACACAAAGATCACATGTGATAGGGTATGCTTGGTGTACGCTCTATCAACATTGGTGCGGTTATACGATCGTTAATGCGTAAGGCTAGGCTACACAAGAGGTCCCACTTCAGCTTTGGTAATCTGTTGACTGTGTTATTAAGGAAGGAAGACATTGAAGAGGAACCTGCAGATCATAAGCTTCCGCACAACCCGAAAAAGGTTGATTTGACAAAGGTTAAAGATTCTAAAACTATGCATGGCGTAAACCTGACCACTGCAGAAAGACATGCTCACGACGAAAGCTTCTTCCACCATTTATATGGCATGACAAGGTTTTCCATGATGAGTGGGGGTCGCATTCCAACTGATTCCGATCTCCAGCAGTTGGATTATGACTACCCGATGAATGAGCATGCGCAGTCTATGTGTGGATTAGGGGTACATTTTGAGAAACCTCTCGATGATGACATGTCAACCAATGATAATCACCGAATGCCAGACTCAGACGTGGAGGAGAACTCTGATGACGACGACTCTGATGATGATTCCGATGCAAGGGTTATGGAAGCCTTTTGATATAGTATCTATTACTATGAGTTTGTGAATTCTTGATGCGTATGCTACTTATATCATTACTCTCTTCGTTTTAATTGAATTCTTATGGTTGCAAACGTAGGAATATTCCATTATAGCATTAACTTGTTCGAGACAAAAGTTATATGTTTGGAAAAGAGAGTGTGACAAGGAAATAGGGCTACCAACCCCTATTTAAACGTTAATGCCTTAACCGGATTAATTTCTTGGAGAGTTTGTACCATTAGTTATACGTTTTAGGCTCGAGAGAGGTAAAGTGAAATAATCCTTGATGGTTGAGAAACACTAGGATTTACCATTCGAATACAAATCTCTATAAGTGCATGCATGTCTGAATTCTGCATTACTCATAGTTAATAGATATGTAGAACTCATAAGGTGGACATAACCCTAACTTATTATTCTCTGTGATTAGATCTTACCAAACAAAGCACTCATTCGTTACTTTGTTAGCAGTAGTTCACGCCTACAATTAAATCCCCCATTTCTGTAGATTTTTTGACCAACAGTCTACTAATAGTTGCATACTTAGTGACCAAGTATTCCCTGTGGGATTCGACACCCAACCTAGTTGGGTTCTATATTTGACAGTGACCGCTTACACTCTTACGAGAGTTGTAGTTTGGGAGTTATCAACATGCTGAGAAGGAAGATACTTACAAGGTGGAGGAGAATATAATCGGAAGTGGTGAGAACAAACCTCGGTTTATTTTGTTGATAAGTCCAATTTTGTCCTGTTGGATTTCCATTGTCATTATATTATATAGAAGATATCAGGATAAATAACTCTTTTTTCTTTGCGTAACAAGTATAACTTTTCGAGGTATTGTTTACGAAGTTCAGATAGCTGAAAAATCAACTCACTGAATCTTTAAACGGGGGTTGATGTGCTGTAATATCAAATGTACAGTATCCTAAAATCACATTAAAGTGTTAGTATTAGGGACATGATGTAAAGAGATTAAATACATTGCTTCATCAACATTCTTATTTCTTACCAAGCGACCATATATCAGATTTATACCCATAGGGTATGCCGGCAAGGAGCTCAAGGAACATGTCGTTTGGTGTGCCAGATACCTATTACTTGAAATTTGTTCCAAAATCAAGGATTAGTTGGACAACTCGACGTCTTTTTCTAAAATGTATTAAGCTAGGTGCTATGGCGACAGGAGCTTTGTAATATGATGAATACCACAGTATTTTTTTTGATAAAAAAGGAAGATGACCACCACAATAATTTGGTACCTATGATCGAAATAAAAGCAAATTTTAGGTTTTCTAGGTCTTGGAGGGAGTAGGGATTTCTCTCTTGCTAAATAGATATGTTGAATCGATTGTTAGGTGACAATAGATGGTCGAAACTTGCATATAAGTAAGAGGTTCATTTTGCCGCAATAGAAATTCATACCGAGGAACCAAGGCCTTCAGCACCTAGCAATTTTCCTAATCCAAAATCACCTGTGACAATCAAGTGAATTTGAAGGATAGTAAATAAGCAAAGACGACCCAATCAAGCAATTGTTCGGGCATTCTTACCTAACCTAATGTCGTTGTCGTTTGTGATGAATATGTTACATAACAGAATTCAAAATAGTTCACATTAAAAATGTTTCTAGCTAAGAAGGATTTTCTAATTCGCCAATTACAACAAGTTTTTACCTTGAGGTCTCTATGATGAATGCGGTTGGAATGCAGATGCTCCAAAGCTAACAATAGATGAGTCATCCGTTTGCAAAGTTTCTATAATAGCAGGAAATAAACAACATAAAAACACACAATTTTTTAAGCTACCGGGAAGGCACAGAGAAGCTTTATAAGTATTGAAATTGCATTTAACTACCTATTCCCGGAAAATTTCTCCTCTAGACTTCCTCATGACCTCCGCCCTGAACACAAGGAAAAAAATCATCACCGTCCTCAGATTACACCACAAAAGATGTCCTATGATCATCCCATTCATTTCTTTATTTTCAACCTCATTACCCCTTCTATCGTTCTTGGTACGAGGGAGTATTTATGAAATCTGAGGTCTTTCATTCTCCAAATACCTGGATGTGCTTACAACACAGGATGAAAGCAGCCACGATCTTGCCAAAAGGTTGCTCTCTACAAACACAGGTTAGCCATATTTTACGATAAAATATAGCCGGTGACAATGATGAAGAATTTTACTTAACAATTGTTTTCCCTTCCCTCGTTTAGTCGTTCCATTTGTTCTTTATTCTTATATTTCCTTAACGTACACATTTAAAATATTAGCAAAATCAGGGATAATCACTCACATATTTTCATCTTCGCAATAATCGGCAACAATGCATATACATCTCCCCTGAAATAAAAAGAAAGTTGAGCTTTTTCTCAGGTGCAACTTATGCAGAAATAATTGCAACTATTAAAGGCTACGTTTTGCACTTTCAGATCAAAGCAACCACAAAACTGGATGATAGGATATCTTGTCCACCCAAGCATCTTTGTACTCTAAAAGAAATGGATGGCTTAGTTTAGCTATCAAATTCACCTGCAACGAAAAAATAACCGTCTATCATCAGATTAGAAGAATATTCTCCAACCATATCTTACCATCAATTTAAAATTTTCATATAATAAATTATAAGATGAGTCGAAGATTTTGTATCTAAATGTTCTTGGTTCAAAAGGAAAGATTGGAGCAAATATTTGATGACATAACTTCTTTCACTCGACATTTAAGCGTGTCCATATTCCATACTGCCTATTCATCAAAATGAATATTTGGTAGAGAGATATATACCTCTTCGCATCCAGATTATCCACTTCAAGAAAGTAGTGTTATTGATACGGGTAAAATCATAGGTGCGAAGTACTTACTGGTTCTTCTTTTCTATTTCTAAGAGGAAAGAAAACTACTTCACGTGTGACTCCAATGAGAAAGTTCTAAATTTCTACTTCAGTTCAATCCTACTTGTCAGCTCATGTCATTTTATTTTGGAAGCTCATCTTGCAGATGCTTGGTCCTTCGAACTCAATCCTTGAGTTAAGATATTGGAGCATATATATTATTCTGTTGAAACAATCTTCTCCAAAACCTAAACTTATCAGATGCAAACCAGTATTCATGCAGATAAGAATGAAGATGTCTAAAGGTTTCCATCGATAGAATTCATAGAATGCTCAATGCATTGGTCAGGACAATCACTTCTTACATAGTCCAGCATGCTAAACACTCTTAGAAGAAAAAAGGTTTGCATGGCAATACACGCTTCAAGTCGTACGATAAGATAGTTAAAATGGTAATAGCAAAGGAAGAATGTTGTGGTATGAGAGTGATAATTCAAGATGTTTAGAAGCAGAACAATTGAAATAAAACAACAACAACAAGAAGCCCAGTGTATCTGGGAAAGGTAAAATGTACACAGTCCATACCGCTACCCCCGAAGAAGTAGAGAGGTTGTTTCCAATAGACCCCCGGCAATTGAAATAGAAGAACATCAATAAAAATCAGTTTATCAAATACTTTATGATGGAACACCTCATACAATGTAGCTCATTACCGAAACTATGAGGAGAACTATTCAATTAGACAAAAATCTAGAAAGTACGAGATATTGAATGTATGCATTATTCTAAATTGCTTTATATTTCATAAATGCGATGTTCTTTGGTTGAAGTTTTTGTTAGTCCCTTTGTTGTTTCGTGATGTACTTAATGAACTTGTTGTAACACCCCGTATTCAAGTACATGTATTGGCGTATTCAAGTACGTGTATTGGTCTTATTTATATGAAATTAATTTTTTTTTATTTATACCGGAATTTTCCCGTTGATAGTTCCATACGAAGGATATTGAATAATATTTCCAATGATATAAAGATTTCCAAAAATGGATAGGTTTCGGATATAATCGAGCACGTTCGAAACAATAAAACGGTGGCCGAGATATTTGGGAATAGTAAATGTGCAGGAAAATTTCCTGCACACAAACTATTGAGGCCAGTCGAATTTTTGGATTAACTTCGAATGATCATAACTATCTTAATGTAATGAAATGGGAGAGGTGCAACCTATGAAAATAAAGATATTTGAGTCTTCTTTCCAATGCAATTGGTTTCATCCAAATCCAACGTCTGAGTAAGGAGTTATACTTGTTTTACTTCGGCCTATCAAAATAGATTTTTAGGGTCAACTTCAAATGATCATAACTTCTTGTACAAGACGAAATGGGTGGCCTACTTTATATGAAATGAAATCCCTTTGAATTATCATTCCAACGATATCAATTTCACCCAAATCCAATATCGGAGCAAAGAGTTATGGTTGATCTATTTTAGCTGATCAAAATAGTCCACCAAAGGACAGATTTGACATTATTTAAATTTTAAACGCATTTTCGTCATTTCCTATTATATTATGGATGGGAATATGTGTATATATACATGTATATGAGTTCAAAAACTCATTTTTATCATCAATCATTGAGAAAGAACAAACCCTAGCCAAATTTGACCTTTAAATTACTTTTGATTCAATCATAGAAATTCCAAAGTAATCTGATAACTGTGTTTGTCATCTTGATAGTTTCAAACGACTTCTATTATTTGTGCAAACAGGATTGCATAATCAAGAGGTTAATTCTAAGGTATGAATATTATTTGCATTTATTCTTTTCCATATGTATATGTGTGATAAAGGATTATATGTATTGGTTGTTATTGAAAGGTGATGGAAATAGGGTTATGCACTATTTTGCATGGTTTGGTTGTATTGAATTGTGGAAGGTGGATATGGTAATTGAGTTATGGAAGGTGGATATGGTGATATACTATTGAATTGATGATTATTTATGTCTATGGATCAATTTGGTTTAATGGAATGGTTGGAAGGATAAATGAATCCAAACTTGATATTGGAGGATGTTGTATGAATATGCATGGCATGTGAATGTAATTGGAGTATAAGAGGGTTAAAGTGACACCCTTTATTGTGTAATTAAGGCTTACTACTTAACCATTAGTTTGGTGAATTCAAATAATTGAATTGTGACATTTGGTTGCTAATACTAGATTGTTATATATGTTCATTGTAGATAAGTAATTCGAAAAGACGGGAAGTCCATTTGGGACTAGTATTGAAGGTTGACAGTTAGGTATGTAAACCATACTCTACACCATATCTTTGGCATAAAAGTGAACAATTATTCTATTAAGAAAGTTTCCAAAGTTATTCAATAACATGTGATCCATAATGGTTTTGTATGATGTCCTACGTTACCAATGAACTTGCTTCCACCCTACAAGATGTCAAGACATTCAAATACTTATTTTCCAAATCTTACATGTTTATTGAACTAATGAATGTCAGAAGGTATCCGATTACTCAAACAAGATCCATGTGCTATTAATGACTCCAAAACGTTTCATTGATATACTAATAAGTTCCTTCTTCATTGTTATGGTATTGATGACTGCAAAACACTTTATTGATGTGCCAATGAGTTCTTATATTCGTTATTGCATTGATGGTCTATTTATATGTCTCTTATTGATGTATCATTGTTTTAAAGTATCGAAAATACGGTGGCGACCGAAATAACAATCTTAAAAATTAATTGAACTAAGTGATGAAAGTTCTCTCTTATTGGGTGGTATCCCAGGGACATAAGCCTATCATGGGTTAATCCCTATTTATGTGTTTATGGGTGGTATCCCAAGGGAATAAGCCTATCATGGGTCTATCCCAGTTGATATGTACTGGAGGCAGCCTAATGGTCACAGTACAGTACAGTAATGATTACAAAGATGATAAGATCGAAGGTAGAGTGATTAAATAAATACAATGTACAAGTTGTCATAAGTTTTAGTAAGTGTGGTCCACTCCTATTAAGATTTATTCATTTGTTTCTAATTTTTATTGAGCTCATATATCATATGTGATTATCTACAACTTTACATACTCAGTACATATTTTGTACTGATGTTCCCCATGGGGGACCTGCATTTCATGCTGCAGGCACAGGTACCCCAGCTCATACACTGCACAAATAGGAGTCAGGATATCCAGCTACTTTTGGTGAGCTCCAGTTTGCTTTGGGGCTTTTCGTGTCATATCCAGTCACTTTTGGTATTATATAGAAGTTAGTTATATGGAGGGGTGTGTCCCGACCATAGTTAAACTCTGTGTATTGTCTAGTCTTTGTAGACCTAATGTACAGTCAAGGTGGTGTTTTGCTAATAGACGTGATGTCTCAAATGGCCAAGTATTATATATACATATATATATGTGTGCTCGAGCTTATATAGGTGATTATTTCATTTTATATGGGATATGATGCTATCCGAATTTTGGGTTGTCATATAGGTATGCATGGGAAGTATAAGGTGATGAGTTGGTTCTCTCGGGCCTGCTCGGTTACGGGTGTCAGTCCGCCCTAATAGGATTTGAGACGTGACACTTGTGGTGTTGAACTTGACTTGTTAATTGCAGAAATAGATTCATCTAAAGAGACAGGCTGTCAACCTCCAGAAGACCCCGTCCTCTGTATCAACGACTGTGATTTTTTCGGTAGTGCAGCTACAATGAATATGTGTTCCAAGTGTCAAAAGGACATGAAACTACTAAAGAAGGAAAATTCAAAGCTTATAGCTACATCCAGCAAAGATGTCGTATGTAGAAGATCAAGCAGCGATGAATCAGAACTTTCTCTTGCAGGTGTCGCAGTTGCATCTGCAGATTTAGCCTCTCGGATTTCACAAGTGAAGTAAAAGAGGGTTTGAAAAAGTACACAGCTTGTCATAAGCATGTGGGATTAATGTGGTTCAGTTGCAAATGTGGTGATCATTTCTGTGCAGTTCATCATTTTTCAAACAAACACAACTGACCGTTTGATTATAGGAATGTTGGTCAGAATACAATAGCAAAAGGAAATGCGATCATCGTAGCAGTCTAGCTTAATAAGATGTAACAAGCACCTATCAAAAGGTTGTATGAACTGAAGAAATGTCCATCTTTCGATATGTTGGCCTCGTCTTACAGGGTGATGATGAAATTTTTGCGTGAGGGTGGGGGTGGAGGGGGTGGGGACGTACCCTAGAGCCTAGATAATCCTGGTGTATAAGTTATTTATGATCTTGGTGCACATTTTTATGGAATTTGTTCTTGTTTTGTCCCCATTTCTGGGCTCCTTGTCTAGTATAATATGCATAATATAGGTCATCTTGATGGATTTAACATTCATACATCTGTGTTTTGAAATCCTAAATTCGCCTCCGTGCATTCTTCGAGATTTTAAAGTCTCCTTTGAGTATCAATAATGTAGAGTTTTTTTTTGTAGAGATGTCAATACGGGTTGGCTTAGCCCATCGAGATAGCCCACACAGGCTTTAAGTTTGACGGGTCAGGTTGGGCTAGCCTATCAAACTGATGAGCCAAAAAATATCAAGCCCATACTATTACTCTGTGGGTTGCGGGTCTTCTGGGCCAGCCACTTTAAAAAAATAATATTTTATAATTTTGTTTTAGAATGTTAATAAACATAAATATGACGAATCAATATTACATAGTATTAATTCTTTTTGATTAAGTCTCCAACACCCCCCAAAATACTCATAATAACGAAACTAAATAACTTTTGACATGCGTTCTGCCCTTACATCGTAAAAGTATGGGTTAAGCTATAGAACTAGATACGCAAGAGAAAGAGAGGAGAGCAAAACTTTACTTCTCTTCTTAGGCACATGATATCCTTCGAACCAAATAAAAATACTACTCCCTCCGTCCCAAATTACGTGTCCCCATTTCCTTTTTTGTGCGTCCCAAAATAAATGTCGTCGTTTCTTATTTGGAATTTTTTAAAAGGCACAATTACCTTTTTACCCTTATTGGACCCACTTGTTTTTAAATATATTAATACTTCTTTTTTAGTATTTGTTTTTTTTTTAAAGTAAAAGTCTTATCAGTTCAATCAAAATTTAAACTTTCAGCCTTTGATTTTTATAGTAGCAAAATTATTTTAAACCACAGAGAGCAATTTATTCTTTTTGGTTGGTTCTACATAAGTAAACCGGTTTTCTTTGACAACTCATTGTTCACATTACTATGATTTCTCGAGTAAAAATTGGATCTTTAAAGCTAAAGTTAAGGAAAAAAAGAATTTCGAGGGAACCCATTTTCTACATATATCATCTTACAATTGGAAAAAGTAACAAACACAACTACAAAGATCAAACTTCTTTTGTTTAGAACTGAAAATTGATTCAGACAGTGAGCTATCCAAGAGATAACATCCTTCTCCGCTATTTTCTGTAATGCGTCATATGCCTCGTCAATACTTCACACTCACAGTACATTGATAGGAGTGCATTTCCGACATAGCACATGATATGATATCCTACATTAACAAGTCAGCCATGTAATTTTCTTTCCGAATTCGAATGCAGCAATATCAAGTAAGAAAATAATGTATGTCTGAACAAGCAGTATAACAAGCATATTTTTTACAAACTCTAAACATGAGTAGAAATTGTCCATTTCACTTTGTCTTGATAAATGCTTGATCCTTTTAGAAGCACCGTGATATAAAGTTCACTCCACAACAAACTATTTCCTGTTAATCTTCCGAGTATTGAATATTGTCGACCTCAGCTTCAACGTACTTCCACTTCACATGTATTACCACAAAAACGAAAATACACAACAAAAGAATTTCCTACAATTTTGTTTTTAGTTTCTGCACTTATTTACTCCCACACAGTATACTTCGTTTACAACTAATATCAAGCTGATGAATTGCACCTCTTGTAGAGCAGTTCAAGAAGCCAGTCTTCAACAACCACCATAAAACAGTAAATTTAACAACCCGACATTTTCATTTTTTAAAGTAGGTCAACACAAATGACACACTCCTATTTGCTTTCCGACCATTCACAACCTTACGTTTCTCCTTTCTCAGCTCTCTCTTCACCAGAAGTACATAGGCTAGCCCATGTTCTATGATATTTCAACATAAACACAGATCATCACACTGTCAGCTTCTGATTAAGTGTTCAGTCACTCGACAATAGTGAGAGTTAGTCATAGAACACCAAATTTAACAAACATAACACAGAAGTTACCATTGTCTCAATGAATAACATCCTAAAGTGAGGATATCAATAATTTGAATGGGACAATCAAAAGTATAAGGAAAGGAGTCATCGTTCAATAGACAAAGGTCACTCGGAGAAACCAAAACATGACGCTTCTCGGGATCATGATGACCAATATTATTCATCACGAGAGAAGAATTGTAATAGACACTATTAGCTCAGAGCAGCCTAAAAAAATGTTACCATTCCCAATATGTTGTCTTTATGGAGCGTAGCTACTGCTCTTTGCATAATAGCTGAGGGTGTCGCCTTTATTAGTTAAACTGTAACACACTCTTTTGTATAAACCAAGGTCTCTTATAATCGAGACATTGATTTCAACTATTTTCATTTAGTTTCCCTGAGCAATTGACATCCCCATGCTGTCCAAATATATTTTGTTTGCACAAACTCTTTAACATTCAATTAATTGTTCTCGAAATAGACTTCCTAGTTTAAAAATAAAAATTCATACAAATGTGACGATATGACTCCCACTTCCCTTTTCTCCTTCCTTCCATTTACGCATCCCTCTATTATGTGATAAGAAAGTAAGAAAAAAATAGAAGCACAAAACAACAATAAATCTAGAAAAAGACGTGTAAGTATATATAAGCTGGTGGGACTTATATCGTTTTAAGTAGAGTTATTCATGAGTACAAAAAATACATTACAATCACCATGTCTGTACATAAAAATAGTACTCCTAACCTATTTGACAAAACATCATTGCAAAAGTTACATGATGATCACTACGGATATACACAAAAGTAGTACAGTACTTCTACATACTACTTGAAAAAACACCATTCCAACTTCAAAATAAAGAGTTTTACCATGATAATAACCCATATCATTGTTGAAGTAGAGCCAAATCTTTGTTGACGATATCAATATCACAATGAAGTTGGAGAGGAAGGTTTTCTTATCTTTCTAGTCCATTTTTGTTCAAATGAGGCATTTTGTAATTATTGCCGCCACTATCTTTCATCACCTCAATCATACAAGATTGTAAAGTAAGAAATACATGATTGAGTTGTTTCACTTTCATTTCATCATAATATCTTTCCACTGCTTCCACTAATTCATCAAAATTTTTAGGGGACTTTTGATATTGAAGACTTTGGATTGCTCTAAAAGAACCAAGATCTAAAACATTTAAATCTAGACTATTCGATGGTTGAAAACACAAGCTAATGTCAAATCCATCTTGTCGGCTAGCTTCAATAAATTCTAAATCATTGTTACCAATATGTGGCCTTGCATTATCTTGTTGTAAAAATATAGGATTGTTTGAATTGGAAGCTGACCATTTTGCTCTAATAGCAGGAAGAACTTTCTCTATCAAACAAGCTCTAGTGATATCTTTAGTTACTGAATGAATGGGCTTTGTTTCCACAGTTCCTGTTGTTCGATTTTTGCTATTCCTCATAGCTGGTTCCTTAACTACAAACGAAAAAATACCTATTTTTCCAGAAAATAACTCAATTCCATTTTCATCATATCGAGGACGTGCTACAACAGCCATAAACATAACCTTTGGAATAAAATTTTTAATTTTGTAAGAACGATACAGATCTGGCTCATGCTCTCCAGAAAGCAGGTAGTCCCTTTCATATTTTTTGGACAAAAAAACCACTTTTCATCGATATGAACATAATTAAACATATTCATAAACATGGGATTTATGTGGATTGTATTCTGATAAATCACTGAGAGGCAGTATTGAAGTCGTACCTTTTTGTTTCCTTCGGTTAACTGAGGCATGATGGAATTAGAATGTGTACGAAGAGTTCCATCTTTTACAAGTTGATGATAGGCGAATTTACACGCCTAAAAGTACTATATTTCACCCATATTTTATCTAAGTTTTGAGGACAAAATATATAATTCATGCACTTTTAGTCCTTTTTCCTGTAAGTGATCTAACGAACATGATTAGCAAGTTTTCAGGTATAAATGATGCAGAATTCAGCATTTTATGGATTACTTGATGCCAAAGAAAGCTTTACAAAAGGAGGAAAACAAAGCTTGGGCGCCAAGGACCAAAAGTGGCGCATGGAAAATCTGTCCCGGGCAAAAACAATAATTCTGAAGACTTTGGAGACTAGCAGTAACTTATTAGGATTAGGATAATGATGCAGTAGCCCAGTAGCAATGGGTTAAGTAATGCAGTAACTTATTAGGATTAGGATAATGATGCAGTAACCCACTAGGAATGGGTTAAGTAATGCAGTAGCTTAGTAGGAATAGGATATGGGTGTTATAAATAACCTATTTTGCTAGAGATTTTTATTCATTCCCCCATTCCATTCACCATTCACCCATTCATCCATCCACCCATCAATTCCCATCCATCCACCTATCCATCCACTCATTCATCTACAACTCTAAACAATCTGATTTTTATTAATTCTTATTACTTTCTCTTCATCGATTCAATTCTTAATTTCCATAACAAGAGAAACGTTACTCTACAAGGAAAGTCACGCCTAACGCCATACCACACCTTACTACACGAGATCTTTATTGTGGTATAATAATAATGTCTATTGTGATTTCCTTTGCACTCATGGGTAACTAAACTTCTCTGTTGGGGTTATGGAAGCCTTATGAGATACTATCTATTGCTATGAGTTTGTGAATTTGTGACACGTATACTGCTTATATCATTATTCTCGTCATCTTAATGCAAATTCTTGTGGCTGCAGACGCATAGAATAACGCCAGTATAGCATTAACTTGTTTGAAAGAAAAGTTATATGTTTGGAAAAGAGATAATGTCAAGGTAATAGGGTCCCATCCCCTATTAAAAAGTTAGTGTCGTAACTGGATTAACCTCTTGGAGAATTTGTACCGTTAGATATGCTTTAAGCTCGAAAGAGTTAAAGTGAAATAGTACTTGTTTAGGTTGAAAGACGCTTGGATTTACCATCGAATACTATTCTCTATAAGCACATGCATGTCTGAATTTCGCACAACTCATAGCCAATAGAGACGTATAACTCAGAAGGTGGACATAACCCCACCTTCTCAATTCTCATTGTTTTACATCTTACTAAACATTGTTTCTTTTTACTTTGCTATTTTCTATTTTCATTCTATTATTTTGTTTACATCAATTGCACGTTACAATCCCCCCTCTTTTACGAGACTTGCACCAAAAGTGTAATAATCATTACCTACTTGTTGTTCGGCTATTCCCTGTGGGAACGATACCCAACCCAGTTGGGTTATATATTTTACAACGACCGCTTTACACTCCAACGAGAGTCGTAGATTGAGCGTTATCAAAAATTAGCGTCGTTGCCGGGAATACGAGTGTCAATTAATTTTGTGATAATTACTTGACCCTTTGGTCAAAGATTTTCGTACTTTACTTTTAGTTGTTGTTTTTTTCTCTATTCAGGTTCTGTTGACAGAATGGATGCATAACGTGACATAGAAAGAATGACTGCTCAACAGGAGCATGCTAGGTTAGCTGCATTGGAAGCTGCTCAAGTGCATTAACAGAATATTGATAACCCAGGTCGTGCAAAAAATCCTGATGATGAGGACCTGGGCGATGAGGAGCTAGTAAACCCACGACATACTGCTGATATGGCGGCACCCATGCAGAGAAGAGATTGTCAAGCGAGATTGAGGCATGATCGCCGAGCTATGAAAATTCCTTTTGATGACGATGCGGACGATCTGGATGGACTTGGTGCCACCGGAGCTATTATTCTTCCGCCATTGGCACTTGGAGCAAAGTTCAATATCACTAGCACCATGATTCAGCTTTTGCAACTCAAGGGATTATTTGGTGGACTAGCAGGCGATGATCCGAATATGCATCTGATCAACTTTATTTTTACATGCAAGTTATTCGACAATCTTGGCATTGGACAGAATGAAATTCGACTACCAGGAGTGGTAAGGTGCTGGAAAATTCATACCAAAACAAGCAAGTGGCCGAAAATAAAGAATATGAGGACGCCATAAAAGCTGATCAAGACGTCCATGACGTCACCCCTAGTAGGTTGCAGCCTGAAAAGACCAAAATACGGAAGCAAGAGGAGAAGAAAGCTGTGGAGAGAACAATCCCACTTCTACCACCACCTCTTCCTCAAAGATTGCAGAAAAAGACGGATGATACAAGGTTCAGCAAGCTCATGACTATGTTAAAGCAGCTGACCATTAATGTTCCGTTGGTGGAGGCACTAGAACAAATGCCTGGGTATGCAAAATTTATGAAAGATATTTTCACAAAGAAGCGGGCAGCAAGCTATGAGTTGAAAGATACTGTTCATCATTACAGTGCTATTGCTACCCGATCACTAGTTCAGAAAAAGGCCGACCCCGGTGCCTTCAATATTCCTTGCACGGTTGGATCTATGAATTTTGCTAAGGAATTGTGCGATCTGGGTGCTAGCATCAATTTGATGCCATTATCCATCTACAAGAAGTTGGGGTTAGGCGATCCTACTCCAACTAATATGAGGCTTGTAATGGAAGATAGGTCGGTAAAACGACCTGTTGGTATTTTATGTGATGTATTGGTAAAGGTTTCTTCATTCATCTTTCCGGCGGACTTTGTTATCTTAGATTTTGAGGTGGACTCGGAAGTTCCCATAATCTTGGGACGGCCCTTCCTCGCAACTGGAAGTGTGTTTATTGACATGACGGATAATGATCTTTTATTTTGGGTGGATAACGAAGTGATTCGCTTTGATATAAGCAAAGCAATGAAGCAACCTAGCGATATGAATGTGTTCTATGTAGCTGATGTTCATTATGAGGATAAGAAAGCATTATCTGTAGAGAAACAGCTTACTGTTGAGCCATTGTCTGTTGCGCTGCTGAATGTTGAGCATGAGGACGATGAAGCTTATAAAGAAACTATGTGTGCTCTAACAAAAATAGGGTCCTATTCTCATACTCCTAAGCAGCCAGACCTTGATCTTAAGAATCAACCATCACCAACAGCAAAGACTTCCATTGAAGAGCCACCAGAGCTAGAATCGAAAGAGCTCCCCAATTACCTAAGGTATACATTCTTGGGATATAGAAATACACTTTCGGAGAGTGTTGTGGATGATTTAAGTGAACAACATGTAGAGGCTCTCATCTCTGCTCTGATGAGGTACAAGAGACCTATGGGTAGGAAGATTGATGATATAATTGGTATCTCCCATGAGGTATGTATGCATAAGAGTCTTATCGAAGAAGATTGCATGCCTACAAGTAAGTATATAAGTTTTGAGGACAAAATATATAATTCATGCACTTTTAGTCCTTTTTCCTGTAAGTGAGCTAACGAACATGATTAGCAAGTTTTCAGGTATAAATGATCCATAATTCAGCATTTTATGGATTACTTGACGCCAAAGAAAGCTTCACGAAAGGAGGAAAACAAACCTTGGGCGCCAAGGACCAAAAGTGGCGTATGGAAAATCTGTCCCGGGCAAAAACAACAATTTTGAAGACTTTGAAGACTAGCAGTAACTTATTAGGATTAGGATAATGATGCAGTAGCCCAGTAGGAATGGGTTAAGTAATGCAGTAACTTATTAGGATTAGGATAATGATGCAGTAACCCAGTAGGAATGGGTTAAGTAATGCAGTAGCTTAGTAGGAATAGGATATGGGTGTTATATATACCCTATTTTTCTAGAGATTTTTATTCATTCCCCCATTCCATTCACCATTCACCCATTCACCCATTCATCCATCCACCCATCAATTCCCATCCATCTACCTATCCATCCACTCATTCATCTACAACTCTAAACAATCTGATTTTTATTAATTCTTATTACTTTCTCTTCATCTATTCAATTCTTAATTTCCATAACAAGAGAAACGTTACTCTACAAGGAAAGTCACGCCTAACGCCATACCACACCTTACTACACGAGATCTTTATTGTGGTATAATAATAATGTCTATTGTGATTTCCTTTGCACTCATGGGTAACTAAACTTCTCTGTTGGGGTTATGGAAGCCTTATGAGATACTATTTATTGCTATGAGTTTGTGAATTCGTGACACGTATGCTGCTTATATCATTATTCTTTTCATCTTAATGCAAATTCTTATGGCTGTAGACACATAGAATAACGCCAGTATAGCATTAACTTGTTCGAAAGAAAAGTTATACGTCTGGAAAAGAGATAATGTCAAGGTAATAGGGTCCCATCCCCTATTAAAAAGTTAGTGCCGTAACTGGATTAACCTCTTGGAGAATTTGTACCGTTACATACGATTTATGCTCGAAAGAGTTAAAGTGAAATAGTCTTTGTTTAAGTCGAAAGACACTTGGATTTACCATCGAATACAATTCTCTATAAGCACATGCATGTCTGAATTTCGCACAACTCATAGCCAATAGAGACGTATAACTCAGAAGGTGGGCATAACCCCAACTTCTCAATTCTCATTCTTTTACATCTTACTAAACATTGTTTCTTTTTACTTTACTTTTTTTTGTTTTCATTCTATTATTTTGTTTACATCAATTGCACGTTACAATCCCCCCTCTTTTACGAGACTTGCACCAAAAGTCTAATAATCATTACCTACTTGTTGACCGACTATTCCCTGTGGGATCTATACCCAACCCATTTGGGTTATATATTTAACAACGACCGCTTTACACTCCTACGAAAGTTGTCGATTGAGTGTTATCACACGCCGAAAGACGGTTGATTTTGACATGTTCATCGCAAAAGACAGAGATCGAATATTTGTTCGACGACAAAGTGGAATTTCTTTAACTTGATCAATGTCGACTCCAATCCATTTTCTTCCAAATTTACCTGTAAATCTTAAAGACACATCTAACAATGAAATACCATTATCAACTGATGATTGAAATTATTTCCAAATGCACTGAATAGTTCTTATTGATTTCTTGAACAACATCGCAGCTTGTGTTATAGATCCGTATTTAAGACTTCCTTCCTTACTTTCTTTCAAAAGAAACTTTGCAATTACTTGACGTTCTTCTAATTTAAATCTTTTATTTCTGAAGGTTGAGTCTATAGGTACGCCGAACCTCACCTTTAGAGTAATGGCAAAAATAAGAGAGGAGATGAAAGGAAGAATTTGGAAATTATCCAAAACAAAAGAAAGGATACAGTAACCAAAAGATGCAAAAGAACATCTCTCAAATGAAAAGAAGATTTGGCACCACAAAATAACCATTTTCTAAAAATTCAAATGAAAATTAGGTTTAGTGCCCAAAAATTGAAACCAAAATCAAATCAGAAACGTAAATTTTTTGTGGAAAATCCGTACATGACGGCAAATTGGTCCTATTTTCTAGAAAATTAAATTTTGCAATAAAAAATTTTTCTTAATTGTTGATAGAGAAAATGAGAGTAAAAGTTTAAATTAAAGCGATACACTGATTTGGACTACTTAACTCTTTGCAAAAGAGAGAGACAGTTATGTAGGTGGTGTATTTTTTTAGTAGATTTTTTTTAATACTGTACTCTCTGTAGCATTTTTTTAATTATTGTGAAATTTAATAAAAGTACCTAGTGGTCCAATACTTTTTTAATAGGGGTAATTTAGAAACTTTAGCAAGGTCAATGCCTATTTCTTAAATATTGTGTCTGGTCAAATGGCGACATATAATTTGAGACGGAGGCAGTATTATGATATTCAATGTTCATCAATCCATAAGCAAATTACTTTCTATAGTTCCCAGTAGGTTACAATGAGTTGGTCCGATTCAAACCTATTGCTCTATACAACTCTTAAGACAAATTTATAAAATCAATTTTCTGTAAATAGAAAATGTAAATCAAAAATTAATCTTTAGAGCAAGTAAAAAGGACCGAAGGATAGAAAAAATTAATTAGTATCGCAGAACAAGAAAATATCCAAAGGATAATTGAATTAGTTAGTATCATAACAATATTAACTACAGATATAGAGAAAATAGATTAAAACTTGAATTAATTAATTTGTATAATAGATCAATAATAATAACAGATTTTAAATTAAAGGATTAAGGCTTGAAATAGTTAGCATTATGTATCATATATGTAACAAACATCAAATGAAAACTTGATCGAAAACTTGTTCCACCCTCAAAGATGCACTTACCAAAAATAAATCATGATGGACTAATAAAAATTGAGATTAAGAACATGAATTTTTCTTGAAACTTTTGTTTTGGTGTCAAGGTGCGCAGGGAATACAGTGGAGAAAAGGAAAAACATAGAAAATGAAGATGAAAGAAGATTTTAGGAAAGTAAAACAGTAGAGGCAAAAGACACGGTAAAGTGTCATTGATTGGAGGTTTTAGTTACAAAAATACCCTTATTGTTGGTGTTGTTAACGAAAATATCCTCAAATAAGACAAAATAGTAGTAACTAAAGTCTTCATTTATATAAAAGATTAAAATATAATCATTATTATTTTAAAAAAAATGTATAAATTTAGTGACTAAAAATATATTAGTGAAATTACTTTTAACCTTGCAAGAGTAAAGAATTTATTAAGGAGTGTGTCCAATTCAAATGGGGTAATAGAAAAGATTGAAAGGTTTATTCAACTATTTTACATTGAGTCTACTTAATTCATTGATATTTTAGACAATACTTCCTTAATATTCATAATAAATGAATTGTTTAGATATTGTTGATATTTAAGGTGATTTAAATGTTTCAATAATAATATTGATATTTTTATTTATTCTTATACTTCATTTTTGTATTTCTTATATCATGAATTTCAGAAATTTAATTGTACCTATTTATTTATTGTTTTGAATTAGTTTTTTAAAAGTCAGTATTGGAAGCCAATTTTGACACTGTGATTTTGACACCCAATTTTGACCTCCTGACACTACATTTAATCTGTTATTTTAACAAAGTCATTACTTTTTGAAGATTAGTATTTTTAAATATTTTCTTGCATCAAACAGATTTCTGACATATCACATTCATAATTTAGAAAATGTATAAATCATCAATTATCTTTTAGAATCATATTTTTATAATATTCTAAAATTAAAAATGACATTTTTATAATTTTATTAATTAAATTATTTTCACGTAATTATGCACACTCACAATTTTGCAAAATACATTGTCTAGTTTTGCTTTATTTAATACTATTTATTGATATTATTATTTATTCACATTGTTATTATATATATTAATATTATTTATTATTATAATTTATTATTATAATTTATTGTTTAATGATTATTTTTTTCATTATTATTATTTATCTTTTATTAAATTTTTTATTATTTATTATTTAATGTTATTATTTATTAGTGAATTACTATTATCATATATTATTATTATTCCTACTTTAATTTAAATAACAGCCTAATCAAAATTACCTTGCATGATTTTGTTTACCTTTTAATCCAATTTTATTTAATTTCTTACAATTATAACCTATTTTTACCCAATCCATTACAATCTTAACCCAATTTCTTACAATTCAAAGCCATTATTTTTCATCCTAGACACATTTTAATTCTCCCATGACATTAAATCACAGTAGTTGATCAAAACCCAATCCAACGGTTGAGATCAAAAATCTCTCTTTCCCTATTTCAAACCTACAAACCCTAACTCAAATTTTTGCTAACTTCCGCCTCTATCTCTTGACCTCTCTCTTCTCTCTCTCTACAAACACCTCCAAATATCGATCTCCCCCTCTTCTCCGATCTCTCCATCGCCAATCGACCACCAAAACCAGCCCCTCCACTTCGAGTCCTCGTTGCCATACCGCCATCTCCGGCGAACATCCTTTGCTGTTGCGTCTTCCTTCTACTCCATACACGCCACCAGCTCCTACCCAGGTGAGTCCAGCCGCTGCTCTGATGGCCAGCCCCCTCCCTTCTCGTCCTTCACTGGCGAACAGGGCCGCCATCGACGGAGATGGCCAGCCAAGCCTCCACACTGCCGCTCCATCCTCCGTCCTCCAGTCGCCTTCTTTCTCTCCTCCTGTGAACGTCCAATAGCCTTGAAACAGTCTCAAATCCTCTCCCATAGTGATACCTCCGGCAAACCCTTTCGGCATTTCAACCATGCAACCCCTCCTCATCGCAAATGAAGAATCCGTCTTCAGGTTTGATCTCGTGTTCAAAATATGTGTGTGAACTTTAGTACTATTTTTTCATCTGTGTCTCTCATAAGTGTGGCCACGTTTGATTTTTGCTGAATAAATGTGTTGATTTTAAGTCTGTGATTTTTATTCGACCCTATTTGCATGTCCTGCTTGATTGATATTTTGTGACGCTTAACTTGAATGGTGAGTCAATTTGTTCATCTCTCTATGGTATGTGAAAACATGACTAACTTCTTGCAATGTCACATTTTTTATACCTCTTAGTCAATATGGGTAATTTTGTATGGGAAAAACATGTAGGTGACGATTCGAGAATTTTTTTGTAAATCTTTAATAAGGATAATATGTGCATGTTTTGAGTGTTTGGGTATGATCCTGTACCAATTTGATTTGAGTAAAGCATCTCAGTAATTGATTTTTTATTTTTTAGATTTTTTAAAATCTTTAATAAGGCTGATATGTGCACGTTTTGACTATTTGGGTATGATCCTGTACCAATTTGATTTGAGAAAACATCTCAGTAATTGATTTTTTATTTTTTTGATTTTTCTGTAAATCTTTAGTAAGGATAATATGTGCACGTTTTGACTGTTTGGGTATGATCCTGTACCAATTTGATTTGAGAAAAACATCTCAATAATTATTTTTTTATTTTTCTTGCCTTACTTGGTTGACAGACATCTCCTCACACGTTAATTATGGTCAATTTAGATACCTCTTCTTGATTTCATTTAATAAGTAGGAAGGATCTCTTTTTACTTGTTCTATTCAAGGAAATTTCAAATGTTATAATAGGGTATTATTTATTTATGGCAACAATAGCATGATTGGTGGAACAGATTAATTTACCCCATCCATTTAAGGAAACAATCCCCTTAATTGATTCATTATATGTTATTCTTCTTCCACTAAATATTATTCTTCCTTCATTATTTGGGATTGTGGATGTCCCTCCTCACTATATAAACTCACCAGTCTCTTTCTGTAAGAGGACAAACTTCTCCTCCCCTATTACTCCCTCTAATTACTCTTAAAAGTACTTTGAAGTTCTTTGGCACTTTGTATTTCGAAAAACATTCGGTCTTGTCCTTGCTGCAGTTGCTTTGGGTTCTATTATTATTGTTTGGTGCTTAATCGGTTAGTCTCTATCGACGCATTCTTTTTTTATTCTGTAGCATTTGTGATAGCAAAGCATAGAAAGCATGTATATAGGAACTAATTTAAAATAATTATGATTTTGTTTTTTTTACTGTCATAATGAAGATTAAAAACAGAAAAGAATAGCTTACTAGAGTGTATTATAACCAGTTCTAGCTGTTTTCTTGAATAATAGCACATTTGGTGCAACTTGAAGACATTCTGGGTATTGTTGTTTGTATTTTCTTCTTCTGTGTTTGCTTTGTTTGACTGTGGTTTCTTGTGAAAGTTTTGTCATAATTAAACACAGTTCAGGGTTTTACTTTTCATAGCTATTTTCTACTTTCTTTCTGATATTTTGTTGGGTTTTTGCTTTGTTTCTTACATGAAAATGTGAGTTCTTTTTCCCCATTTTCTTTTTTTGGGCCAAGGAGGGTGAGTGATGTGGTGGGAAGAGGGGCCAGTGGGGGGGGGGGGGGTCTTTTGTTTAGTTCTTTCCAAATTAATGTGAAGATAATGTTTGATAGAATCTTATTGGGAAGACAAAGTTTGTGAATCACATTCAGAAGTGTGGGAGAAAATGTGAAGAAATTTAAGAGAGGATTTTGAAGGATGAATGATAGCTCAGCTAGAGAAATGAATTAGAGACAACCTCAATGGCCTTGTGGTTGTGTGTGCATTTTCTTTCAGCTCTTTGATCAGAATTGTAGTTTTGCCAAGAAGCTGTTTCCAAAGAAACTGCTTTCACCAGGTTAGCTACTACTACATTTCACTCATTTGTAAAGCAGAATGGTTAATTTGTTGAAGGTGATTCTAGATAGAGGGCTGAATTATTTCTTTTTTACTGTGTTGCATTCTTATAGCTTGCTTGAAACAATCTTCAAAAAAGTTTGGAGGGGATGAGAAGTAGCCAAAGCTTCGTTTGGTACTCATTTCTTGAACTATAGTCCTAAACTTGGTGCTCGACCTGGCGTATCTGATAAAGAAGATATGGATTTTGATATGGCCAAAATAAAGAGTTCAGAACCAGGTTTCCAAAGGTTTAGAGCTAAATGTGCTCTCACTTATCCTACTAGATATTTTTCTCCTTTGGAAGATGAAGCAGATTTAGTTGGAAATTCACCTGATCACCATTCAACTGACAACTACCTCTCCAGCAGTCCTAATAGTAGCTCAAGTATGGTCCCCGATTCGACATTTTAATATTTGCATACTAATTTCTTTCCCTAAAATACATAAATTAAAAAATAAGACAACTCTGAACTTTGATTTCTTGCATCTATGCTTCTAATAAATATGATGCTTGTTTTCTTCCAGAGGAAAAAGTGCTTGCTGAACCAGTGGACTCTGTTGATGATGAACCACTCTTTCCTGAACCTAATAGAGATATTTCAGATTGTGAGACCTCATTATCCAGTAGAAGGTGTTGAAGAGAACTGATTCCTAACGTTTCTGGAGTGCTCGATAAGATTGATCAGTTAGAAGAAAGTAAACTCAGCTACGTAAAACAGGTCATTTTGAATGCTGAACTCATATTTGGAACTACACCTCAACATCAGGCTCTACCTGTAGAGGATGGGTTCTTTGTGAGCCATTTTCTCCTCAATGAACATGAAATATTTTTTGAGTTTTCTGTGGATGGCTTTCGGTGAGTTGCTTGGCCGTAATGACCCCAAAAAGATGAATCAGCTTATAGTATTCGCCTTTGATTGTCTATTGGAGTACCTGGACTCAAAAGTTTCTCCAATCTCTGGTTCTGGTTTCAGAACCTGTACCAAACTACCACCAAGTATGACCAAGGAGATTCTGATTGCTGATATTATTGATGAGGTCGAAGAGTGGACATAATTTGTTAGTTTGATCCCAGACGAGCTAATAGAATGGGATATGAGGCATTTTTGGGTAAATGTACGAACTTCGAGATTGAAGAATATGAATCTGGCACTGAAGTTGCTAGGCATATTCTCCAAGAATTAGTTGATGAAGTTGTTTTAGACCTCTATAGTTCAAGCTAAATTTGGTGGAACTGTTAGTAGCTCCTCTTTTTGAGACTTTGTTGCAAGCCTATCAGTGCTATTCTCATGTCATAAATCTTGACTCAATAATGTCAAGCAAAGTATTTTGTACAAATCATTGATTCTGCATCTGATTCGACTTATTGTACTTGTGCTTTTCCATTTATGAATATTAAGAACAATCCCTTTGTGAACATCCGTTTGAAGTAGAACATTACAAGCACAAAATGAAAAATGGTTGAAATGTAAGAACAATTTGAAAGGAAACCCAATAAGCCTAAATGGATGCATATGCAAAAATCTGTTACTACCTCCGACCCAAATTATGTGTCGCCCGTCTCAAAATAAATATCGTCTTTCCTTATTTGGAAATTTTTCAAAGGCACAATTACCTTTTTACCTTTATTGGGCCCACTTGATTTTAATTATATTAATACTTCTTTTTTAGTATTTGTTTATTTTTAATGTGAAAGCCTTATCACTTCAATCAAAATTTAAACTTTCAGCCTTTTATTTTTACAGTATCAAAATTATTTTAAACCACAGAGAGCAATTTTTATTTTTGGTTGGGTAAACCAGTTTTATTCGACAACTCATTGTTCATATTACTATGATTTCTCGAGTAAAAATTGGATCTTTATAGCTAAAGTTAAAGAAAACAAGAATTTAGAGGGACCTCACTTTCCACATATATCATCTTACAATTGGAAAAAGTAATAAACACAACTACAAAGATCAAACTTCTGTTGATTAGAACTGAAAATTAATTGAGACAGTGAGCTACCCAAGAGACAACATTCTTCTCTGCTATTTCCTCTAACACGTCATATGCCTCGTCAATACTTCACACTCACAGTACAGTGATAGGAGTGCATTTCCGACATAGCACATGATATGATATCCTACATTAACAAGTTAGCCGTGTAATTTTCTTTACAAATTCGAATGCAGCAACATCAAGTAAGAAAATATTGTATGTCTGAATAAGCAGTATAAAAAGCATATTTTTTACAAACTCTAAACATGAGTAGAAAATGTTCATTTCACTTTGTCTTGACGAATGTTTGATCCTTTTAGAAGCACTGTGATCTGAAGTTCACTCCACATCAAACTATTTTTTGTTAATCTTTCGAGTATTGAATATTGTTGACCTCAGCTTCAACGTACTTCCACTTCACATTTATTATCACAAAAATGAAAATGGACAACAAAACAATTTCCTACAATTTTGTTTTTAGTTTCTGCACTTAATTACTACCGCATCGAATACTTAGTTTCCAACAAATATCAAGCTAATGCAATGCACCTCTCGGAGAGCTCTTCAAGAAGCTAGTCTTCAACAACCACCATAAAACAATAAAGTTAACATCCCGTCCTTTTCATTTTTTTAGGTAGGTCAACACAGATGACACACTCTTATTTGCTTTCCCACCATTCACAACCTTACGTTTCTCCTTTCTCAACTCTCTCTTCACCGAAGTACATAGGTTAGGACATATTTTTTGATATTTCAACATAAACACAAATCATCAGACTGTCAGCTTATGATTAAATGTTCAGTCACTTGACAACAGTGAGAGTGACTCATAGAACACCAAATTTAACAAACATAACACGGATGTTACCATTGTCTCAATGAATAAAATCCTACAGTGAGGATATTAATACCAAGAAAACTTCAGATGTAAACTTTCAAATACAGTGTACACCAGTCAACGGACATAAACAGTAAAGTATAAATAGTAAAAATAAATCAATGACATGAAAGAAAAATAAATGTCACAGATAAAGGACAATAAATTTTATCAAAAGTAAGGATCAAGGAAGGCTAAAGTCTCTTGAACGTGATAGTGGTAGGATATGTGAAAGGGAAAAGAAGTGAGACGACTTTGAACGGAACAAGGAAAAGTATAAGAAAAGTAACATCATACCAATAAATTATGACACTCAAGATAGAATTATTATAAATTGGCAAAATGTGCATGAGGGAAACTATAATAATAGTATAAAAAAATTAAAAAATATTAAATTCATTTCACAAGAGGCTTGAGGTTGGAGGAATGGAATATTAAAAGGAACAGTTTGATTGTTGATACTTTTTTCTATAAGACAACTATAATATCGCGCTGATCTCTTAGATAGTCACTCAGCTAATAGTTATTACCTCAGATAATCACCTTTCTTCTTAATTCTCAGAATGTGACTTTCTGAGATAATACTATTAGTTGAGTGACTATATTAGAAATCGACTTCGATAATAACACAATCATATCTAAGATGTTGAAGAAATGTATAATCTTTCTCTGCAGGTAGCTTTGGAGAAAAAACTAACAACAGAAAATGTGGTAAGTATCATCATAGAGTAGAAATCATATTTAAAAGTACATTATATATAATCTTCATAGCTCCATCAATTGTCCTACAAAAATAGAATTAAAACTAAGGGATGCTCAACTACATTAAACCTCGAGGAATAGTTTAGTCCAACAATACTTAATGATTTATGTAAGACAACGACGCGTTCTATAGCTCATAAGATAGGTTTTGTGCAAAGTCACGACCCCTTGGACAACTTTTGTGTAGTCATGAGTCTTTTTGTCAACCAGATTGTTGTTTCTCTAGACGACATTCCATCATCCCCGAATGGTTTCAGCACACTAGCAAGCTCATCAATTTTTTCCTACTTAAGTAGTCGCGCACAAACCTCCAAAAGAGACTTTAAAGCTTCATCTCTTTGTTCAGTGGGATTACCCCAGTCGTCTTTGTCCTTCTTACTAGCTAATGCGTCTAGTGAATTGAGCTGTGAAACCTTATCATCCAGTGCTCGAAGAGCGTCATTCTTAGCATGTTTGGTGTCATAAACCATGGTTGCTTTCTTTTCTAGGTCGTCCTTGTGTAGAAGCGAACCATCACTTTCAGTTGCCAAGAAGTTAATAGCAACTTCTCTACACTCGCTACCATTTTCAGTTTTAGCAACACAGCATCTTGGTGCTGCTTCTGGATCTAGTTTTGTTGTCTGTCAATTAGATGAAGTGCTTTATTCATTGAAGGATCGTGTTTTATCGTTGAATCTTCCATCAGACAATGTTATTCTGCTAGATTTTGCGGAGATACATTCCACTATATCTACTTTCTCATGGTCCATTAGACTGCTCAACACCTCAAGCTCTTTTGTCTTGTTATTCTTCGTATCACTCTCGTGAAATCGACTAACATGCTCCAGAGAAAGATGCTCTTTTTCCTCGGACCATGGTTTTGCCCTTGAACTTGATGATCTTGGAGTGATCGTAGTTTCTGTTTGTGAGATAGTCTCCTGTTGATCATATCCATTATTAACAGCTGCCTCACTCATCTCCCCAGTTTTAGAATCCTCACTGTCTTGAGAGATCCTAATCGAGTAGCCTGTTGGATCGACTCTCTTAGTGTCAAGTTTGGCTTAGAACGTGTTATAATTGTATGATAAGTTTCTTGGCTGAATGTTGTCACTTACGTCAAAGTAAAGAACAATTCTCTTCTCTTTTAGCTTCAACTTTCTGTCTCTGCTACCTCTCGGACTGATAGATTTTCTAGGTGATGGTCACGTTTTCTCTTTTATTCTACTCGGGGACTTCACAAAAAGAAACGCAGATGAAGGGTTGTGACACAAGAGGTGGTATGGTTGCAATTGTTGATGCCTCAACAGCACGCCAACCTATAAGTAGAGGTAAAAAAATATATCAAGATGAATCTCAATTTAATACTCCCTCCATTTCATTTTGTTTTTCTGGTTTTGATTTGGCATGAAGTTTAAGAAAGAAAAGAATATTTGAATGTTGTGGTCTTAAAATAAAGGTATGCAGAATGTATAAAAATGTAATTTAAGTTTGTGATCTTTAAACATTCCACGTAGAAAGTTAGAATTAAGGAGTTGTTTTAAAAGGAAAGAAACATTCTCTTTTAAACAGACTAAAAAGAAAAGTAAGAATTAATAGATTTAAACGGAAAGAATAATATCTGAACATATGTAGCTCGCACTCACTGTAGGTCGGTGTTCTGGAGTTTTCCTTAGCATGCTTTTTATTATCTGTTTCCTGCAAGAATTAAAACCGCATTGTCAACTGACCGATTTGTTATACTTGTGACGTGCTGAGAAGGAAGATATTTACAAGGTGGAGTATATAATCGGAAGTGGTGAGAACAAACCCCGGTTTATTTTGTTGATAAGTCTAGTTTTGTCCTGTTGGATTTACATTGTCACTATATCATATAGAAGATATCAAGATAAATAACTTCTTTTTTTTGTGTGTAACAAGCATATTTGAGTTATTATTTACGAAGTTCAGATAGTTGAAAAATCAACACACAGAAGCTTTAATTGGGGGTTGATGTGCATCAATGTCAAACAAAGAGTATCCTAAAATCACATTAAAGTGTTAGTATTAGGGACATGATGTAAAGAGTTGAAATACATTGCTTCATCAACATTCTTATTTCTTACCAAGCGACCATATATCAGATTTATAGCCATAGGGTATGCAATCAAGGAGCTCAGGGCACATGTCGTTTGGTGTGCCAGATACCTATTACATGAAATTTGTTCCAAAATTAAGGATTAGTTGTACAACTCAACGTTTTTTTTCTCAAATGCATTAAGCTAGGTGCTATGGCGACAAGATCTTTGTAATAAGATGAATACCACAATATTTTTTTGATAAAAAGGAAGATGACCACCACAACATTTTGTTACCTATGACCGAAAATAATAGCAAATTTTAGGTTTTCTCGGTCTTGGAGGGAGAAGGGATTTCTCTCTTCCTAAATAGATATGCTGAATCGATGGTTAGGTGACAATAGATGGTCAAAACTTGAATGTAAGTAAGAGGTTCATTTTGCCGCAATAGAAATTCATACCGAGGAAGCAAGGCCTTCTGCACCTAGCAATTTTCCTAATCCAAAATCACCTGTGACAATCAAGTGAATTTGAAGGATAGTAAAGAAGCAAAGACGACCCAATCAAGCAATTGTTCAGGCATTCTTACCTAACTTGATGTCGTTGTCCTTTGTGATGAATATGTTACATAACTTAATTCCAAATAGTTCACGTTAAAAACATTTCATGCTAAGAGGGATTTTCTATTTTGCCGATTACAACAAGTTTTACGTTGAAGTATCTATGATGAACGTGGTTGGAATACAGATGCTCCAAAGCTAACAATATATGGGTCAATCCATTTGCAGAGTTTCTATAATAGGAGGAAAAAACAACATAAAAACACACAATTTTTTAAGCTACCGGGAAGGCATGGAGAAGCTTCATAAGTATGGAAATTGTATTTAACTACCTCTTCTGGGAAAAGTGCCCCTCTAGACTTCCTCATGACATCCGCCCTGAACATGGGGAAAAAAAATTTTCACCATCCTCAGATTACACCACAAAAGAATTTCTATGATCATCCTATTCATTTCTTCACTTACAACCTCATTAACCCTTCTATCGTTCTTGTTACGAGGGAGTATTTATTAAACCTGAGGTCTTTCATTATCCAGATACCTGGATGTGCTTACAACACAGGCTGAAAAAAACCACGATCTTGGCAAAAGGTTGCTCTCTACAAACACAGGTTAGCCATATTTTACGATAAAATATAGCCGGTGACAATGATGAATTTAGCAAAATCATGGATAATCACTCACATATTTTCATTTTCGCAATAATCGGCAACGATGCATATACAGCTCCCCTGAAAGAAAAAGAAAGTCGAGCTTTTTCTCTGGTGCAGCTTATGCAGCAATAATCGCAACTATTAAAGGCTACGTTTTGCACTTTTTGATCCAAGCAACTATAAAACTGGATGATAGGATACCTTGTCCACCCAAGTATCTTTGTACTCTAAAAGATATGGATGGCTTAGTTTAGCTATCAAATTCACCTGCAACGGAAAAATAACCGTCTATCATCAGATTAGAAGAATATTCTCCAAGCATATCTTGCCATCAAGTAAAAGTTTTCATATAATAAATTATAAGATGAGTCAAAGAATTTGTATCTAAATATGCTTGGTTCGAAAGGAAAGATTGGAGAAACTATTTTATGACATAACTTCTTTCACTCGACATTTAAGCATGTCCATATTCCATACTGCCGATTCATCAAAATGAATATTTGGTAGAGAGATGTAGACCTCTTCAAGTCCAGATTATCCACTTCAAGAAAGTAGTGTTATTGATACAGGGAAAATCATAGGTGTGAAGTACTTACTGGTTATTCTTTTCTATTGCTAAGAGGAAAGAAAACTACTTCATGTGTGACTCTAACGAGAAAGTTCTAAATTTCTACTTCAGTTCAATCCTACTTGTCAGCTCATGTCATTTTTTTTTGGAAGCTCGTCTTGCGGATGCTTGGTCCTTCAAACTCAAACCTTGAGTTAAGACATTGCGGCATATATATTATGTTGTTGAAATAATCTTCTCCAAAACCTAAGCTTATCAGATGCAAACCAGCATTCATATAGATAAGAATGAAGATGTCTAAAGGTTTCCATCAATAGAATTCATAGGATTCTCAATGGATTGGTCAGGACAATCACTCCTTACATAGTCCAGCATGCTAAACACTCTTAGAAGAAAAATGGTTTGCATGGCAACACACGCTTCAAGTCGTACGATAAGATAGTTAAAATGGTAACAACAAAGTAGGAATGTTTTGTTATGAGAGTGATAATCCAAGATGTTTAGAAGTAGACCAATTGAAATAGAACAACAACAACAGGAAGCCCAGTGTATCTGGGGAGGGTAAAATGTACACAGTCGATACCGCTACCCCCCAAGAAGTAGAGGGGTTGTTTCTGATAGACCCCCGGCAATTGAAATAGAAGAACATCAATAAAAATCAGTTTATCAAATACTTTATAATGGTAAACCTCATACAATGTATCTCACTACCAAAAATATGAGGAGAACTATTCAATTAGACAAAAATCTAGCAAGTACGAGATATTGAATGTATGTATTATTCTGAATTGCATTATATTTCATAAACGCGATGTTCCTTGGTTGAAGTTTTTGTTTGTCCCTTTTTTGTTTTGTCATGTACGTAACGAACTTGTTGTAACACCCCGTATTCAAGTACGTGTATTGACGTATTCAAGAACGTGTATTGGTCTTATTTATATGGAGTTATTTTTTTTTATTCATACCGGAATTTGCCAGTCGATGGTACCATACAAAGGTTATTGAATAAGCTTTCCAACATTATAAAGATTTACAAAAAAGGATAGGTTTTGTATATAATGGAGTACGTTCGAAACTATAAAACAGTGGCCGGGATATTTGGGAATAGTAAATGTGAAGGAAAATTTCCTGCAAACAAACTACTGAGGCCAGCCGAATATTTTGGTCAACTTCGAATGATCATAAATACATTAATATTATGAACTGGGAGAGATTCAACTTATGAAAAGAAATATAATTTAGTCTTTTTTCCAATGCAATTGGTTTCATCCAAATCTAACGTATCAGTAAGGAGTTATACTCGTTTTACTTCAGCCTATCAAAAACAGATTTTTAGGGTCAACTTCAAATAACTATAACTCCTTGTACAGGACGAACTGGGAGGCCTACTTTATATGAAATGAAATACCTTTGAATTATCCTTCCAACGATACCAATTTTACCCAAATCCGATATCGGATCAAAGATTTATGGTCGATCTACTTTAGCTTATCAAAACAGTCCACCAAAGGACAGATTCGACATTATTTAAATTTTAAAGGCATTTTGGTCATTTCCTATTATATTATGGACGGTAATATGTGTATATATACATGTATATGAGTTTAAAAACTCATTTTCATCATCAATCATTGAGAAATAACAAACCCTAGCCAAATTTGACCTTTAAATTACTTTTAATTCAACCGTAGAAATTCCAAAGTAATCCGATAACTGCGTTTGTCATCTCGAGAGCTTCGAACGGCTCCTATTATTTATGCAAACAGGATTTCATAATCAAGAGGTGAATTCAAAGGTATGAATATTATTTTCCTTTATTCTTTTCCATATGTATATGTGTGATAGAGGATTATATGTATTGGTTGTTATTGAAAGGTAATGGAAATATGGTTATGGATTATTTTGCATGGTTTGGTTATATTAAATTGTGGAAGGTGGATATGGTAATTGAGTTATAGAATCTGGATATGATGATATACTATTGAATTGATGATTATTTATGTTTATGACTCAATTTGGTTTAATGGATTGGTTGGAAGGATAAATGAATCCAAACATGATATTGGAAGGACGTTGTATGAATATTCATGGCATGTGAATGTAATTGGAGTATAATACCGTTTATGGTGTAATTAAGGCTTACTACTTAACCACTAGTTTGGTGAATTCAAATAATTGAATTGTGACGTTTGGCTGCTAATACTAGATTGCTATATATGTTCATTGTAGATAAGTAATCCGAAAAGAAGGGAAGTCCATTTGAGACTAGTGTTGAAGGTTGACTGTCAGGTATGTAAAGTATACTCTATAACATATCTTTGGCATAAAAGTGAATTGTTCTATTAAGAAAGTTTCCAGCGTTATTCAATAACATGGGATCCATAATGGTTTTGTATGATGTCCTACGTTACCAATGAACTTTTTTCCACCTTACAAGATGTCAAGACATTCCAATAATTACTTGTTTTCCAAATCTTACATGTTAATTGAACTAATGAATGTCATAAGGTATCCGGTTACTCAAACAAGATCCATGTGCTATCAATGACTTTAAAACGTTTCATTGATATACTAATAATTTCCTACTTCATTGTTATGGCATTGATGACTCCAAAACACTTTATTGATGTGGCAATGAGTTCTTACTTCATTGTTATTCTATTGATGGTCTATTTATATGTCTCTTATTGATGTATCATTGTTTCAAAGTATCAAAAATATGGTGGGGACCGAAATAACAATCTCAAAAATTAATTGAATTAAGTGATGGAAGTTCTCTCTTATCGCGTGGTATCCTAGGGACATAAGCCTATCATGGGTTGATCCCTATTTATGTATTTATGGGTGGTATCCCAAGGGCATAAGCCTATCATGGGTTGATCCCAGTTGATATGTACTGGATGCAGCCTAATGGTCACAGGACAGGACAGTAATGATTACAAAGATGATAAGAACGAAGGTAAAGTGATTGAATAAATACAATGTGCAGGTTGTCACAAGTTCTAGTAAGTGTGGTCCACTCCTATTACGATTTATTCACTTGTTTCAAATATTTATTGAGCTCCTATATCATATGTGATTATCTATAGATTTACATACTCAGTACATATTTTGTACTGACGTCCCCCACGGGGGACCTGTATTTCATACTGCAGGCACAGGCTCCTCAGCTCATACGCCGCAAAAGTAGGAGTCAGGATATCCAGCTACTTTTCGTGAGCTCTAGTTTGCTTCAGGGATTTCCGTGTCATATCCAATCACTTTTGGTATTGTATAGAAGTTAGTTATATGGCGGGGTGTGTCCCGACCTTAGTTAAACTCTGTGTATTGTCTAGAGGATTTGTAGACCTAATATAAAGTCAAGGTGGTGTTTTGTTAATAGACGTGACGGATCCAATGGCCAATTATTGTATATACATATATAAATGTGTGCTCGAGCTTATGCAGGTGATTATTTAATTTTATATGCGATATGATGCTGTCCGAATTTTGGGTTGTCATAGAGCTATGCCTGGGAAGTATAAGGTGATGAGCTGGTTCTTTGGGGCCTCCTCGGTTACGGGTGCCAGTCCGACCCAATAGGATTTGAGGCATGACATTTGTGTTGTTGAACTTGACTTTTTAACAGCAGAAATGGAGTCATCTAAAGAGATAGGTTGTCGAGCTCCAGAAGACCCTGTCCTCTGCATCAACGACTGTGATTTTTTCGGTAGTGCAGCTACGATGAATATGTGTTCCAACTACTGAAGTAGGAACATGCAAATCTTGCAGCTGCAACCAGCAAAGACGTCGTACGCAGAAGCTCAAGCAGCGATGAATTAGAACTTGCTCTTGCAGGTGCCGCGGTTATATCTGCAGATTTAGCCTCTCAGATTTCACAAGTGAAGTCAAAAGAGGGTTTGAAAAAGTTCACAGCTTGTCGTAAGCATATGGGATTAATGAGGTTCAGTTGCAAATGTGGTGATCTTATCTGTGCAGGTCATCATTATTCAGACAAACACAACTGCCCATTTGATTATAGGAATGCTGGTCAGAATGCAATAGCAAAATCAAATCCTATCATCATAGCAGAAAAGCTTAATAAGATCTAACAAGCACCTATTGAAAGGTTGTATGAATTGAATCAATGTCCATCTTTCGATAGGTTGGCCTTGTCTTACAGGGTGACGATGAAAGTTTTGTGTGGGGGTGGGGGTGGGGGGTACCCTAGATCCTAGATTATACTGGTGTATAAGTTATTTATGTTCTTGGTGCACATTTTCATGGAATTTGTTCTTGTTTTGTCCCCATTTTTGGCCTCCTTGCTAGTATAATATGCATAATGTTGGTCATCTTGATGAATTTTACATTCATACATCCGCGTTTTTAAATCTTGAATTCGCCTCCATGCATTTTTCAAGATTCCAAAGTCTCCTTTGAGTATCAATAATGTAGAGTTTTTTTTTGTAGAGATATCAAAACGGGTTGGTTCAGCCCATCCTACCTTGCCCACACGGGCTTTGAGTTTGACGGGTCAGGTTGGGCTAGCCTATCAAAATGATGAGCCAAAAAATATCAAGCCCACACTATTACTTTGTGGGTTGCGGGCCTTACGGTCCATCCCACTTTAAAAAAATAATTTTTTATCATTTAATTTTAGAATTTTAATAGACATAAATATTACCAATCAATATTACATAGTATTAATACTTTTTAATTAAGTCTCCAACACCACCAAAAATACTCATAATAGCGAAATTAAATAACTTTTGACATGTGTTCTGCCCTTACATCATAAAAGTAAGGGTTAAGCTATAGAACTAGATACGTAAGGGAAAGAGAAGAGAGCAGAACTTTACTTCTCTGCTGAGGCACATGATATCCTTCGAACCAAATAAAAATACTACTCCATCCGTCCCAAATTATGTGTCGCCATTTTCTTTTTTGTCCGTCCCAAAATAAATGTCATCTTTTCATATTTGGAATTTTTTAAAGGCACAATTACCTTTTTACCATTATTGGACCCACTTAAGTTTTAAATATATTAATACTTCATTTTTAGTATTTGTTTTTTTAAAGTAAAAGTCTTATCAATTCAATCAAAATTTAAATTTTCAGCCTTTTATTTTTACAGTATCAAGATTATTTTAAACCACAGAGAGCAATTTATTCTTTTTGGTTGGTTCTACATAAGTAAACCAGTTTTCTTCGACAACTCATTGTTCATAGTACTGTCATTTCTCGAGTAAAAATTGGATCTTTAAAGCTAAAGTTAAAGAAAATAAGAATTTAGAGGGATCCCATTTTCCACCTATATCATCTTACAATTGGAAAAAGTAACAAACACAATTACAAAGATCAAACTTCTTTTGTTTAGAACTGAAAATTGATTGTGACAGTGAGCTACCCAAGAGACAGCATCCTTCTCCGCTATCTTCTCTAATGCGTCATATGCCTCGTCAATACTTCACACTCACAGTACATTGATAGGAGTGCATTTCCGACAGAGAACATGATATGATATCCTACATTAACAAGTCAGCCGTTTAATTTGCTTTCCAAATTCGAATGCAGCAACATCAAGTAAGAAAATATTGTATGTCTGAACAAGCAGTATAACAAGCATATTTTTTACAAACTCTAAACATGAGTAGAAAATGTCCATTTCACTTTGTCTTGATGAATGTTTGATCCTTTTAGAAGCACCGTGATCTGAAGTTCACTCCACAGCAAACTATTTTCTGTTAATATTTCGAGTATTGAATATTGTTGACCTCAACATAAACGTACTACCACTTCACTTGTATTACCACAAAAATGAAAATACACAACAAAACAATTTCCAACAATTTTATTTTTAGTTTCTGCACTTATTTACTCCCGCACCGAATACTTAGTTTCCAACAAATATCAAGATGATGCAATGCACCTCTTGTAGAGATCTTCAAGAAGACTGTCTTCAAAAACCACCATAAAACAGTAAAGTTAACAGCCGGACCTTTTCATTTTTTAAAGTAGGTTAACACAGATGACACACTACTATTTGCTTTCCCACCATTCACAACCTTACGTTTCTCTTCTCAGCTATCTCTTCACCAGAAGTACATATGCTAGCCCATGTTCTGTGATATTTCAACATAAGCACAGATCATCACACTGTCAGCTTATGATTAAATGTTTAATCACTCGACAATAGTGAGAGTGAGTCACAAAATACCAAATTTAACAAACATAACATTGAAGTTACCATTGTCTCAATAAATAACAACCTAAAGTGAGGATATCAATACAAAGAAAACTTCAGTTGCAAACTTTCAAATACAGTTTACTCCAATCAACGGCCATAAATAGTAAAGTATAAATAGAAATAACAAATCAATGACATAAAAGAAAAATAAATGCACAAATAAAGGACAATAGATTTTATCAAGAGTAAGGATCAAGGAAGACTAAAGTATCATGAACATGATAGTGGTAGGATATCTGACAGGGAAAGGGAGCGAGACGACTTTGAATGGGACAAGAAAAAGTATAAGGAAAGGAGTCATCGTTCAATAGACAAAGGTCACTCGGAGAAACCAAAACATAACTCTTCTCGGGATCGTGATTACCAATCTTATTCATCACGAGAGAAGAATTGTAATAGACACCATTAGCTTAGAGCAGCCTGACAAAATGTTACCATGCCCAATATGTTGTATTTATGGAGCGTAGCTACTGCTCTTTGCATAATAGCTGAGGGTGCCGCCTTTATTTGTGAAGCTGTACCACACCCTTTTGCATAAACCAAGGTCTCATAATCGCGACATTGATTTCAATTATTTTCATTTAGTTCCCCTGAACAATTGACATCCCCATGCTGTCCAAATATATTTGGTCTGCATAAACTCTTTAACATTCAATTAATTATTCTCGAAATAGACTTCCTAGTTTAAAAATAAACATTCATACAAATGCGATGGTATGACTCCCACTTCCCTTTTCTCCTTCCTTCCATTTAAGCAGCCCTCTATTATGTGATAATAAAGTAAGAAACAAATAGAAGCATAAAACAACAATAAATCAAAAAAAATACGTGTAAGTATATATAAGCTGGTGGGACTTATATCATTGTAAGTAGAGTTATTCATGAGTACAAAAAATACATTATGAGCACCATGTCTGTTCACAAAAACAGTACTCCTAACATATTTGACAAAACATCATTGTAAAAGTTACATGATGATGACTACGGCTATACACAAAAGTAGTACAAAACTTCTACATACTACTTGAAAAAACACCATTCCAACTTCAAAATAAAGAGCTTTACCATAGTAATAACCCATATCATTGTTGAAGTAGAGCCAAATCTTTATTGACAATATCAATATCACAATGAAGTTGGAGAGGAAGGTTTTCTTCTCTTTCTAGTCCATTTTTGTTCAAATGAGGCACTTTGTAATTATTGTCGTCACTATCTTTCATCACCTACATCATACAAGATTGTAAAGTAAGAAATACATGATTGAGTTGTTTCGTTTTCATTTCATCAAAATATCTTTCCACTGCTTCCTCTAATTCATCAACATTTTTAGGAGCCTTTTGATATTGAAGACTTTGGATTGCTTTAAAAAAACCAAGATCTAAAACATTTAAATCTTGACTGTTCGATGGTTGAAAACACAATCTAATGTCAAATACATCTTGTTGGGCATCTTCAATAAATTCCAAATCATTGTTACCAACATGTGGCCTTGCATTATCTTGTTGTAAAAAGATAGGATTATTTGAATCGGAAGCTGGCCATTTTGATCTAATAGCAGGAAGAACTTTCTCTATCAAGCAAGCTCTAGTGATATCTTTAGTTACTTGCGGAATGGTCTTTGTTTCCATAGTTCCTGCTGTTCGATTTTTGCTATTCAGCTTAGCTGGTTCCTTAACTACAAATGGAAAAATACCTATTTTTCTAGAAAACAATCCAATTCTATTTTCATCAAATCGAGGACGTGCTACAACAGCCATAAACATAAACTTTGGAATAAAATTTTTACTTTTTAAGAACGATATGGATCTGACTCATGCTCTCCAGGAAACAGGTCGTACCTTTCAACTTTTTTGGACATAAAAAACCATTTTTCTTCGATATGAACATAATAAAACATATTCATAAACATGGGATTTATGTGGATTGTATTCTGATCAATCATTGTGAGGCAGTATTGAAGTCGTACCTTTCTGTTTACTTCGGTTAGCTAAGGCTTGAGGAGATCAAAGAAAGAATTTGGAAATTATTCAAAACAAAAGAAAGGATACAGTAACCAGAAGATGCAAAAGAACATCTCTCAAATGAAAAGAAGATTTGGCGCCACAAAATAACCATTTACTAAAAATTCAAATGAAAAGTAGGTTTTGCACCCAAAAATTGAAACCAAAATTAAATCGGAAATGTAATTTTTTTCATGGAAAATCCATACATGATGACAAATTGGTCCTATATTCTAGAAAATTGAATTTTTCAATGACAAATTTTTCTTAATTGTTGATAGAGAATTAAAGCAATACACTGATTTGGACTACTTAACTCTTTTCAAAAGAGAAAGACAGTTATGTAGGTGGTGTATTTTTTTAGTAGATTTTTTTTAATACTGTACTCTCTATTGCATTTTTTTAATTATTGTGAATTTTAATAAAAGTACCTAGTGGTCCAATACTTTTTTAAGAGGGGTAATTTAGTAACTTTAGCAATGTCAATGCCTATTTCTTAAATATAGTGTCCGGTCAAATGGCGACATATAATTTGAGATGGAGGGAGTATTATGATATTCAATGTTCATCAATCCATAAGCCAATTACTATCTATAGTTCCCATTAGGTTACAATGAGTCGGTCCGATTCAAACCTATTGCTCTATACAATTCTTAAGACAAATTTATAAAATTAATCTTCTGTAAATATAAAATGTAAATCAAAAATCAATCTTTAGAGCAAGTAAAAAGGACCAAAGGATAGCATAAATTAATTAGTATTGCAGAACAAGGAGATATCTAAAGAATAATTGAATTAGTTAGTACCATAACAATATTAACTACAGATCTAGAGAAAATAGATTTAAACTTGAATTAATTAATTTGTATAATAGATCAATAATAATAACAGATTTGAAATAAAAGGATTAAGGCTTGAAATAGTTAGCATCATGTATCATATATATGACAAACATCAAATGAAAACTTGCTCGAAAACTTGCTCCACCGTCAAAGATGCACTTACCAAAAATAAATCATGACGGACTAATAAAAATTGAGATTAAGAACATGAATTTTGCTTGAAACTTGCGTTTTGGTGTCAAGGTGCGCAGGGAACACAGTGGAGAAAAGGAAAAACATAGAAAATGAAGATGAAAGAAGATTTTAGGAAAGTAAAATGGTAGAGGCAAAAGACACGGTAAAGTGTCATTGATTGGAGGTTTTAGTTACCAAAATACCCTTACTGTTTGTGTTGTTAACGAAAATATCCTCAAATAAGACAAAATAGTAGTAACTAAAGTCTTCATTTATATAAAAGATTAAAATATAATCATTATTATTTTAAAAAATATGTATAAATTTTAGTAACTAAAAATATATTAGTGAAATTACTTCTAACCTTGCAAGAGTAAAGAATTATTAAGGAGTGTGTCCAATTCAAATGGGGTAATAGAAAAGATTGAAAGGTTTATTCAACTATTTTACATTGAGTCCACTTAATTCATTGATATTTTAGACAACACTTCCTCAATATTCATAAAAAATGAATTGTTTAGATATTGTTTATATTTAAGGTAATTTAATTGTTTCAATAATATTGTTGAAATTTTAATTTATTCTTATACTTTATTTTTATATTTCCTATATCATGAATTATGAAATTTAATTGTTCCTAATTATTTATTATTTTAAATTAGTTTTTTAAAAGTCAGTATTGGAAGCCAATTTTGACACTGTGATGTTGACACCGAATTTTGACCTCCCAACACTACATTTATTCTGTTATTTTAACAAAATCGTTATTTTTTAAATATTAGTGTTTTGCAAATTTTCTTGCATCAAACAGATTTCCGACATATCGCATTCATAATTTAGAAAATGCATAAATCATCAATTATCTTTTAGTATAATATTTTTATAATATTCTAAAATTAAAAATGACATTTTTATTATTTTATTAATTAAATTATTTTCACGTAATTATGCACACTCAGAATTTTGCAAAATACATTGTCTAGTTTTGCTCTATTTAATACTATTTATTGATATTATTATTATTTATTGACATTGTTATTTTATATGAAAATATTATTTATTATTTATAATTTACTATTATAATTTATTGCTTAATTAGTATTTTTTCCATTATTATTATTTATCTTTTATTATATTTTTTATTATTTATTATTTAATGTTGTTATTTATTATTTAATTATTATTATTATATATTATTATTATTACTATTTTAAAAACCAATCTAATGGTTGAGATCAAAAGATGTCTCTTTCCCTATTTCAAACCTACAAACCCTAACTCAATTTTTTCCCCCAACTTCCACCTCTCTCTTCTCTCTGTACAAACAACTCCAAATCTCGATCTCCCCCCTCTCCTACGATCTCTCCATCGCTAATCGACCACCAAAACCACCCCCTTCGCTCCGAGTTCTCGTCGCTATGTTGCCATCTCTGGTGAACAGCCTTATCCGTCGCCTCTTCCTTCTCCTCCATATACGCCGCCAGCTCTTACCCCAGGCTAGTCCAGCCGCTGCTCCAATGGCCAGCCCCTCCCTTCTCGTCCTCTACCGGCGAATCGCACCTCCATCGATAGAGATGGCTAGCCAAGCCTCCACGCCGCCGCTCCATCCTCTGTCCTCCAATCGCCTTCTTTCTCCCCTCCAGCGAACGTCCAATAGCCATGACACAACCTTGACTCCTCTCGCACAGTGATACCTCCGGCAAACCCCTTCGGCGTTTCATCTATGCAACCCTTCCTCATCGAAAATGAAGAATTCGTCTTCAGGTTTGATCTTGTGTTCAAAATATGTGTGTAAACTTTAGTACAATTTCTTTATCTGTGTCTCTCATAAGTCTGGCCACGTTTGATTTTTGCTGAATAAATGTGTTCATTTTAATTCTGTAATTTTTATTCGACCCTATTTGTATGTCCTGGTTGATTGAAATCTCGTGACGCTTAACTTGATTAGTGAGTCAATTTGTTCGTCTCTCTATGGTATGTGCAAACACACCTAACTTCTTGCAACTTCACATTTTTTATGCCTCTTGTTAATATGGGTAATTTTGTATGGGAAAAGCATGCATGTGACGATTCGAGGATTTTTTCCTAAATCTTTAATAAGGCTAATATGTTCACGTTTTGACTGTTTGGGTATGATTCTGTACCAATTTGATTTGATAAAAGCATCTCAGTAATTGATTTTTTATTTTTTGGATTTTTTAGTAAATCTTTAATAAGGCTAATATGTGTGCGTTTTGACTGTTTGGGTATGATCCTGTACCAATTTGATTTGAGAAAAGCATCTTAATTATTGATTTTTTATTTTCAAGATTTTTTCATAAATCTTTAATAAGGCTAATATGTGCACGTTTTGACTATTTGGGAATGATCCTGTACCATTTGATTTGAGAAAAGCATCTCAGTAATTGATTTTTTATTTTTTGGATTTTTTTGTAAATCTTTAAGAAGGTTAATATGTGCACGTTTTGACTGTTTAGGTATGATCCTGTACCAATTTGATTTGAAAAAAGCATCTCAGTAATTGATTTCTTATTTTTCTTGCCTTGCTTGGTTGACAGACATCCCCTCACACGTTAATTATGGTAAATTTAGATACCTCTTCTTGAATTCATTTAATAAGTAGGAAGGATCTCTTTTTACTTGTTCTATTCATGGAAATTTCAAATGTTATAATATAGTATTATTTATTTATGGAAGCTATAGCATGATTGGTGGAACGGATTGATTTTCCCCATCCATTTAACAGAACAATGCCCTTAATTGATTCATTATGTTTCATTCTTCTTCCATTAAATATTATTCTTCCTTCATTATTTGGAATTGTGGACGGCCCTCCTCACTATATAAACTCACCATTCTCTTTCTCTAAGAGGACAAACATCTCCTCCGTTATTACTCCCTCTATTTTCTCTTAAAAGTGCTTTGAAGTTCTTTGGCACTTTGAATTTTGAAAAACATTCGGCCTTGTCCTTGCTGCAATTGCTTTGGGTTCTATTATTATTGTTTGGTGCCTAATCGATTAGTCTCTATCGACGCATTCTTTTCTTATTCTATAGCATTTGTGATAGCAAAGAATAGAAAGCATATCTATAGGAACTAATTTAAAATAATTATGATTTTTCTTTTATCACTGTCATAAAAAGATTAAAAAAAGAAAAGAGTAGCTTACTAGAGTGTACTATAACCAGTTCTAGCTGGTTTCTTGAACAGTAGCACATTTGGTGCAAGTTAAAGACATTCTGGGTATTGCTGTTTGTGTTTTCTTGTTCTGTGTTTGCTTTGTTTGACTGTGGTTTCTTGTGAAAGTTATGTCATAATTGAACACAACTCAGGGTTTTACTTTTCATAGCTATTTCCTACTTTCTTTCTGATATTTTGTTGGGTTTTTGTTTTGTTTCTTGCATGAAAATGTAAGTTTTTTTTCCCCATTTTGTTTTTTTTGGGCCAAGGAAGGTGAGTGATGTGTTGGGCAGTGCGGCCAATGGGGGGTTCTTTTGTTTAACTCTTTCCAAATTAATGTGAATATAATGTTTGATAGAATTTTATTGGGAAGATAAAGTGTGTGAATCACATTCAGAAGAGTGGGAGAAAAGGTGAAGAAATTTAATAGAGGATTTTGAAGGATGAATGATAGCTCAGCTAGAGAAATGAATGATAGTTTAGCCACTATTACTGAAAGACAACCTCAAAGACCTTGTCGTTGTGTGGGCATTTTCTTTCAGCTCTTTGATCGGAATCGTAGATTTGCCAAGAAGCTGTTACCAAATAAACTGCTTTCCCCAGGTTAGATACTACTACATTCCACTTATTTTTAAAGCAGAATGGTTAATTTCTTGAAGGTGATTCTAGCTAGAGGGCTAAATTATTTCCTTTTTTGTGCTGCATTCTTATATCTTGCTTGAAGCAAGCTTAAAAAATGTTTGGAGGGGATGAGAAGCAGCCAAAGCTTCGTTTAGTACTCATTTCTTGAACTGTAGTCCCATATTTAGCTTTCTTTTTCTTCTATTGTCTCAGATTTTAGCCTAATAGGATGTTTTGGTTTTTATTGTTTTTGGTTCTTGTATGAGCAATGTAGATTGTTGATGAGAACAGTGGGGGTTTTACAAATGAAAAGAATAATGGAATAACGGTTACACATTGTGAAAGCAAGCGCGAAGTGAATGCTCCAAGTTTGGTTGCTAGGCTCATGGGTTTGGAATTGATGCCAGTAGGATTAGGCAGTAAGCCCCAAAAGGCTTCAGCTTCAGAAACTTGGAGCAATGTGGCAGACAAACTTGGGGCTCGACCTGGTGGATCTGATAAGGAAGATATAGATTTTGAGATGGCCGAAATAAAGAGTTCAGAACAAGGTTTGCAAAGGTTTAGAGCTAAATGTGCCCTCACTTATCCTACTACATCTTTTTCTCCTTTGGAAGATGAAGTAGATTTAGTTGGAAATTCACCTGATCACCATTCAACTGACAACTACCTCTCCAGCAGTCCTAATAGTAGCTCAAGTATGGTCCCCGATTCGACATTTTAATATTTGCATACTACTTTCTTTCCCTAAAATACATAAATTAAAAAATATGACAACTCTGAACTTGGATTTCATGCATCCATGCTTCTAATAAATATGATGCTTGTTTTCTTCCAGAGGACAAAGTGCTTGCTAAATCAGTGGACTTTGTTGATGATGAACCACTCTTTCCAGAAACTGATAGAGATGTTTTGGATTGTGAAACCTCATTATCCACCAGGAGGATTTGCAAAGAATTGATTAATAACGTTTCTGGAGTGCTCAGCAAGATTGATCAGTTAAAAGGAAGCAAACTTAGCTACGCAAAACTGGTCATTTTGAATGCTGAACTAATATTTGGAGCTACACCTCAACAGCAGGATCTACCTGTAGAGGATGGGTTCTCTGTGAGCCATTTTCTCCTCAATGAACATGAAATGTTTTTGAGTTTTTTGTGGATGGATTTCGGTGGTTTCTTGGTTGTAATAACCCAAAACAGATGAATCAGCTTAAAGGATTCGCCTTTGATTGTCTATTAGAGTACCTAGACTCAAAATTTTCTCCAATCTCTGATTCTGGTTTCAGAACCTGTACCAAACTACGATTAAGTATGACCATAGATATTTTGATTGCTGATATTATTGATGAGGTCGAAGAGTGGACACAATTTGTTGGTTGATCCTAGACGAGCTAATAGAATGGGATATGAGCCATTCTTTAGGTAAATTTACAAACATCGAGATTTAAGAATATGAATGTGGCACTGAAGTTTCTAGGCATATTCTCCAAGTAGATGAAGTTGTTTTAGACCTCTACAGTTCTAGATAAATTTGGTAGAACTGTTAGTATATCATCTTACAATTGGAAAAATTAACAAACACAACTACAATGATCAAACTTCTTTTGTTTAGAACTGAAAATTGATTGACACAGTACGCTACCCAAGAGAAAACATCCTTCTCCGCTATTTCCTCTAACGCGTCATATGCTTAGTCAATACTTCACACTCACGGTACATTGATAGAAGTGCATTTCCGACATAACACATGATATGATATCCTACATTAACAAGTCAGCCGTGTAATTTACTTACCAAATTCAAATGCAGCAACATCAAGTAAGAAAATACAGTATGTCTGAACAAGCAGTATAAGAAGCATATTTTTTATAAACTCTACACATGAGTAGAAAATGTCCATTTCACTTTGTCTTGATGAATTTTTGATCCTTTTAGAAGCACCGTGCTCTGAAGTTCACTCCACAACAAACTGTTTTCTATTAATCTTTCGAGTATTGAATATTGTCGGCCTCAGTTTCAACGTACTTCCACTTCACATGTATCACCACAAAAATGAAAATACACAACAAAACAATTTCCTACAATTTTGTTTTTAGTTTCTGCACTTATTTACTCCCGCACCGAATACTTAGTTTCCAACAAATATCAAGCTGATACAATGCAACTCTCGAAGAATAAAATAGTCTTCAACAACCACCACAAAACATTAAAGTTAACAGTCCGACCTTTCATATTTTTAGGTAGGTCAATATAGATGACACACTTCTATTTGCTTTCCCACCATTCACAACCTTACGTTTCTCCTTTCTCAACTCTCCCTTCACCGAAAGTACATAGGCTAGCCCATGTTCTATGATATTTAATCATAAACACAGATCATCAGACTGTCAGCTTATGATTAAATGTTCAGTCACTCAACAACAGTGAGAGTGAGTCACAGAACACCAAATTTAACAAATATAACACGGAAGTTACCATTGTCTCAAAGAATAACATCCTTAAGTGATGATATCAATACCAAGAAAACTTCAGATGCAAACTTTTAAATACAGTGTACACTAGTCAACGGCCATAAACAGTAAAGTATAAATAGAAAAAACAAATCAATGAGATGAAAGAAAAATAAATATCACAGATAAAGGACAATAAATTTTATCAAGAGTAAGGATCAAGGAAGACTAAAGTCTCATGAACGTGATAGTGGTAGGATATCAGTTAGGGAAAGGGAGCGATACGACGTTGAATGAGACAAGAAAAGGTATAAGGAAAGGAGTCATCATTCAATAGACAAAGGTTACTCGGAGAAACCAAAACATGACTCTTCTCGGGATCGTGATTACCAATCTTATTCATCACGAGAGAAGAATTATAATAGACATCATTAGCTTAGAGCAGCCTGACAAAATGTTACCATGCCCAATATGTTGTCTTTATGGAGCGTAGATACTGCTCTTTGCATAATAGCTGAGGGTGCCGCCTTTATTAGTGAAATTGTACCACACCCTTTTGCATAAGCCAAGGTCTCTTATAATCGCGACATTGATTTCAACTATTTTCGTTTTGTTCCCCTGAACAATTGACATCCCCATGTTGTCCAAATATATTTGGTCTGCACAAACTCTTTAACATTTAATTAAGTGTTCTCGAAATATACTTCCTAGTTTAAAAATAAAAATTCATACAAATATGACGGTATGACTACCCCTTCCCTATTCTCCTTTCTTCAATTTATGCAGCCCTCTATTATGTGATAAGAAAGTAAGAAAAAATAGAAGCATAATACAACAATAAAGCTAGAAAAAGACGTGTAAGTATATATAAGCTGGTTGGACTTACATCATTGTAAATAGAGTTATTCATGAGTACAAAAAATACAGTATGATCACCATGTTTGTACACAAAAATGGTACTCCTAACATATTTGAACAAACATCATTGTAATAGTTACATGATGATCACTACGGCTATACACAAACGTAGTACAGTACTTCTACAAACTACTTGAAAAAACACCATTCCAACTTCAAAATAAAGAGCTTTACCATAGTAATAACCCATATCATTGTTGAAGTAGAGCCAAATCTTTATTGACGATATCAGTATCACAATAAATTTGGAGAGGAAGGTTTTCTTCTCTTTCTAGTCCATTTTTGTTCAAATGAGTCACTTTGTAATTATTGCCGCCACTTTCTTTCATCATCTCAATCATACAAGACTGTAAAGTAAGAAATACATGATTGAGTTGTTTCGCTTTCATTTCATCAAAAGATCTTTCCATTGCTTCCACTAGTTCATCAACATTTTTAGGGGCCTTTTGTTATTGAAGACTTTGGATTGATCTAAAAAAACCAAGATCTAAAACATTTAAATCTGGACTGTTCGATGGTTGAATACACAATCTAATGTCAAATCTATCTTGTCGGGCAGCTTCAATAAATTCCAAATCATTGTTACCAATAGGTGGCCTTGCATTATCTTGTTGTAAAAAGATAGGATTATTTGAATCGGAAACTGGCCATTTTGCTCTAATAGCAGGAAGAACTTTCTCTATCAAGCATGCTCTAGTGATATCTATAGTTACTGATTGAATGGGCTTTGTTTCCAAAGTTCCTGCTGTGCGATTTTTGCTATTCCGCTTAGCTGGTTCCTTAACTACAAATGAAAAAAATACCTATTTTTTCAGAAAACAACTCAATTCCATTTTCATCAAATCGAGGACGTGCTACAGTAGCCATAAACATAACCTTTGGAATAAAATTTTTACTTTTGTAAGAACGATACGGATCTGGCTCATGCTCTCCAGGAAGCAGGTATTACCTTTCAACTTTTTTGGACAAAAAAACCACTTTTCGTCGATACAAACATAATTAAACATATTCATAACATGGAATTTATGTGGATTGTAGTACTATTTCTTCATCTGTGTCTCTCATAAGTATGGCCACGTTTGATTTTTGTTGAATAAATGTGTTGATTTTAAGTCTGAGATTTTTATTAGACCCTATTTCCATGTCCTGCTTGATTGAAATTTCATGATGCTTAACATGAATGGTGAATCAATTTTTTCGTCTCTCTCTGGTATGTGCAAACACGCCTAACTTCTTGAAACTTCACATTTTCATGCCTCTTAGTCAATATGGGTGATTGTTTTTGGGAAAAGCATGTATGTGATGATTCGGGGATTTTTTTGTAAATCTTTAATAATGATAATATGTGCATGATTTGACTGTTTGGGTATGATCCTGTACCAATTTGATTTGAGAAACTCATCTCAGAAATTGATTTTTTATTTTTTGGATTTCTTCGTAAATTTTTAATAAGGCTACTATGTGCACCTTTTGACTGTTTGGGTATGATCCTGTACCAATTTGATTTGAGAAAAGCATCTCAGTAATTGATTTTTTATTTTTCACCTTTTTTCGCAAATCTTTAATAAGGCTAATATGTGCATGTTTTGACTATTTGGGTATGATCCTGTACCAATTTGATATGAGAAAAGCATCTCAGTAATTGATTTTTTATTTTTTGGATTTTTTCGTAAATCTTTAATAAGACTAATATGTTCAGGTTTTGACTGTTTGGGTATGATCCTGTACTAATTTGATTTGAGAAAAGCATCTCAGTAATTGTTTTTTTATTTTTCTTGCCTTACTTGGTTGACAGACATCCCGTCACACGTTAATTATGGTAAATTTAGATAACTCTTCTTGATTTCATTTAATATGTAGGATGAATCTCTTTTTACTTGTTCTATTCATGGAAATTTCAAATGTTATAATAGGGTATTATTTATTTATGGCAACTATAGCATGATTGGTGGAACGGATTGATTTACCCCATCCATTTAAGGAAACAATCCCCTTAATTGATTCATTATATGTTATTCTTCTTCCATTAAATATTATTCTTCATTCATTATTTGGGATTGTGGACGGCCCTCCTCACTATATAAACTCACCATTCTCTTTCTCTAAGAGGACAAACTTCTCATCCGCTATTACTCCCTCTATTTTCTCTTAAAAGTACTTTGAAGTTCTTTGGCACTTTGGATTTCGAAAAACATTCGGTCTTGTCCTTGATGCAATTGCTTTGGGTTCTATTATTATTGTTTGGTGCCTAATCTGTTAGTCTCTATCGACGCATTCTTTTCTTATTCTGTAGCATTTGTGATAGCAAAGCATAGAAAACATGTCTATAGGAACTAATTTAAAATAATTATGATTTTGCTTTTTTCACTATCATAAAGAAGATTAAAAAAAGAAAAGAATAGCTTACTAGAGTGTACAGTTGGTGCAAGTTGAAGACATTTTGGGTATTTCGATCTGTATTTTCTTGTTCTGTGTTTCCTTTGTTTGACTGTGGTTTCTTGTGAAAGTTTTGTCATAATTGGACACATCTCAGGGTTTTACTTTTCATAGCTATTTTCTACTTTCTTTCTGATATTTTGTTGGGTTTTTGCTTTCTTTCTTGCATGAAAATGTAAGTTCTTTTTCCCCAATTTCTTTTTTTGGTCCAAGGAGGGTGAGCGATGTGGTGGGTAGACGGGCCTGGGGGGGGGGGGTCTTTTGTTTAATTCTTTCCAAATTAATGTGAAGATAATGTTTGATAGAATCTTTTTAGGAAGACAAAGTGTGTGAATCATATTCAGCAGAGTGGGAGAAAAGGTGAAGAAATTTAAGAGAGAATTTTGAAGGATGAATGATAGCTCAGCTAGAGAAATGAATGAGAGACAACCTCAAAGGCCTTATTGTTGTGTGGGCATTTTCTTTCAGCTCTTTGATCGGAACAGTAGATTTGCCAAGAAGTTGTTTCCAAATAAACTGCTTTCACCAGGTCAGCTACTACTACATTCCACTCATTTTTAAAGCAATATGGTTAATTTCTTGAAGGTGATTCTAGTTAGAGGGCTAAATTATTTATTTTTTTGTGCTGCATTCTTATAGCTTGCTTGAAACAAGCTTCAAATTTGGTAGAACTGTTTTAGACCTCTACAGTTCTAGCTAAATTTGGTAGAACTGTTAGTATATCATCTTACAACTGGAAAAAGTAACAAACACAACTACAAAGATCAAACTTCTTTTGTTTAGAACTAAAAATTGATTGAGACAGTGAGATATCCAATAGACAACATCCTTTTCTGCTATTTCCTCTAACACGTCATATGCCTCGTCAATACTTCACACTCACGGTACATTGATAGGAGTGCTTTTCTGACATAGCACATGATATGATATACTACATTAACAAGTCCGCCGTGTAATTTGCTTTCCAAATACGAATGCAGCAACATCAAGTAAGAAAATACTGTATGTTTGAACAAGCAGTATAACAAGCATATTTTTTACAAACTCTAAACATAAGTAGAAAATGTCCATTTCACTTTTTCTTGATGAATGTTTGATCCTTTTAGAAGCATCGTGATCTGAAGTTCACTCCACAGCAAACTATTTTTTGTTAATCTTTCGAGTATTGAATATTGTCGACCTCAGCTTCAACGTACTTCCACTTCACATGTATTACCATAAAAATGAAAATACACAACAAAACAATTTCCTACAATTTTGTTTTTAATTTATGTACTTATTTACTCCCGCACCGAATACTTAGTTTCCAACCAATATCAAGCTGATGCAATGCACCTCTTGGAGAGCTCTTCAAGAAGCTAGTCTTCAACAACCACCACAAAACAGTAAAGTTAACAGCCAGTCCTTTTCATTTTTTTTGTAGGTCAACACAGATGACACACTCCTATTTGCTTTCCTACCATTCACAACCTTAGGTTTCTCCATTCTCAACTCTCTCTTCACTAGAAGTACATAGGCTAGCCCATGTTCTGTGATATTTCAACATAAACACATATCATCAGACTGTCAGCTTATGATTAAATGTTCAGTCACTTGACAACAGTAAGAGTGACTCACAGAACAGTAAATTTAACAAACATAATACGGAAGTTACCATTGCCTCAATGAATAACATCCTAAAGTGAGGATATCAATACCAGTAGAATTTCAGATGCAAATTTTCAAATACAGTGTACACCAGTCAACGGCCATAAATAGTAATGAAATAGAAAAAACAAATCAATGATGTGAAAGAAATATAAATGTCACAGATAAAGGACAATAAATTTTATCAAGAGTAAGGATCAAGGAAGACTAAAGTCTCATAAACGTGATTGTGGTAGGATATTTGACAGGGAAAGGGAGCGAGACGACTTTGAATGGACAAGGAAAAGTATAAGAAAAGTAACATCAGCCAATAAATTATGACAATCAAGATATAATTATTATAAATTGGCAAAATGTGAATGAGGGAAACTATAATAATAGTATAAAAAAACTTTTTGAAAATATTAAATTCGTTTCACAAGAGGCTTGAGGTTGGAGGAATGGAATATTAAAAGGAACAGTTTGATTGTTGATACTTTTTTCTATAAGACTACTATAATATCGTGCTGACCTCTTAGATAGTCACTCAGCTAATCGTTATTTCCTTAGAAAATCACCTGTCTTCTTGATTCTCAGAATGTGACTTTATGAGATAATACTATTAGTTGAGTGACTATATTAAAAATCGACTCCGATAATAACACAATCATATCTAAGAAGCTGAACAAATGTATAATCTTTGTCTGACGGGAGTTTTGGAGAAAAAACTAATAGTATAAAATGTGGTAAGTATCATCATAGAGTAGAAATCAACTTTAAAAGTACATTATATATAATCTTCACAGCTCCATCAACTGTCCTACAACAATAAAATCAAAACTAAGGGATGCTCAACCACGTTAAGCCTCGAGGAATTGTTTATTCCAACAATACTTGATGATTTACATAAGACAGAGGCTCGTTTTATAGGTCAAAAGACAGGTTTTGTGCAACATCACGACCCCTTGGACAACTTTTGTGCTATCATAAGACTTTTTGTCAACCAGATTGTTGTTTCTCTAGACGACATTCCATCATCCCCAAATGGTTTCAGAACACCATCAAGCTCATCGACTTTTTCCTGCTTAAGTAGTCATGCACAAACCTCTAAAAGAGACTCTAAATCTTCAGCTCATTGTTCAGTGGGATTACTCAGTCGTGTTTGTCCTCCTTACTAGCTAATACGGCTAGTGACTTGAGCTTATCATCCAGTGCTTGAAGAGCATCTTTCTTAGCCTATTTGGTGTTATAAACTGCGGTTGCTTTCTTTTCTAAATTGTCTTTGTGTAGAAGTGAACCATCATTTTCAGTTGACAAGCAGTCAATCGCAACTTCTCTACACTCACGACCATTTTCAGTTTCAGCAATATAGCATCTTAGTGTTGCCTTTGGATCTGGTTTTGCCAACTGTGAATTAGATGAAGTTCTTTCTTCATCGAAGGATCGTGTTTTATCGTTGAATCTTCCATCAGACAATGTCATTCTGCTAGATTTTGCGGAGATAAATTCCACTATATCTGCTTCCTCTTGGTCCAGTGGACTGCTCAACACCTCAGGCTCTTTTGTCTTGTTATTTTTCGTATCACCCTCGTCAAATTCGACTAACATGCTCCGGAGAAACATGCTTTTGTTCCTCGGACCATGTTTTTTCCCTTGAACTTAACGAGCATGGAGTGATCGTAGTTTCTGTTTATGAGATAGTCCCCTATTGTTCATATCCATTTCAAAGAGTTGCCTCACTCATCTCCCCACTTTTAGAATCCTCACTATCTTGAGAGATCCTAACCGAGTAGCCTGTTGGATCGACTCTCTTAGTGTCAAGTTTGGCTCAAAACGTGTTATAATTGTCAGATAAGTTTCTTGGCTGAATGTTATCACTTTTTTCAAAGTAAAGGACAGTTCTCTTCTCTTTTAGCTTCAACTGTCTATCTCTGCTACCTCTTGAACTGATAGATTTTCCAGGTGATGGTCGCATTTTCTCTTTCATTCTGCTCGGGGACTTCACAGGAAGAAACACAGATGAAGGGTTGTGACACAAGAGGAGGCATGGCTGCAAATGTTAATGTCTCAACAACTCGGCAGCCTATAAGTAGATGTAAAAAAATATATCAAGATGAATCTCAATTTAATACTCCCTCCGTTTCATTTTGTTTTTTCTGGTTTTGATTTGGCATGAAGTTTAAGAAAGAAAAGAAGACTTGAATCTTGTGGTCTTAAAATAAAGTTATGCAGAATGTATCAAAATGTAATTTAAGTTTGTGATCTTTAAACATGCCATGTAGAAAGTTAGAATTAAGGAGTTGATGTAAAAGGAAAGAAACATTCGCTTTTAATCGGACTAAAAAGGAAAATAAGACTTAACAAATTGAAACAGAAAGAATAACATTTGAACATATGTAGCTCGCACTCACTGTAGGTCAGTGTTCTGGAGTTTTCCTTAGCATGCTTTTTATTATCTATTTCCTACAAGAATTAAATCCGCTTTGTCAACTAACTAATTTGTTATACTTGTGGCGTGCTAAGAAGGAAGATACTTACAAGGTGGAGGAGTATATAATCGGAAGTGGTGAGAACAAATCCCGGTTTATTTTCTTGATAAGTCCAGTTTTGTCCTGTTGGATTTACATTGTCACTATATCATATATAAGATATCAGGATAAAGAACTTACCTTTTTTCTTTGCGTGAAAAGTATAACTTTTCGAGGTATTGTTTATGAAGTTCAGATAGCTGAAAAATTAACTCACAGAAGCTTTAAACGGGGGTCGATGTGCAGCAATGTCAAACATACAGTATCCTAAAATAACATTAATGTGTTAGTATTGGGGACATGATGTAAATTACTGAAATACATTGCTTCATCAACATTCTTATTTCTTACCAAACCATAATATATCAGATTTATAACCATAGAGTATGCCGGCAAGGAGCTCAGGGCACATGTCTTTTGGTGTGCCAGATACCTATTACATGAAATTTGTTCCAAAATTAAGGATTAGTTGTACAACTCGACGTCTTTTTCTCAAATGCATTAAGCTAGGTGCTATGGCGATAGGAAATTTGTAATATGATGAATACCACAATATTTTTTTGATAAAAAGGAAGATGACTACCACAACATTTTGGTACCTATGACCGAAAATAAAAGAAAATTTTAGGTTTTCTCGATCTTCGAGGGAGAAGGGATTTCTCTCTTTCTAAATAGATATGTTGAATCAATTGTTAGGTGACAATAGATAGTCGAAACTTGCATGTAAGTAAGAGGTTCATTTTGCTGCAATAGAAATTCATACCGAGGAAGCAAGGCCTTCTGCATCAAGCAATTTTCCTAATCCAAAATCACCTGTGACAATCAAGTCAATTTGAAGGATAGTAAAGAAGCAAAGATGACCCAATCAAGCAATTGTTTGGGCATTCTTACCTAACCTGATGTTGTTGTACTTTGTGATGAATATGTCACATAACTCAATTCAAAAGAGTTCACGTTAAAAATGTTTCATGCTAAGAAGGTTTTTTCTATTTCCCCGATTAAAAGAAGTTTTTACCTTGAGGTCTCTATGATAAATGCGGTTGGAATGTAGATGCTCCAAAGCTAACAATAGATGAGTTAGCTATTTGCAGAGTTTCTATAATAGCAGGAAAAAAAACATAAAAACACGCAATTTTTTAAGCTACCGAGAAAGCACAGAGAAGCTTCATAAGTATTGAAATTGCATTTAACTACCTCTTTGAGAAAAGTGCTCCTCTAGACTTCCTCATGACCTCTGCCCAGAACAAGGAGAAAAAATGTCGTAACCATCCTCAGATTACACCACAAAAGAAGTTCTATGATCATCCTATTCATTTCTTTATTTTCAATCTCATTACCCCTTCTATTGTTCTTGGTACGAGGGAGTATTTATGAAATCTGTGGTCTTTCAATCTCCAGACAGCTGGATGTGCTTACAACACAGGCTGAATACAACCATGATCTTGGCAAAAGGTATCGCTCTACAAACACAGGTTAGCCATATTTTACGATAAAATCTAGCCGGTGACAATGATGAAGAATTTTACTTAACAATTGTTTTCCCTTCCCTCGTTTAGTGGCTCCTTTTTTTCTTTATTCTTATCATTACTTATAGGTACACATTTAAAATGTTAGCAAAATCAGGGATAATCAATCACATATTTTCATCTTCACAATAATTGGCAACGATGCATATACAACTCCCTTGAAAGAAAAAGAAAGTCGAGCTTTTTCTCTGGTGCAGCTTATGCAGCAATAATCACAACTATTAAAGGCTACGTTTTGCACTTTCTGATCCACACAACCACAAAATAGGATGGTAGGATACCTTGTGCACCCAAGCATCTTTGTACTCTAAAAGATATGGATGGCTTAGTTTAGCTATCAAATTCACCTGCAACGGAAAAATAACCTTCTATCATCAGATTAGAAGAATATTCTCCAAGCATATCTTACCATCAAGTAAAACTTTTCATATAATAAATTATAAGATAAGTCGAAGATTTTGTATCTAAATGTGCTTTCTTCGAAAGGAAAGATTAAAACAACTATTTGATATCATAACTTCTTTCACCTGACATTTAAGCATGTCCACATTCCATACTGCCTATTAATCAAAATGAATATTTGGTAGAGATATGTATACCTCTTCACGTCCAGATTATCCACTTCAAGAAATTAGTGTTATTGATACAGGGAAAATCATAGGTGGGAAGTACTTACTAGTTCTTCTTTTTCTATTGCTAAGAGGAAAGAAAACTACTTCACGTGTGACTCCAACTAGAAAGTTCTAAATATCTACTTCAGTTCAATGCTACTTGTCAGCTCATGTCATTTTTTTAAGCACGTCTTGCGGGTGCTTGGTCCTTCGAACTCAAACCTTGAGTTAAGACATTGGGTAATATATATCATTCTGTTGAAACAATCTTCTCCAAAACCTAAGCTCATCAGATGCAAACCATCATTCATGCAGATAAGAATAAAGATGTATAAAGGTTTCCATCGATAGAATTCATAGGATGTTCAATGCATTGGTCAGGACAATCACTTCTTACATAGTCCAGCATGCTAAACACTCTTAGAAGAAAAAAGTTTTGCATGGCTACACACGATTCAAGTTGTACCAAAAGATAGTTAAAATAGTAACAGCAAAGGAAGAATGTTGTGGTATGAGAGTGATAATCCAAGTTGTTTAGAAGAAGACAAATTGAAATAGAACAACAACAACAAGAAGCCCAGTGTATCTGGGAAAGGTAAAATGTACACAGTCCATACCGCTACCCTCGAAGAAGTAGAGAGGTTGTTTCCGATAGACCCCCGACAATTGAAATAGAAGAACATCAATAAAAATCAGTTATCAAATACTTTATGATGGAACACCTCATACAATGTAGCTCACTACCAAAACTATGAGGAGAACTATTTAATTAGACAAAAATCTAGCAAGTACAAGATATTGAATGTATGTATTATTCTGAATTGCTTTATATTTCATAAACGCGATGTTCTTTGGTTGAAGTTTTTGTTTGTCCCTTTGTTGTTTCGTGATGTACTTAACGAACTTGTTGTAACACCCCGTATTCAAGTACGTGTATTGGCGTATTTAAGTACGTGTATTGGTCTTATTTATATGGAATTAATTTTTTTATTTATACCAGAATTTGTCCGTCGATGGTTCCATACGAAGGTTATTGAATACGATTTCCAACGATATAAAGATTTCCAAAAACGGATAGGTTTAGGTTATAATCAAGCACGTTCAAAACTATAAAATGGTGGCCGGGATATTTTGGAATAGTAAATGTGAAGGAAAATTTACTGCACACAAACTACTCAGGCCAGCGGAATTTTTGGATGAACTTCGAATGATCATAACTACCTTAAATAATGAAATTGGAGATCTGGGACCTATGAAAAGAAAGATCTTTGAGTCTTATTTCCAATTCAATTGGTTTCATCCAAGTCCAAAACAGATTTACTTCGGCCTACCAAAACAGATTTTTAGGGTCAACTTCATATGACCATAACTCATTGTACAGGACAAACTAGGTGGCCTAATTTATATGAAATGAAATCCCTTTGAATTATACTTCCAAAGATACCAATTTCACCCAAATCCTATATCGGAGCAAAGAGTTATGGTCGATCTACTTTAGCTTATCAAAACAGTCCACCAAAGGACAGATTTGACAATATTTAAATTTTAAAGGAATTTTGGTCATTTACTATTATATTATGTATGGGAATATGTGTATATATACATGTATATGAGTTCAAAAAGTTTTTTTCATCATCAATCATTGAGAAAGAACAAACCCTAGCCAAATTTGATCTTTAAATTACTTTTGATTCAACCATAGAAATTCCAAAGTAATCCGATAACTGCGTTTGTCATCTCAAGAGTTTCGAACGACTCCTATTATTTGTGCAAATAGGATTGAATAATCAAGAGGTGAATTTTAAGATATGAATATTGTTTGGCTTTATTATTTTCCATATGTATATGTGTGATAGAGGATTATATGTATTGGTTGTTATTGAAAGGTGATGGAAATAGGGTTATGGACTATTTTGCATGGTTTGGTTGTATTGAATTGTTGAAGGTGGATATGGTGATATACTATTGCATTGATGATTATTTATGTCTATGGCTCAATTTGGTTTAACGGATTGGTTGGAAGGATAAATGAATCCAAACTTGATATTGGAGGATGTTTTATGAATATGCATGGCATATGAATGTAATTGGGGTATAAGAGGGTTAAAGTGAAAACCTTTATAGTGAAATTAAGGCTTACTACTTAACCACTAGTTTGGTGAATTCAAATAATTGAATTGTGACATTTGGTTACTAGTACTAGATTGCTATATATGTTCATTGTAGATAAGTAATCCGAAAAGACGAGAAGTCTATTTGGGACTAGTATAGAAGGTTGACAGTCAGGTATGTAAAGCATACTCTATACCATATCTTTGGTATAAAAGTGAACAATTGTTCTATTAATAAAGTTTCCAAAGTTATTCAATAACATGTGATCCATAATGGTTTTGTATGATGTCCTATACTACCAATGAAATTGTTTCCACCCTACAAGATGTCAAGACATTCCAATACTTGTTTTCCAAATCTTATATGTTTATTGCACTAATGAATGTTAGAAGGTATCCGGTTACTCAAACAAGATCCATGTGCTATTAATGACTCCAAAACGTTTCATTAATATACTAATAAGTTCCTACTTCATTGTTATGGCATTGATGACTCCAAATCTCTTCATTGATGTGCCAATGAGTTCTTACTTCATCGTTATTGGATTGATGGTCTATTTATGTGTCTCTTATTGATGTATCATTGTTTCAAAGTATCAAAAATGTTGTGGTGACCGAAATAACAATCTCAAAAATTAACTGAACTAAGTGATGGAAGTTCTCTCTTATAAGGTGGTATTCCAGGGACATAAGCCTATCGTGGGTTGATAACTATTTATGTGTTTATGGGTGGTATCCCAAGGGCATAAGCCTATCATGGGTCAATCCCAGTTGATATGTACTGGAGGCATCCTAATGGTCACAGTACAGTACAGTAATGAAAGTGATTGAATAAATACAATGTACAGGTTGTCACAAGTTCTAGTAAGTGTGGTCCACTCCTATTACGATTTATTCACTTGTTTCTAATTTTTATTGAGCTCCTATATCATATGTGATTATGTACAGCTTTACATACTCAGTACATATTTTGTACTAACGTCCCCCACAGGGGACCAGTATTTCATGCTGCAGGCACAGGTACCTCAGCTCATACAATGCACAAGTAAGAGTCAGGATATCCAGCTGCTTTTGGTGAGCTCCAGTTTGCTTCGGGGCTTTCCGTGTCATATCCAGTCACTTTTGGTATTATATAGAAGTTACTTATATGGCGGGGTGTATCCCGACATTAGTTAAACTTTGTGTATTGTCTAGAGGCTTTGTAGACCTAATATAAAGTGAAGGTGGTGTTTTGCTAATAGACGTGATGGCTCCAATGGCCAAGTATTGTATATACATATATATATGTGTGCTCGATCTTATACAGGTGATTATTTCCTTCTATATGTGATATTATGTTGTCCAGATTTTGGGTTGGCATAGAGGTATGCATGGGAAGTATAAGGTGATGAGATGGATCTCCCGGGCCTCCTCCGTTATGGGTGCTAGTCCGCCCCAATAGGATTTAAGGCGTGACACTTGTGGTGTTTAAATTTACTTGTTAGCTGCAGAAATGGAGTTATCTAAAGAGACAGGTTGTACAGCTCCTGAAGACCCCGTTCTCTGCATCAACGACTGTGATTTTTCAGTAGTGCACCTACGATGAATATGTGTTCCAAGTGTTAAAAGGACATTATACTACTGGATAAGGAACATGCAAATCTTACAGCTACATCCAGCAAAGACGTCGCACGCAGAAGCTCAAGCAACGATGAATCAGAACTTGCTCTTGCAGGTGCCGCGGTTGCATCTGCAGATTTAGCCTCTCAAATTTCACAAGTGAAGTCAAAAGAGGGTTTGAAAAAGTACATAGTTTGTCGTAATCTTGTGGGATTAACGAGGTTCAGTTGCAAATGTGGTGATCTTTTTTGCGCAGTTAATCATTATTCAGACAAACACAGCTGCCCGTTTGATTATAGGAATGCTGGTCAGAATGCAATAGCAAAAGTAAATCCTATCATCATAGCAGAAAAGCTTAATAAGATCTAACAAGAACCTATCGAAAGGTTGTATGAACTGAAGCAATGTCCATCTTTTGATAAGTTGGCCTTGTCTTACAGGGTGACGATGAAAGTTTTGCATGGGGGTGGGGGTAGGCGTACCCTAGAGCCTAGTTAATCCTGGTGTGTAAGTTATTTATGATCTTGGTGCACATTTTCATGGAATTTGTTCATGTTTCGTCCCCATTTCTGGGCTCCTTGTCTAGTATAATAGGCATAATGTGGGTCATCTTGATGAATTTCACATTCATGCATCCGCGTTTTGAAATCCTGAATTCGGCTCCGTGCATTCTTCAAGATTTTAAAGTCTCCTTTGAGTATCAATAATGTAGAGTTTTTTTTTGTAGAGATGTCAATACGGGTTGGCTCAGCCCATCCGATATTGCCCACACGGGCTTTGAGTTTGACGGGTCGGGTTGGGCTAGCCTATCAAAATGATGAGCCAAAAAATATCAAGCCCACACTATTACTCTGTGGGCTACGGGCCTTACGGGCCAGTCCACTTTAAAAAATAATATTTTATAATTTAATTTTAGAATGTTAATAGACATAAATATTACCAATCAATATGACATAGTATTAATACTTTTTTAATTAAGTCTCCAACACCCCCCAAAATACTCATAATAGCGAAATTAAATAACTTTTGACATGCGTTCTGCCCTTACATCGTAAAAGTAAGGGTTATGCTATAAAACTAGATACGTAAGAGAAAGACAGGAGAGCAGAACTTTACTTCTCTGCTGAGGCACATGATATCCTTCGAACCAAATAAAAATACTACTCCCTAAGTCCCAAATTATGTGTCTCCATTCTTTTTTTTCGGTCCCAAAATAAATGTCGTCTTTTCTTATTTGGAATTTTTTTAAAGGTATAATTAATGTTTTACCCTTATTAGACCCACTTGATTTTAAATATATTAATACTTCTTTTTTAGTATTTGTTTTTTGAAAGTAAAAGTCTTATCACTTGAATCAAACTTTAAGCTTTCAGCCTTTTATTTTTATAGTATCAAAATTATTTTAAACCGCAGAGAGCAATTTATTCTTTTTCGTTGGTTTTACATAAGAAATCTAGTTTTCTTTGACAACTCACTGTTCACATTACTGTGATTTCTTGAGTAAACATTTGATCTTTAAAGCTAAAGTTAAAGAAATCAAGCATTTAGAGGTTTCCCATTTTCCACATATATCATCTTACAATTGGAAAAAGTATCAAACACAACTACAAAGATCAAACTTATTTTTTTTAGAACTGAAAATTGATTGAGACAGTGAGCTACCCAAGAGACAACATCCTTCTCCACTATTTTCTCTAATGAGTCATATGTCTCGTCAATACTTCACACTCACAGTACATTGAAAGGAGTGCATTTTCGACATAGCACATGATATGATATCCTACATTAACAAGTCAGGCATGTAATTTGCTTTCCAAATTCGAATGCAACAACATCAAGTAAGAAAATATTGTATGTCTGAACATGTAGTATAACAAGCATATTTTTTACAAACTCTAAACATGAGTAGAAAATGTCCATTTCACTTTGTCTTGATGAATGTTTGATCCTTTTAGAAGCACCGTGATCTGAAGTTCACTCCACTACAAACTATTTTTTGTTAATCTTTCGAGTATTGAATATTGTCTACCTCAGCTTCGATGTACTTCCACTTCAAATGTATTACCACAAAATGAAAATACAAAACAAAACAGTGTCCTACAATTTTGTTTTTAGTTTTTGCACTTATTTACTCCCGCACCGAATACTTAGTTTCCAAAAAATATCAAGCTGATGCAATGCACCTCACGTAGAGGTCTTCAAGAAGCCAGTCATCAACAACCACCATAAAATAGTAAAGTTAACAGCCCGACCTTTTCATTTTTTAAAGTGTGTCAACACAGATGACACACTCCTATTTGCTTTCCCACCATTCACAACCTTACGTTTCTCCTTTCTTAGCTCTCTCTTCACCAGAAGTACATAGGCTAGCCCATGTTTTGTGATATTTTAACATAAACACAGATCATCACACTATCATCTATGATTAAATGTTCAGTCACTCGACAACAGTGAGAGTAAGTCACATAACGCCAAATTTAACAAACATAACACATAAGTTACCATTGTCTCAATGAATAACATCCTAAAGTGAGGATATCAATACCAAGAAAACTTCAGATGCCAACTTTAAAATATAGTGTACACCAGTCAACGGCCATAAATAGTTAAGTATAAATAGAAAAAACAAATCAATGACATGAAAGAAAAATAAATGTCACAGATAAAGGACAATAAATTTTATCAAGAGTAAGGATAAAGTAAGACTAAAGTCTCATGAACGTGATAGTGGTAGGATATCAGACAGGGAAAGGGAGTGAGACGACTTTGAACGGGACAAGAAAAGGTATAAGGAAAGGAGTCATCGTTCAATAGACAAAGGTTACTCGGAGAAACCAAAACATGACTCTTCTCGGGATCGTGATTACCAATCTTATTCATCACGAGGGAAGAAATTGTAATAGACACCATTAGCTTAGAGCAGCCTGACAAAATGTTACCATGCCCAATATGTTGTCTTTATGGAGTGTAGTTACTACTCTTTGCATAATAGCTATGGGTGATGCCTTTATTAGTAAAACTGTACCACACCCTTTTGCATAAACCAAGGTCTCTCATAGTCGCGATGTTGATTTCAACTATTTTTATTTAGTTCCCCTGAACAATTGACATCCCCATGTTGTCCAAATATATTTGGTCTGCACAAACTATTTAACAATTAGTTAATTTTTCTCGAAATAGACTTCCTAGTTTAAAAATAAAAATTCATACGAATGTGATGGTATGACTCCCACTTCCCTTTTAGCCTTCCTTCCATCTACGCAACCCTCTATTATGTGATAAGAAAGTAAGAAACAAATAGAAGCATAAAACAACAATAAAGCTAGAAAAAGACGTGTAAGTATATATAAGATGGTGGGACTTATATCATTATAAGTAGAGTTATTCATGAGTACAAAAAATACATTATGATCACCATGTTTGTACACAAAAATAGTACTCCTAACATATTTGACAAAACATCATTGTAAAATTTACATGATGATCACTATGGCTATACACAAAAGTAGTGCAGTACTTCTACATACTACTTCAAACAACACCATTCCAACTTCAAAATAAAGAGCTTTACCATAATAATAACCCATATCATTGTTGAAGTAGATCCAAATATTTATTGACGATATCAATAGCACAATGAAGTTGGAGAGGAAGGTTTTCTTCTCTTTCTAGTCCATTTTTGTTTAAATGAGGCACTTTGTAATTATTACCGCCAGTATCTTTCATCACCTCAATCATACAAGATTGTAAAGTAAGAAATACATGATTGAGTTGTTTCTCTCTCATTTCATCAAAAGATCTTTCCATTGCTTCCACTAATTCATCAACATTTTTAGGGGCCTTTTGATATTGAAGACTTTGGATTTCTCTAAAAAAATCAAGATCTAAAACATTTAAATCTGTCTGTTCGATGGTTGAAAACACAATCTAATGTCAACTACATGATTCAATAAATTCCAAATCATTGTTACCAATATGTGGCCTTGCATTATCTTGTTGTAAAAAGATAGTATTATTTGAATCGGAAACTGGCCATTTTGCTCTAATAGCAGGAAGAACTTCCTCGATCAAGTAAGCTCTAGTGATATCTTTAGCTACTGACTGAATGGGCTTTGTTTCCATAGTTCCTGCTGTTCAATTTTTGCTATGGTTCCTTAAATACAAATGAAAAAAATACATATTTTTACAAAAAACAACTCAATTCTATTTTAATCAAATCCAGGACATGCTACAGCAGTCATAAACATAACCTTGGGAATAAAATTTTTACTTTTGTAAGAACGATACAGATCTGGATCATGCTCTCCAGGAAGCAGGTAGTACCTTTCAAATTTTCGTCGATATGAACATAATTAAACATATTCATAAACATGGGATTTATGTGGATTGTATTCTGATCAATCATTGAGAGGCAGTATTGAAGTAGTACCTTTTTGTTTCCTTTGGTTAACTGAGGCTTGATGGAATTAGAATATGGCCGAAGAGTTCCATCTTTCACACGCAGAAAGATGGTAGATTTTACCATGTTCATCGCAAAATCAAGATATCGAAGATTTGTTCAACGACAAAGTGGAATTTCTCTGACTTGATTAATGTCGACTCCAATCCGTTTTCTTCCAAATTTACCTGTAAGTCTTAAAGACACATCTAACGACAACATACCATTATCAATTGATGATTGACAGTGTTTCCAAATGCGTTGAATAGTTCTTATTGATTTCTTGAACAACATTGCAGCTTGTGTTATAGATCCGTATTTAAGACTTCCTTCCTTACTTTCTTTCAAAAGAAACTTTGCAATTTCTTGACATTCTTCTAATTTCAATTGTTTATTTATCAAAGGTTGAGTCTATAGGTACGACGAACATCATGTTTAGAGTAATGGAAAAAATAAGAGAGGAGATAAAAGGAAGAATTTGGAAATTATCCAAAACAAAAGAAAGGATACAATAACCAGAAGATGCAAAAGAATATCTCTCAAATGAAAAGAAGATTTGGCGCCACAAAATAACCATTTGCTAAAAATTCAAATGAAAAGTAGGTTTAGCGCCGAAAAATTGAAACCAAAATCAAATCAGAAACGTAAATGTTTTGTGAAAAATCCATAAATGAAGGCAAATTGGTCCTATTTTCTAGAAAATTGAATTTTGCAATAACAAATTTTTCTTGATTGTTGATAGAGAAAATGGGAGTAAAATTTTAAATTAAAGTGATACACTGATTTGGAATACTTAAATCTTTGCAAAAGAGAGAGACAATTATGTAGGTGGTGTATTTTTTTAGTAGATTTTTTTTTAACTACTGTACTCTCTGTTGAATTTTTTTAATTATTGTGAAATTTAATAAAAGTACCCAGTGGTCCAATACTTTTTTAAGAGAGGTAATTTTGTAACTTTAGCAAGGTCAATGCCTATTTCTTAAATATCGTGTTCGGTCAAATGGCGACATATAATTTGAGACGGAGGGAGTATTATGATATTCAATGTTCATCAATCCATAAGCAAATTACTTTCTATAGTTCTCAGTAGGTTACAATGAGTCGGTCCGATTCAAACCTATTGCTCTATACAACTCTTAAGACAAATTTATAAAATCAATCTTCTGTAAATAGAAAATGTAAATCAAAAATCAATCTTTAGAGCAAGTAAAAAGGACCAAAGGATAGGAAAAATTAATTAGTATCGTAGAACAAGAAGATATCCAAAGGATAATTGAATTAGTTAGTACCATAACAATATTAACTACAGATCTAGAGAAAATAGATTAAAACTTGAATTAATTAATTTTTATAATAGATCAATAATAATAACAGATTTGAAATAAAAGGATTAAGGCTTGAAATAGTTAGCATCATGTATCATATATATAACAAACATCAAATGAAAACTTGCTCAAAAACTTGCTCCACCATCAAAGATGCACTTACCAAAAATAATCATGATGGACTAATAAAAATTGAGATTAAGAACATCAATTTTGCTTGAAACTTGTGTTTTGGTGTCAAGGTGCGCAGGGAATACAGTGGAGAAATGGAAAAATAGAGAAAATGAAGATGAAAGAAGATTTTAGGAAAGTAAAACAGTAGAGGCAAAAGACACGGTAAAGTGTCATTGATTGGAGGTTTTAGTTACCAAAATACGCTTACTGTTGGTGTTGTTAACGAAAATATCCTCAAATAAGACAAAATAGTAGTAACTAAAGTCTTCATTTATATAAAAGATTAAAATATAATCATTATTATTTTTAAAAATTGTATAAATTTTTGTAACTAAAAATATATTAGTGCAATTACTTTTAACCTTGAAAGAGTAAAGAATTTATTAAGGAGTGTGTCCAATTTAAATGGGGTAAATAGAAAAGATTGAAAGGTTTATTCAACTATTTTACATTGATTCCACTTTAAGTCATTGATATTTTAGACAACACTTCCTCAATATTCATAATAAATGAATTGTTTAGATATTGTTGATATTTAAGGTAATTTAATTGTTTCAGTAATAATGTTGAAATTTTTATTTATTCTTATACTTCATTTTTGTATTTCTTATATCATGAATTTAAGAAATTTAATTGTTCCTATTTATTTATTGTTTTGAATTAGTTTTTTAAAAGTCAGTATTGGAAGCCAATTTTGACATTGTGATGTTGACACCCAATTTTGACCTTCCGACACTACATTTAGTCTGTTATTTTAACAAAATCGTTAATTTTTGAACATTAGTATTTTTGCATATTTTCTTGAATCAAACAGATTTCCGACATATCGCATTCATAATGTAGAAAATGCATAAATCATCAATTATATTTTTGAATCATATTTTTATAATATTCTAAAATTAAAAATGACATTTTTATAATTTTATTAATTAAATTATTTTCACGTAATTATGCACACTCACAATTTTGCAAAATACATTGCCTAGTTTTGCTTTATTTAACACTATTTATTGATATTATTATTTATTGATCTTTTTATTATATATATTAATATTATTTATTATTTATTATTTATCTTTTATTATATTTTTTATTATTTATTATTTAATGTTGTTATTAATTATTTAAGTACTATTATCATATATTATTTTATTATTCCTACTTTAATTTAAATAACAGCCTAATCAAAATTACCTTGCATGATTTTGTTTACCTTTTAATCCAATTTTATTTAATTTCTTACAATTATAGCCTATTTTTACACAATCCATTACAATCTTAACCCAATTTCTTACAATTTAAGCCTTTATTTTTTATCTTAGCCACATTTTAATTCCCCCATGGCATTAAATCTCAGTCGTCGATCAAAAACCAATCCAATGGTTGAGATCAAAAGATCTCTCTTTCCTTATTTCAAACCTACAAACTCTAACTCAATTTGTTTCCCCAACTTCCACCTCTCTCTTCTCTCTCTCTACAAACACCTCCAAATCTCAATCTTCCCCCTCCTCCGATCTCTCCATTGCCAATCGACCACCAAAACCACCCCCTCCACTTCGAGTCCTCCTCGCGATGCCTCTATCTCGGGCGAATAGAGATAATTATGCCTCTATAATTGTTTGGTGCCTAATCGGTTAGTCTCTATCGACGCATTCTTTTCTTATTCTATAGCATTTGTGATAGCAAAGAATAGAAAGCATGTCTATAGGAACTAATTTAAAATAATTATGATTTTTATTTTATCACTGTCATAAAAAGATTAAAAAAAGAAAAGAGTAGCTTACTAGAGTGTACTATAACCAGTTCTAGCTGGTTTCTTGAACAGTAGCACATTTGGTGCAAGTTAAAGACATTCTGGGTATTGTTGTTTGTGTTTTCTTGTTCTGTGTTTGCTTTGTTTGACTGTGGTTTCTTGTGAAAGTTTTGTCATAATTGAACACAGCTCAGGGTTTTACTTTTCATAGCTATTTCCTACTTTCTTTCTGATATTTTGTTGGGTTTTTGTTTTGTTTCTTGCATGAAAATGTAAGTTCTTTTTCCCCATTTTGTTTTTTTTGGGCCAAGGAAGGTGAGTGATGTGTTGGGCAGAGCGGCCAATGGGGGGTTCTTTTGTTTAATTCTTTCCAAATTAATGTGAAGATATTGTTTGATAGAATCTTATTGGGAAGACAAAGTGTGTAAATCACATTCAGCGGAGTGGGAGAAAAGGTGAAGAAATTTAAGAGAGGATTTTGAAGGATGAATGATAGCTCAGCTAGAGAAATGAATGATAGTTTAGCCGCTATTACTAAAGATAACCTCAAAGGCCTTGTGGCTGTGTGGGTATTTTCTTTCAGCTCTTTGATTGGAACCATAGATTTGCCAAGAAGCTGTTTCCAAAGAAACTGCTTTCCCCAGGTTAGCTACTACTACATTCCACTAATTTATAAAGCAGAATGGTTAATTTCTAGAAGGTGATTCTAGCTAGAGGGCTAAATTATTTTATTTTTTGTGCTACATTCTTATAGCGTGCTTGACACAAGATTCAAAAAAGTTTGGAGGGGATGAGAAGCAACCAAAGCTTCGTTTGGTACTTATTTCTTGAACTATACTCCCACATTTAGCTTTCTTTTTCTTCTATTGTCTCAGATTTTAGCCTGACAGGAAAGTTTTTGTTTTTATTGTTTTTGGTCCTTGTATGAAAAATATAGATTGCTGATGAGAACAGTGGGGGTTTTCCAAATGCAAAGAATAATGGAATGACCGATAAACATTGTGAAAGCAAACGCAAAATGAAAGAACCAAGTTTGGTTGCTAGGCTCATGGGTTTGGAATCGATGCCAGCAGGATCAGGCAGTAATCCCCTAAAGGCTTCAACTTCTTAAAATTAGAGCAATATGACAGACAAACTTGGTGCTCTACCTGGCGGATCTGATAAAAAAATATGGATTTTGAGATGGCCGAAATAAATAGTTTAGAACCAGGTTTGCAAAGGTTTAGAGCTAAATGTGCGCTCACTTATCCTACTAGATATTTTTCTCCTTTGGAAGATGAAGAAGATTTATTTGAGAATTCACTTGATCACCATTCAACTGACAGAAAACTCTCCAGCAGTCTCAGTAGTAGCTCAAGTATGGTCCTGGATTTGAAATTTTACTATTTGCATACTTCCTTTGTTTCCCTCAAATACATAAATTAAAAAATAAGATAACTCTGAACTTGGATATCATGCATCCATGCTTCTAATAAATATGATACTTTTTTTCTTCCAGAGGACAAAGTGCTTGCTAAGTCAGTGGACTCTATTGATAATGAACCACTCTTTCCAGAATCTGACAGAGATCTTTTGAATAGTGAAACCTCATTATCCACCAGGACGAGTTGTAGAGAACTGATTCATAATATTTCTGGAGTGCACAGTAAGATTGATCAGTTAAAAGAAAGCAAACTCAGCAACGCAAAACAGGTCATTTTGAATGCTGAACTCATATTTGGAACTACACCTTAACAGCAGGCTCTACCTATAGAGGATAGGTTATCTGTTAGCCATTTTATCCTCAATGAACATGAAATATTTTTGAGTTTTCTTTGGATGGCTTTCGGTGAGTTGCTTTTCTGTAATGACCCAAAGCAGATGAATCAGCTTAAAGGATTCGCCTTTGATTGTCTATTAGAGTACCTAGACTCAAAATTTTCTCCAATCTCTAATTCAAGTTTCAGAACCTGTACCAAACTACCATCAAGTATGACCAAAGATATTCTGATTGCTGATATTATTGATGAGGTTGAAGAGTGGACACAATTTGTCGGTTTGATCCTAGACGAGCTAATAGAATGGGATATGAGCCGTTCTTTGGGTAAATGTACAGACTTCGAGATTGAAGAATATGAATGTGGCACTGAAGTTGCTAGGCATATTCTCCAAAAAATAATAGATGAAGTTGTTTTAGACCTCTTACAGTTCTAGCTAAATTTGGATGGAACTATTAGTAGCTCCTTTTTTTAAGACTTTGTTGCAAGCCTATCAGTGTTGTTTTCATGTGATAACTATTAACTCAATAATGTTAAGCAAAGTATTTTGTATAAATCATTGATTCTGCATCTGATTCGACTTATTGTACTTGTGCTTTTCCATTTATGAATATTAAGAACAATCCATTCGTGTACATCAATTTGAAGTAGAACATTACAAGCACAAAATGAAAAATGGTCAAATGGAAGAACAATTTGAAAGGAAACCCAATAAGCCTAAATGGATGCATATGCAAAAATCTGTTACTACCTCCGACCAAAATTATGTGTCGCCCATCCCAAAATAAATGTCGTTTTTCCTTATTTGGAAATTTTTCAAAGGCACAATTACCTTTTTACCTTTATTGGACCCACTTGATTTTAAATATATTAATAATTCTTTTTTAGTATTTATTTTATTAAAGTGAAAGCCTTATCACTTCTATCAAAATTTAAACTTTTAGCCTTTTATTTTTACAGTAGCAAAGTTATTTTAAACCACAGAGAGCAATTTATTCTTTTAGGTTGGGTAAACCAGTTTTCTTCGACAACTCATTGTTCATATTACTGTGATTTCTCGAGTAAAATTTGGATCTTTAAAGTTAATGTTAAAGAAAACAAGAATTTACAGGGACCTCACTTTCCACATATATCATCTTACAATTGGAAAAGGTAACAAACACAACTACAAAGATCAAACTTCTTTTGTTTAGAACTGAAAATTGATTGAGACAGTGAGCTACCCAAGAGACAACATCCTTCTCCGCTATTTCCTCTAACACGTTATATTCCTCGACAATACTTCACACATATGGTACATTATTAGGAGTGCATTTTCGACATAGCACATGATATGATATCCTACATTAATAAGTCAGCCATGTAATTTTCTTTCCAAATTCGAATGCAGCAACATCAAGTAAGAAGATACTATATGTTTGAACAAGCAGTATAACAAGCATATTTTTTACAAACTCTAAACATGAGTAGAAAATGTCCATTTGACTTTGTCTTGATGAATGTTTGATACTTTTAGAAGCACCGTGATTTGAAGTTCACTCCACAACAAACTATTTTCTGTTAATCTTCCGAGTATTGAATATTGTCGACCTCAGCTTCAAAATACTTCCACTTCACATGTATTATCACAAAAATGAAAATACAGATCGAAACTATTTCCTACAATTTTGTTTTTAGTTTCTACACTTATTTACTCCCGCACAGAATACTTAGTTTCCAACAAATATCAAGCTGATGCAATGCACCTCTCGGAGAGCTCTTCAAGAAGATAGTCTTCCACAACCACCACAAAACAGTAAAGTTAACAGCCCGACCTTTCATTTTTTTAGGTAGTTCAACACAGATGACACACTCCTATTTGCTTTCCTACCATTCACAACCTTACGTTTCTCCTTTCTCAACTCTCTCTTTACCGGAAGTACATAGGCTAGCCCATGTTCTGTGATATTTCAACATAAACACAGATCATCAGAATGTGAACTTATGATTAAATGTTCAATCACTTGACAACAGTGAGAGTGACTCACAGAACACAAAATTTAACAAACATAACATGGAAGTTTCCATTGTCTCAATGAATAACATCCTAAAGTGAGGATATCAATACCAATAAAACTTCAAATGCAAACTTTTAAATACAATGTACACCAGTCAACGGCCATAAACAATAAAGTGTAAACAGAAAAAACAAATCAACGACATGAAAGAAAAATAAATGTCACAGATAAAGGATGATAAATTTTATCTAGAGTAAGGATCAAGGAAGACTAAAGTCTCATAAACATGATAGTGGTAGGATATCTGACAGGGAAAGGGAGTGAGACGACTTTGAACAGGACAAGGAAAAGTATAAGAAAAGTAACATTATACCAATAAATTATGACAATAAAGATAGATATATCATAAATTGGCAAAATATGCATGAGGGAAACTATAATAATAGTATAAAAGAAACTTTTTAAATATATTAAATTCATTTCATAAGAGGCTTGAGGTTGGAGAAATGAAATATTAAAAGGAACAGTTTGATTGTTGATACTTTTTTCTATAAGACAACTATAATATCGCGCTGACCTCTTAGATAGTAACTCAGCTAATAGTTATTACCTCAAAAAATCACCTTTCTTCTTGATTCTCAGAACGTGACTTTCTGAGATAATACTATTAGTTGAGTGACTATATTAGAAATCGACTCCGATAATAATATAATCATATCTATGATGCTGAAGAAATGTATAATCTTTGTCTGCGGGTAGTTTTGGAGAAAAAACTAATAGAAGAAAAAGTGGAAAGTATCATCAAAGAGTAGAAATCAACTTTAAAAGTACATTATATATAATCTTCACAGCTCCATCAACTGTCCTACAATAATAAAATCAAAACTAAGGGATGCTCAACTACGCTAAGCCTCGAGGAATAGTTTATTCCAACAATACTTGATGATTTAGTAAGACAGAGGCTCGTTCTATAGGTCAAAAGACAGGTTTTGTGCAACATCACGACCCCTTGGACAAGTTTTGTTCAGTCATAAGACTTTTTGTCAACTAGATTGTTGTTTCTCTAAACCACATTCCATCATCCCCGAATGGTTTCAGCACACCAGCAAGCTTATCAATTTTTTCCTGATTAAGTAGTCGCGCACAAACCTCCAAAAGAGACTCTAAAGCTTCAGCTTTTTGTTCAGTGGGATTACCCCAGTCGTCTTTGTCCTCCTTACTAGCTAATGTGGCTAGTGACTTATGTTGTTAAACCTTATCATCCAGTGCTCGAAGAGAGTCTTTCTTAGCCTGTTTTGTGTTATAAACCACGGTTGCTTTCTTTTCTAGCTCGTCTTTGTGTAGAAGTGAACCATTATTTTCAGTTGACAAGCAGTCAATGGCAACTTCTCTACACTCGCTACCATTTTTAATTTCAGCAACACAACATCTTGGCGCTGCCTCTGGATCTAGTTTTGCCGACTGTAATTAGATAAAATGCTTTCTTCATCGAATAATAATATTTTATCATTGAATCTTCCATCAGACAATGTCATTCTGCTAGATTTTGCAGAGATGCATTCCACTATATCTGGTTCCTCATGGTCCAGTAACTGCTCAACACCTCAACCTCTTTTGTCTTGTTATTCTTCATATCACCCTCGTTGGTGTTCTTGAAATGAAAAGAATAACATTTGAACATATGTAGCTCGCACTCACTGTAGGTCAGTGTTCTGGAGTTTTCCTTAGCATAATTTTATTATCTGCTTCCTGCAAGAATTAAATCCACTTTGTCAACTGACTGATTTGTTATACTTGTGGCGTGCTGATAAGTAAGATACTTACAAGGTGGAGGAGTATATAATCGGAAGTGGTGAGAACAAACCCCGGATTATTTTGTTGATAAGTCCAGTTTTGTCCTGTTGGATTTACATTGTCACTATATCATATAGAAGATATCAGGATAAAGAACTTCTCTTTTTTTGTTTTTGCGTAACAAGTATAACTTTTCAAGGTATTGTTTACAAAGATCAGATAGATGAAAAAACAACTCACAGAAGCTTTAAACGAGGGTCGATGTGCAGCAATGTCAAACACACAGTATCCGAAAATCACATTAAAGTGTTAGTATTAGGGACATGATGTAAAGAGCAGAAATACATTGCCTCATCAACATTATTATTTCTTACCAAGCGACCATTTATCAGATTTAAAGCCATAGGGTATGCCGACAAGGAGCTCAGGGCACATGTCGTTTGGTGTGCCAGATACCCATTACATGAAATTTGTTCCCAATTAAGGATTGGCTGTACAACTCGACGTCTTTTTCTCATATGCATTAATCTAGGTGCTATGGCGACAGGAACTTTGTAATATGATGAATACCATAATATTTGTTTTGATAAAAAGAAAGATAACCACCAAAACATTTTGGTACCTATGACAAAAAATAAAAGCAAATTTTAGGTTTTCTAGGTCTTGGCGGGAGAAGGGATTTCTCTCTTGCTAAATAGATATGCTGAATCGATTGTTAGGCAACAATAGATGGTCAAAAGTTGCATGTAAGTAAGAGGTTCATTTTGCCGCAATAGAAATTCATACCGAGGAAGCAAGGACTTCTACATCTAGCAATTTTCCTAATCCAAAATCTCTTGTGACAATCAAGTGAATTTGAAAGATAGTAAAGAAGCAAAGACGACCCAATCAAGCAATTGTTCGGACATTCTTACCTAATCTGATGTCGTTGTCCTTTGTGATGAATATGTTACATAACTGAATTCAAAATAGTTCACGTTAAAAACATTTCATGCTATGAAGGCTTTTCTATTTCGCCGATTACAGGATGTTTTTACCTTGAGGTCTCTATGATGAACACGGTTGGAATGTAGATGCTCCAAAGCTAACAATAGATGAGTCAGCCATTTGTAGAGTTTCTATAATAGCAGGAAAAAAACAACATAAAAACACACAATTTTTTAAGCTACCGGGAAGGCACAGAGAAGCTTCATAAGTATTGAAATCGCATTTAACTACCTCTTCCTGGAAATGTTCTCCTCTAGATTTCCTCATGACCTCCGCCCTGAACACGGGGAAACAAAATCGTCACCGTCCTCAGATTACACCACAAAAGAAGTTCTATGATCATCCTATTCATTTCTTTATTTTCAACCTCATTACCCCTTCTATCGTTCTTGGTACGAGGGAGTATTTATGAAATATGAGGTCTTTAACTCTCCAGATACCTGGATGTTCTTACAACACAGGCTGAAAACAACCACGATCTTGGCAAAAGGTTGCACCCTACAAACAAAGGTTAGCCATATTTTACGATAAAATATAGCCGGTGACAATGATGAAGATTTTACTTAACAATTGTTTTCCCTTCTCTCATTTAGTGGCTCCTTTTGTTCTTTATTCTTATCTTTCTTTATAGGTACACATTTAAAAATCTAGGAAAGAAAATCAGGGATAATCACTCACATATTTTCATCTTCATAATAATCGGCAACGATGCATATACAGCTCCACTAAAAGAAAAAAGAAAGTCGAGCTTTTTCTCTGTTGCAGCTTATGCAGCAATAATCACAACTATTAAAGGCTACGTTTTGCACTTTCATATCCAAGCAACCACAAAACTGGATGATAGGATACCTTGTCCTCTCAAGCATCTTTGTACTCTAAAACATATGGATGGCTTAGTTTAGCTATCAAATTCACCTGCAACGGAAAAATAACCTTCTATCATCAGATTAGAAGAATATTCTCCAAGCATATCTTACCATCAAGTAAAACTTTTCATATAATAAATTATAAGATGAGTCAAAGATTTTGTATCTAAATGTGCTTGGTTCGATAGAAAAGATTGGAGAAACTATTTTATGACATAACTTCTTTTAATCGACATTTAAGCGTGCCCATATTCCATACTGCCTATTCATCAAAATGAATATTTCGTAGAGAAATGTATACCTCTTCGTGTACAGATTATCCACTTCAAGAAAGTAGTGTTATTGATATAGTGAAAATCATAGGTGCGAAGTACTTACTGGTTCTTCTTTTCTATTGCTAAGAGGAAAGAAAACTATTTCACGTGTGACTCTAGAGCGAAAGTTCTAAATTTCTACTTCAGTTCAATCCTACTTGTCAGCTCATGTCATTTTTTTTTTGGAAGCTCGTTTTGCGGATGCTTGGTCCTTCGAACTAAAACCTTGAGTTAAGACATTGGGGCATATATATTATTCTGTTGAAACAATCTTCTCCAAAACCTAAGCTCATCAGATGCAAACCAGCATTCATGCCGATAAGAATGAAGATGTCTAAAGTTTTCCATCGATAGAATTCATAGGAAGTTCAATGCATTGGTTAGGAAAATCACTCCTTACATAGTCCAATATGCTAAACACTCTTATAAGAAACAAGGTTTGCATGGAAACACACGCTTCAGGTTGTACGATAAGATTGTTAAAATGGTAACAATAAAGGAAGAATGTTGTGGTATGAGAGTGATAATCCTAGATGTTTATAAGAAGACCAACTGAAATAGAACAAAAACAAGAAGAAGCCCAGTGTATCTAGGGAGGGTAAAATGTACACAGTCCATACCGCTACCCCCAAAGAAGAAGAGAGGGTGTTTCCGATAGACCCTCGGCAATTGAAATAGAAGAACATAAATAAAAATCAGTTTATAAAATACTTTATGATGGAACACCTCATACAATGTAGCTCACTACCTAAACTATGATGAGAACTATTCAATTAGACAAAAATCTAGCAAGTACGAGATATTGAATGTATGTATTATTCTGAACTGCTTTATATTTCATAAACACGATGCTCCTTGGTTGAAGTTTTTGTTTTCCCCTTTGTTGTTTCGTGATGTAATTAACAAACTTGTTGTAACACCCCGTATTCAAGTATGTGTATTGGCGCATTCAAGTTCGTGTATTGGTCTTATTTATATAGAATTAAATTTTTTTATTTTATTTATACCGGAATTTGCCCGTCGATGGTTCCATATGAAGGTTATTGAATAAGATTTCCAACGATATAAGGATTTACAAAAAATGATAGGTTTCAGATAATATCGAGCACGTTCGAAACTATAAAACGGTTGTCGGGATATTTGGGAATAATAAATGTGCAGGAAAATTTTCTGCACACAAACTACTGAGGCCAGCCGAATTTTTGGGTCAACTTCAAACGATCATAACTACCTTAATATAATGAGCTGGGAGAGTTGCGACCTATGAAAAAAATATCATTGAGTCTTCTTTCCAATGCAATCAGTTTCAACAACATCCAACCTTTGAGTAAGGAGTTATACTCATTTTATTCAGCCTATCAAAACAGATTTTTAGGGTCAACTTCAAACAACCATAACTCCTTGTACAAGACGAACTGGGTGGCCTACTACATATGAAATGAAATCTGTTTGAATTATCCTTCCAAGGATACCAGTTTAACCCAAATACGATATCGGAGCAGAGAGTTATGGTCGATCTACTTTAGCTTATCAAAATAGTCCACCAAAGGACAGATTTGACATTATTTAAATTTTAAAGGCATTTTGGTCAGTTCCTATTATATTATGGACGGGAATATGTGTATATATACATGTATATGAGTTCAAAAACTCATTTTCATCATCAATCATTAAGAAAGAACAAACCCTAGCCAAATTTGACCTTTAAATTACTTTTGATTCAACCGTAGAAATTCCAAAGTAATCCAATAACTGCGTTTGTCATCTCGAGAGCTTCGAACTGCTCTATTATTTGTGCAAACAGGAATACATAATCAAGAGGCGAATTCTAAGGTATGAATATTATTTTCCTTTAGTCTTATCCATATGTATATATGTGATAGAGGATTATATGTATTAGTTGTCATTGAAAGGTGATGGAAATAGGGTTATGGACTATTTTGCATGGTTTGGTTGTCTTGAATTGTTGAAGGTGGATATGGTAATTGAGCTATGGAAGGTGGATATGGTGATATACTATTGAATTGATGATAATTTATGTCTATGGCTCAATTTGGTTTAATGGATTGGTTGGAAGGATAACTGAATCCAAACTTGATATTGGAGGATGTTGTTGAATATGCATGGCATATGAATGTAATTGGAGTATAATAGGGTTAAAGTGATACCTTTTATGGTGTAATTAAGGCTTACTACTTAACCACTAGTTTGGTGAATTCAAATATTTGAATTGTGATGTTCGGTTGCTAATACTAGATTGCTATATATGTTCATTGTAGATAAGTAATCCGAAAAGATGTGAAGTCCATTTGGGACTAGTATTGAAGGTTGACAGTCAGGTTTGTAAAGCATACTCTATACCATATCTTTGGCATAAAAGTGAACAATTGTTCTATTAAGAAAGTTTCCAAAGTTATTCAATAACATGTGATCCATAATGGTTTTGTATGATGTCCTACGTTACCAATGAACTTGTTTCCACCCTACAAGATGTCAAGACATTCCAATACTTACTTGTTTTCCAAATCTTACATGTTTATTGCACTAATGAATGTCAGAAGGTATCCGGTTACTCAACAAGATCCATGTTCTATTAATGACTCCAAAACGTTTCATTGATATACTAATAAGTTCCTACTTCATTGTTATGGCATTGATGACTCCAAAACACTTCATTGATGTGCCAATGAGTTCTTACTTTATCGTTATTGCATTGATGTTATAGTTATATGTCTCTTATTGATGTATCATTGTTTCAAAGTATCAAAAATGCAGTGGCGACCGAAATAACAATCTCAAAAATTAATTGAACTAAGTGATGGAAGTTCTCTCTTATCGAGTGGTATCTAAGAGACATAAGCCTATCATGGGTTGATCCATATTTATGTGTTTATGGGTGGTATCCCAAGGGCATAAGCCTATCATGGGTCGATCCCAGTTGATATGTTCTGGAGGCATCCTAATGGTCACAGTACAGTATAGTAATGATTAAAGAAATGATAAGAACTAAGTTAAAGTGATTGAATAAATACAATGTACAGGTTGTCACAAGTTCTAGTAAGTGTGGTCCACTCCTATTATGATTTATTCACTTGTTTCTAATTTTTATTAAGCTCCTATATCATATGTGATTATCTACAGCTTTACATACTCAGTAAATATTTTGTAATTGCGTCCCCTACGGGGGACCTACATTTTATGCTGCAGGCACAGGTACCTCAGCTCGTACACCGCACAAGTAGGAGTCAGGATATCCAGCTTCTTTTGGTGAGCTCCAGTTTGCTTCGGGGATTTCCATGTCATATACAGTCACTTTTGATATTTTATAGAAGTTAGTTATATGGCGGGGTGTGTCCTGACCTTATTTAAACTCTATGTATTGTCTAGAGGCTTGGTAGACCTAATGTACAGTCAAGATGGTGTTTTGTTAATAGACGTGATGGATCCAATGGCCAAGTATTGTATATACAAATATATATGTGTGCATGAGCTTATACAGGTGATTATTTTTTTTATATGCGATATGATGTTGTCCTAATTTTGGGTTGTCATAGAGGTATGCACGGGAATTATAATGTCATGAGCTGGTTCTCCCGAGCCTCCTCGGTTAGGAGTGTCAGTTCGCCCCAATAGGATTTGAGGTGTGACACTTGTGGTATTGAAATTGACTTTTTAACTACAGAAATGGAGTCATCTAAAGAGACAGGTTGTCGAGCTCCAGAAGACCCCATCCTCTGCATTAACGACTGTGATTTTTTTGGTAGTGCAGCTACGATGAATATGTGTTCCAAGTGTCAAAAGGACATGATACTACTGAAGCAGGAACATACAAAGATTGCATCTGCATCCAGCAAAAACGTCGTACGCAGAAGCTCAAGCAGCGATGAATCAGAACTTGCTCTTATAAGTGTCGCGGTTGTATCTGCAGATTTACCCTCTTAGATTTCACAAGTGAAGTCAAAAGAGGGTTTGAAAAAGTGCACAACTTGTCGTAAGTGTGTGGGATTAAAGGGGTTCAGTTGCAAATATGGTGATCTTTTCTACGTAGTTCATCATTATTTAGACAAACACAACTGCCCATTTGATTATAGGAATGCTAGTCAGAATGCAATAGAAAAAGCAAATCCTATCATCGTGGCAGAAAAGCTTAATAAGATCTAACAAGCACCTATCGAAAAGTTGTATGAACTGAAGCAATGTCTATCTTTCGATATGTTGGCCTCGCCTTACAGGGTGACGATGAAAGGTTTGCGTAGGGGTGGGGGTGGGGGGTACCCTAGAGCCTAGATTATTCTGGTGTGTAAGTTATTTATGATCTTGGTGCACATTTTCATGGAATTTGTTCTTGTTTTGTCCCTATTTCTTGGCTCCTTGTCTAGTATAATATCCATAATGTAGGTCATATTGATGAATTTCACATTCATACATCCGCATTTTGAAATCCTGAATTCACCTCCGTGCATTCTTCAAGATTCCAAAGTCTTCTTTGAGTATCAATAATGTAGAGTTTTTTATTTTGTAAAGATGTCAATAAGGGTTGGCTCAGCCCATTCGAGCTTGCCCACATGGGCTTTGAGTTTAACGACTCAGGTTGGGTTATCCTATCAAAATGATGAGCCAAAAAATATCAAGCCCACACTATTACTCTGTGGGCTGCGGGCCTTACGGGCCAGCCCACTATAAAGGAATAATATTTTATAGTTTAATTTTAGAATGTTAATAGACGTAAATATTACCAATCAATATTACATAGTATTAATACTTGTTAATTAAGTCTCCACCCCACCCCCCCAAATACTCATAATAGCAAAATTAAATAAGTTTTGACATGTGTTCTGCCCTTACATCGTAAAAGTAAGGGTTAAGCTATAGAACTAGATACGTAAGAGAAAGAGAGGAGAATAGAACTTTACTTCTCTGCTGAGGCACATGATATCCTTTGAACCAAATAAAAATACTACTCCCTCCATCCCAAATTATGTGTCGTCATTTCCTTTTTTGTTCGTCACAAAATAAATATCGTCTTTTCTTATTTGGATGTTTTTTAAAGGCACAATTACCTTTTTACCCTTATTGGACCCACTTGATTTTAAATATATTAATACTTCTTTTTTAGTATTTGGTTTTTTAATGTAAAAGTCTTATCACTTCAATCACAATTTAAACTTTCAGCCTTTTATTTTTATAGTATAAAAATTGTTTTTAACCATAGAGAGCAATTTATTATTTTTGGTTGGTTATACATAAGTAAACCAGTTTTCTTTGACAACTCATTCTTCATATTACTGTGATTTCACAAGTAAAAATTGGATCTTTAAAGCAAAAGATAAAGAAAACAAGAATTTAGGGGGATCCCATTTTCCACATATATCATCTTACAATTGGAAATAGTAACAAACACAATTACAACGATCAAACGTCTTTTGTTTAGAACTGAAAATTGATTGAGACAGTGAGCTACCCAAGAGACAACATCCTTCTCCGCTATTTTCTCTAATGAATCATATGCCTCGTCAATAGGTCACACTCACAGTACATTGATAGGAGTGCATTTTCGACATAGCACATGATATTATATCATACATTAAAAAGTCAGACGTGTAATTTGCTTTCAAAATTTGAATGCAACAACATCAATTAAGAAAATATTGTATGTCTGAACAAGCAGTATAACAAGCATATTTTTTACAAACTCTAAACGTGAGTAGAAAATTTCCATTTCACTTTGTCTTGATGAATGTTTGATCCTTTTGGAAGCACCGTGATCTAAAGTGCACCTCTCGGAGAGCTCTTCAAGAAGCCAGTCTTCAACAACCACCATAAAACAGTAAAGTTAATAGCACGACCTTTTCATTTTTTTAAGTAGGTCAACACAGATGACACACTCTTATTTGCTTTCCCACCATTCACAACCTTACGTTTCTCCTTTCTCAGCTCTCTCTTCATCAAAAGTACATAGGCTAGCCCATGTTCTGTGATATTTTATCATAAACACAGATCATCACACTGTCTACTTATGATTAAATGTTCAGTCACTCGACAACAGTGAGAGTAAGTCACATAACACCAAATTTAACAAACATAACACGGAAGTTACCATTGTCTCAATGAATAACACCCTAAAGTGAGGATATCAATACGAAGAAAACATTAGATGCAAAGTTTCAAATATAGTGTACACCAGTCAACGGCCATAAAAAGTAAAATATAAATAGAAAAAACAAATCAATGACATGAAAGAAAAATAAATGTCACAGATAAAGGATAATAAATTTTATCAAGAGTAAGGATCAAGGAAGACTAATGTCTCATGAATGTGATAGTGGTAGGATATCTGATAGGGAAAGCGATCGGGACGACTTTGAACGGGACAAGAAAAAGTATAAGGAAAGAAGTCATCGTTCAATAGATAAAGGTCACTCGGAGAAACCAAAACATGACTCTTCTCGGGATCGTGATTACCAATATTATTCATCACGAGAGAAGAATTTTAATAGACACCATTAGCTTAGAGCAGCTTGACAAAATGTTACCATGCCCAATATGTTTTCTTTATGGAGCGTAGCTACTACTCTTTGCATAATAGCTGAGGGTGCCGCCTTTATTAGTGAAACTGTACCACGCCCTTTTGCAGAAACCAAGGTCTCTCATAATCGCAACATTGATTTCAACTATTTTCATTTAGTTCCCCTAAACAATTGACATCCCCATGTTGTCCAAATATATATGGTCTGAACAAACTCTTTAACATTCAATTAATTGTTCTCAAAATAGACTTCCTAGTTTAAAAATAAAAATTCATACAAATGTGACGGTACGACTCCCACTTCCCTTTTCACCTTCTTTCTATTTACGTAGCCCTCTATTATGTGATAAGAAAGTAAGAAACAAATAGAAGCATAAAACCACAATAAAGCTTGAAAAAGACGTGTAAGTATATATAAGTTGTTGGGACTTATATCATTGTAAGTAGAGTTATTCATGAGTACAAAAAATGAATTATGATCACCATGTCTTTACACAAAAATAGTACTCCTAACATATTTGACAAAACATCATTGTAAAAGTTACATCATGATCACTACGGCTATACACAAAAGTAGTACAGTACTTCTACATACTACTTGAAAAAACACCATTCCAACTTCAAAATAAAGAGCTTTACCATAATAATAACTCACATCATTGTTGAAGTAGAACCAAATCTTTATTGACGATATCAATATCACAATGAAGTTGGAAAGGAAAGTTTTCTTCTCTTTCTAGTCCATTTTTGTTCAAATAAGGCACTTTATAATTATTGCCGCCACAATCTTTCATCACCTAAATCATACAAGATTGTAAAGTAAGAAATACATGATTGACTTGTTTCGATTTCAGTTGATCAAAAGATCTTTCCACTGCTTTCACTAATTCATCAACATTTTTAGGGGCCTTTTGATATTGAAGACTTTGGATTGCTCTAAAAAAACAAAGATCTAAAACATTTAAATCTGGAATGTTCTATGATTGAAAATACAATCTAATGTGAAGTCCATCTTATCGGGAAGCTTCAATAAATTCCAAATAATTGTTACCAATATGTGGCCTTGCATTATCGTGTTGTAAAAAGTTAGGATTATTTGAATTGGAAGCAGGCCATTTTGCTCTAATAGCGGGAAGAACTTTCTCTATCAAGCAAACTCTAGTGATATCTTTAATTACTGACAGAATGAGCTTTGTTTCCATAGTTCCTGCTGTTCGATATTTTCTATTCCGCTTAGCTGGTTCCTTAACTATAAATGAAAAAATACCTATTTTTCCAGAAAACAACTCAATTCCATTTTCATTAAATCGAGGACGTGCTACAACAGCCATAAACATAACCTTTGGAATAAAATTTTTACTTTTGTAAGAACGATACGGATCTGGCTCATGCACTCCAGGAAGAAGGTAGTACCTTTGAACTTTTTTGGACAAAAAAAACACTTTTCGTCGATATGAACATAATTAAACATATTCATAAACATGGGATTTATGTGGATTGTATTCTTATCAATCATTGAGAGGCGGTATTGAAGTTGTACCTTTTTATTTCCTTCGGTTAACTGAGGCTTGATGGAATTAGAATGTCGCCGAAGATTTCCATCTTTCACGTGGCGAAAGATGGTTGATTTTACCATGTTCATCGCAAAAGCCAGAGATCGAATATTTCTTCGACGACAAAGTGGAATTTCTTTGACTTGATTAATGTCGACTCCAATTCATTTTTTTAAAACTTTACCTATAAGTCTTAAAGAAACATCTAACAATGACATACCATTATCAACTGATGATTGACATTGTTTCCAAATGCGCTGAATAGTTCTTATTCATTTCTTTAACAACATCGCCTTTTGTGTTATAGATCCGTATTTAAGACTTCCTTCCTTACTTTCTTTCAAATGAAACTTTGCAATTGCTTGACGTTCTGCTAATTTCAAACATTTATTTCTGAAGGTTGAGTCTATAGGTACGACGAACCTCATCTTTAGAGTTATGGAAAAAATTAGAGAAGAGATAAAAGGAAGAATTTGGAAATTATCCAAAACAAAAGAAAGGACACAGTAACCAAAAGATGCAAAAGAACATATCTCAAATAAAAAGAAGATTTGGCGCCACAGAATAACCATTTGCTAAAAATTCAAATGAAAACTAGGTTTAGAGCCCAAAAATTTAAAAAAAAAATCAAATCAGAAACGTAAATTTTTTGGGAAAATCCGTACATGATGGCAAATTGGTCCTATTTTCTAGAAAATTGAATTTTACAATAACAATTTTTTCTTAATTGTTGATAGAGAAAATGAGAGTAAAATTTTAAATTAAAACGATACACTGATTTGGACTACTTAATTCTTTGCAAAAGAGAGAGACAGTTATGTAGGTGGTGTATTTTTTTTAGTAGATTTTATTTAATACTGTACTCTTTGTTGAATTTTTTTAATTATTGTGAAATTTAATAAAAGTACCTAGTGGTCCAATACTTTTTTAAGAGCGGTAATTTAGTAACTTTAGCAAGGTCAATGCCTATTTCTTAAATAGCGCATCCGGTCAAATGGCGACATATAATTTGAGATGGAGGGAGTATTATGATATTCAATGTTCATCAATCCATAAGCAAATTACGTTCTATAGTTCCCAGTAGGTTACAATGAGTTGTTCCGATTCAAATCTATTGTTCTATACAACTCTTAAGACAAACTGATAAAATCAATCTTCTATAAATAGAAAATGTAAATCAAAAATTAATCTTTAGAGCAAGTAAAAAGGACCAAAGGATAGAAAAAATTAATTAGTATCGCAGAACAAGAAGATATCCAAAGGATAATTGAATTAGTTAGTACCATAACAATATTAACTACAGATCTAGAGAAAATAGATTAAAACTTGAATTAATTAATTTGTATAACAGATCAATAATAATAACTAATTTGAAATAAAAGGATTAAGGCTTGAAATAGTTAGCATCATGTATCATATATATAACAAACATCAAATGAAAACTTGCTCGAAAACTTGCTCCACCATCAAAGATGCACTTACCAAAAATAAAACATGATGGACTAATACAAATTGAGATTAAGAACATGAATTTTTCTTGAAACTTGTGTTTTGGTGTCAAGGTGCTTAGGGAATACAGTGGAGAAAAGGAAAAATAGTGAAAATGAAGATGAAAGAAGATTTTAGGAAAGTAAAACAGTAGAGGCAAAAGACACGGTAAAGTGTCATTAAATGGAGTTTTTTGTTACCAAAATACCCTTACTGTTGGTGTTGTTAATGAAAATATCCTCAAATAACACAAAATAGTAGTAACTAAAGTCTTCATTTATATAAAAGATTAAAATATAATCATTATTATTTTTAAAAAATGTATAAATTTTGGTAACTAAAAATATATTGGTGAAATTACTTTTAACCTTGGAAGAGTAAAGAATTTATTAAGGAGTGTGTCCAATTCAAATGGGGTAAATAGAAAAGATTGAAAGGTTTATTCAACTATTTTACATTGAGTCCACTTAATTCATTGATATTTTAGACAATACTTACTCAATATTCATAATAAATGAATTGTTTAGATATTGTTGATAATTAAGGTAATTTAATTGTTTCAATAATAATGTTGAAATTTTTATTTATTCTTATACTTCATTTTTTTGATTTCTTATATCATGAATTTAGGAAATTTAATTGTTCCTATTTATTTATTGTGTTGAATTAGTTTTTTAAAAGTCAGTATTGGAAGACAATTTTGACACTGTGATGTTGACACCTAATTTTGACCTCCTGACACTACATTCAGTCTTTTATTTTAACAAAATTGTTAATTTTTAAACAGTATATTTTGCATATTTTCTTGCATCAAAAAGATTTCTGACATATCGCATTCATAATTTAGAAAATGCCCAAATCATCAATTATATTTTAGAATCATATTTTTATACTATTCTAAAATTAAAAATGACATTTTTATAATTTTATTAATTAATTTATTTTCAGGTAATTATGAGAGACCTTGGTTTATGCAAAAGGGTGTGGTACAGTTTCTCTAATAAAGGCGACACCCTCAGCTATTATGCAAAGAGTAGTAGCTACGCTCCATAAAGACAACATATTGGTCATGGTAACATTTTGTCAGGCTGCTCTAAGCTAATGGTGTCTATTACAATTCTTCTCTCGTGATGAATAAGATTGGTAATAAGATTTTAAAAAGTTTTTTTTTATACTATTATTATAGCTTCCCTCATGCACATTTTGCCAATTTATAATAATTCTATCTTGATTGTCATAATTTATTGGTATGATGTCACTTTTCTTATACTTTTCCTTGTCCCATTCAAAGTCATCTCGCTCCCTTTCCCTGTCAGATATCCTACCACTATCACATTCATGAGACTTTAGTCTTCCTTGATCCTTACTCTTGATAAAATTTATTGTCCTTTATCTGTGACAGTTATTTTTCTTTCATGTTATTGATTTTTTTTTCTATTTATACTTTACTATTTATGGTCGTTGAGTAGTGTACACTGTATTTGAAAGTTTGCATCTGAAGTTTTATTGATATTGATATCCTCACTTTAGGATATTATACAAGTGATTATTTCCTTTTATATGCGATATGATGTTGTCTGAATTTTTGTTGGTCATAGAGGTATGCATGGGAAGTATAAGGTGATGAGCTGGTTCTCCCGAGCCTCCTTGGTTACGGGTGCCATTCCTCCCCAATAGGATTTGAGGCGTGACACTTGTGGTGTTGAACTTGACTTGTTAACTGCAGAAATAGAGTCATCTAAATAGACAGGTTGTCGAGCTCCAAAAGACCCTTTTCTCTGCATTAATAACTATGATTTTTTGGTAGTGCAGCTACGATGAATATGTGTTCCAAGTGTCAAAAGGACATGATACTACTGAAGCCTTTCCGATTTCACAAGTGAAGTCAAAAGAGGGTTTCAAAAAGTGCACAGTTTTTCGTAAACGTGTGGGATTAACGGGGTTCAGTTGCAAATGTGGTGATCTTTTCTACGTAATTCATCATTATTCAGACAAACACAACTGCTCGTTTGATTATAGAAATGCTGGTCAGAATGCAATAGCAAAAGCAAATCCTATCATCGTAGCAGAAAAGCTTAATAAGATCTAACAAGCACCTATAGAAAGGTTGTATGAGCTGAAGCAATGTCCATATTTTGATAAGTTGGACTCGTCTTACAGGGTGACGATGAATGTTTTGCGTGGGGGTGGGGGTGGGGGTGGGGGGTACCCTAAAGCCTAGATAATCCTGGTATGTGAGTTATTTATTTTATTCTTGTTTTGTCCCCATTTATGGGCTCCTTGTCTAGTATAATATGTATAATATAGGTCATCTTGATGAATTTCACATTCATACATCCGCGTTTTGAAATCCTGAATTCGCCTCCATGTATTCTTCAAGATTCCAAAGTCTCATTTGAGTATCAATGATGTAGAGGTTTTTTTTGTAGATATGTCAATACGAGTTGGCTCAGCCTATCCGAGCTAGCTCACATGGTGTTTGAGTTTGACGGGTCAGGTTGGGCTAGCCTATCAAAATGATGAGCCAAAAAATATCAAGCCCACACTACTACTCTATGGGTTGCGGGCATTACGGGCCAGCCCACTTTAAAAAAATAATCCTTTATAATTTAATTTTAGAATGTTAATAGACATAAATATTACCAATCAATATTACATAGTATTCATACTTTTTAATTAAGTCTCCAACACCCCCAAAAATACTCATAATAGCGAAATTAAATAACTTTGGACATGTGTTCTGCCCTTACATCATAAAAGTAAGGGTTAAGCTATAGAACTAGATATGTAAGAGAAAGAGAGGAGAGCAGAACTTTACTTCTCTGCTGAGGCACATGATATCCTTCGAACCAAATAAAAATACTACTCCCTCTGTCCCAAATTATGTGTCGCCATTTCCTTTTTTGTCCGTCCCAAAATAAATGTCGTCTTTTCTTATTTGTAATTTTTTTAAAGGCACAATTAACTTTTTACCCTTATTGGACCCACTTGATTCCAAATATATTAATACTTCTTTTTTAGTATTTGTTTTTTTTAAAGTAAAATTCTTATCACTTCAATCAAAATTTATACTTTTAGCCTTATATTTTTACAGTATCAAAATTATTTTAAACCACAAAGAGCAATTTATTCTTTTTGGTTGGTTCTACATAAGTAAACCAGTTTTCATTGACAACTCATTGTTCACATTACCATGATTTCTCTAGTATAAATTGGATCTTTAAAGGTAAAGTTAAAGAAAACAAGAATTTAGAGGGATCCCATTTTCCACATATATAATCTTACAATTGGAAAAAGTAACAAACACAACTACAAAGATCAAACTTCTTTTGTTTAGAACTGCAAATGGATTGAGACAGTGAGCTACCCAAGAGACAACATCCTTCTCCGCTATTTTCTCTAACACGTTATATTCCTCGACAATACTTCACACTCACAGTACATTGATAGGAGTGCATTTTCGACATAGCACATGATATGATATCCTACATTAACAAGTCGGTCGTGTAATTTTCTTTCCAAATTCGAATGTAACAACATCAAGTAAGAAAATATTGTATGTCTGAACAAGCAGTATAACAAGCATATTTTTTACAAACTCTAAACATGAGTAGAAAATGTCCATTTGACTTTGTCTTGATGAATGTTTGATACTTTTAGAAGCACCGTGATTTGAAGTTCACTCCACAACAAACTATTTTCTGTTAATCTTTCGAGTATTGAATATTGTCGACCTCAGCTTCAACGTACTTTCACTTCACATGTATTACCGCAAAAATGAAAATACACAACAAAACAATTTCCTACAATTTTGTTTTTAGTTTTTGCACTTATTTACTCCTGCACCGATTACTTAGTTTCCAACAAATATCAAGATGATGAAATGCACCTCTCAGGGAGCTCTTCAGTACGATTCAATTGGGGGATCTGTCCCAATGGCTCCTCAGTCTTATGTAGTAGAGGCTTTGTTAGACTATAGTACCAATATATGCAGAACTTTAGTATTTTGATTGTAAAGGACAGTATCTCTTCATATTCCAGTATATTCATGGCATGATTATTCTTTCTTACTTTAGCTTGATTTTCATCATATTTGAGTTCTGAAAATGATGATAGGCTTAGAGGGTTAGCTTGAGGCCACGTGTGACCTTAAGCACCATGTGATGTCTCGGGAAAGGTTCTTAGGGTATTGCATAAATAGTCCAGAAGGGTTATATGACCTAGCAAAGTTCATGTTGTGTTACAGTAAATTTCACCAAAATTTGAATATATTTTGAACCTTTTTCCCTGAAGTTTATAAGTCAGATCAGTATCCATATTCCTTATAAAACTTAATGGAAAAATCTTTTTTATTTAATAAATAATTTGGTATTTGTTAAATACCAAATATTAAGCATATTAATATCTTTTACTTAATTCGAAACCAAATGTCGTAGTTGAAATTTTTGTAACACCCCATGCTTAATTACATGCATTAGCCATGGTTATATGTGTTGGAGTATAATTATTGATCCTAAGTTAGGTATATATGAGTTTAAGTATGAGTATTGATTATTTTGAGACGGTTTCAAGTGTATAGTTTGATTATATGTGTATAGGAATAGACTTTATTTATACCAGAATTTGCCCGTCGATGTTTCCATACGAAGTTTATTGAATAAGATTTCCAACGATATAAAGATTTCCAAAAACAAACAAGTTTTGGATATAATCGAGCACGTTCGAAACTATAAAACGGCGACCGGGATAATTGTACAGTAAATGTGCAGGAAATTACAAACTACTGAGGCCTGCCAGTTTTTTGGATAGACTTTGAACGATCATAACTACCTCAATATAATGAACTGGGAGAACAGCAACCTATTAAAAGAAATATCTTTGAGTCTTATTTCCAATGCAATTGGTTTCATCCAAATCCAACATCTGCGTAAGGAGTTATACTCGTTTTACTTCAGCCTCTCAAAACAGCTTTTTAGGGTCAACTTCAAATAATCATAACTCCTGGTACAAGACGAACTGGGTGACATACTTTATATTAAATTAAATACCTTTGAATTATTTATCCAATGATACCAATTTCACCTAAATCCGATATCGGAGCAAAGAGTTATGGCTGATTCACTTTAGCCTGTCAAAACAGTCCACCATGGACAGATTCGGATTTACTTAAATTTTTAAGGGTAATATGGTCATTTTCCATCACCTCTTGGAGGAAAATTGGTCATTATATAGATATAATTGGTCTCATATCCATCAATTATCATCATATTATTGAAAATAAGAAACCCTAGCCTAATTTCAATACCAATTATCTTGTGATTCAACCGTAGAAAAACCAAATTGATTCTGTAGTTGTGTTCACCGTCTCGAGGGCTTCGAGAAGCACCCCTTATTTGTGCCAACAGGACTTCGAAATCAAAAGGGTCATTTTATGGTAAGGATGTAAATTATGTTGGTGTTATTTATATGGATATGTATATATATATATATATATATATATATATATGTATATATATATATATATATATATATATATATATATATGTATATATATATATATATATCCATGTGAGCATAAGAAGTATGTTATTTGATTGTTGTTGAAAGATGATTGGGAAATGATTTTGGATTATGTTGAATTGTGAAGGGATGATGTTGTATTGATGATGTGGTATTGAAATGATGATTATATATATATATATACACACACATAAACCTATTTTTCAAGTTGGTTTTTGGAATGTTTTACAAATAGTGGTTGTATGGAATTATGGAAGAGAATTGTGGTGTTGGGTTGCTAATACTAGATGCAAAATATTTCATTGTAGATAAATGATTTGTAAAGGCGGGAAGTTGCGTTGAATTGGTATCCGATTCTACAACGAGGTATGTAAAGCATACTCTAACGATGTTTTTTGGCATGAAAACACCAATGTTCCATCAAGTAAGATTCCGAGGTTATCCAAAAACATGTATTGTTCTACATTACCAACGAAGTTGTTTCCATTCTATAAAAAGTCAAATGTTTCATTGATATACCAAAAGGCTCCTATTTCATTGTTGTGATACTGATGATTCTGAAACACATTGTTGATGTACCAATGAATCTTTATTACATCGTTATTGTATTGAAGGTCTATTACTTGATTCCTATTGATGTATCATTGTTCCAAAGTTACTATATTGGCATGAACACTAATGTAATAATTTCAAAAGCTTTTGAACTAAGTTATTGGAAAGATCTCTTATGTGTGTTACTTGATATACGTGTGGGTGGTATCCCAGGGGCATAAGCCTAGCATGGGTCGATCCCTATTTATGTGTTTATGGGTGGTATCCCAGGGGCATATTCCTAGCATGGGTCAATCCCAGTTGATATGTACTGGAGGCATCCTAATGGTCATAGTACGGTACAGTATTGATTATTGTTAGGTGGTTGGAGGTTTGGGAGGAGGAGGTAATGGCGAATGATAATTGTAAAGAATGAAATGAATGAATGTATACCGTTCCACAAATGTGTTTGAATTCAAGAACCCAATTCAGATTAATGATAATGTATATGATCCTAAAAGTGTTTATGAAGTGTGGTTCACGTCTATTATGATTTATTCACTTGTGTCTGATTTTCTTGATCCCCCATGTCACATATGATTATTTATAGCTTTACATACTCAGTACATATTTTGTACTGACGTCCCTCGCGGGGGACCTGCATTTCATGCTGCAAGCACAGGTACCTTAGCTCATACACCGGACAAGTAGGAGTCAGGTTATACAGCTACTATTGGTGAGTTCTAGTTTGCTTCGAAGCTTTCCGAGTTGGTTCCTTATGTTTTGTTATTGTAGAGGAGTCATGTGTGGGCAGGGGTTTGTCCCGACCCTAGTTATGTCATGTATATCCTAGAGGCTTTGTAGACATAAGGAAGGGTAAAGTCATGGAAGTTTATATAGTGATGTTATATTTGTATATATGGTGGCCCCGACGGCCAAGTATTACATATATATATATATATATATATATACATATATATATATTTGTGCTGATACAGGTAATTAGATCCTTCTATATGTAACGGAGTGCTGCCCAAATATTTGGTGAATGTAAGTGAAAGTACAGGTATTTGAACGGGTTCTCCCGAGCCTTCTCGGCTACGGGTGCCAGTCTGGCCCGATGGATTTTGGGGAGTGACAAAAGTGGTATCAGAGAGGTTCGTCCTAGTGAGTCTACAAAGCCGTGTCTACGTAGAGTCTTGTTTATCGGTGTGTTGTGCACCACATCTATAAACAGGAGGATATGGACATTTAGGAATTGGTTCTTTTCTTCATGTCTTAGATCGTACAATAGAGCTTATATTGTATATGAAGTCATAGTTGACCACTGAATCAGTTTATTTCTCTTATTATAGTAATGATGCCGGTTACCAAAAGCAAGAATACTGGTAAGCAAGTAGATGTGGCTGCTGGAGAGGGGACTAGTAAGTCACCCACTATACCAGCTAATCAAAGTGAGGCTCCAGCTGAGCATGCATCAGAAACTTCCCCCAGTTCGGAAGAAATAAGGGGGAGGTGAACTATATCCCCAGAGCCACCTGTTAATGTTGTTGATCAAGATCTTAGAAATGCAGTGCAACTTTTGACTCATATATTTACTGGGCAAGTCCAAGGGCAAGCTATTCCTGCCACGGGTTCAGCGGTACTGATAGGACGGCTAGTCTTCAAATGCAAGATTTTATTAAGATGGATCTGCCTACTTTTACCGGATCCGATCTTAACGAAGATCCGCAGGACTTTATTGATTAAATCCAGAGGGCCCTAGAGGTGATGCATGTATCGGGTAGAGAGACAGTGGAGTTAGCCGCGTATAGATTCAAAGGCGAGGCTATATATTGGTATGAAGACTGGAAACGGTCAAGGGGCATTGATGCACCCCCAACTGCTTGGAAAGAGTTCAAAGAGGCATTTATTGATCATTATCTTCCATATGAGACTCGTCAGGCCCGTACGGATCAGTTCTTAAATCTTCGGCAGGGTAATACAAGTGTGAGGGAGTATAGTCTTCAATTTAATTCCTTGTCCAGGTATGCTCCTAATGTTATAGCTACTATGGATGACAGAGTTCAGCGGTATGTGAATGGATTGGATCTGTATTTGGTTAGGGATTGTACTATTGCTGCACTGAATAAAGACATAGATATAGCTAGGATCCAAGCATTTGCACAAATAATGGAAGATCAGAAGCAAAGAAAAAGAACACAGGAATTTGAAAGCAGATCTTCTAAGAGGTCCAGATCTACAGGGCAGTTTATGGCGCCACAGGGAGGTTTTAGACCTCAATTTTCTGCTAGACCACCTAGGCCATTATTTTCTTATTCTGCAACTAGTGCTCCACCACAGCATCAGGGGTTCAAAGGCAGTCAATTTGGGTAAAGAAGGGTGAGGGTCATTCTCGCGATCTGTGGGTTATCATGGGCAAGGGAATATGAGCCAACCGAGACCTCCTCGAGAGCCATGCAATAAATGTGGAAGGCATCATATGGGCTTATGTCGAATGGGAACAAATTTTTGTTATTGGTGCGGTATGAAGGGGCATATGATGAGAGAATACCCAAGAAGGGGCGCAGGTGGCGTAGCACGACCTTTGGAATCAGATGTTGCATCATCATGACCGGTATCTTATTTTGGTAGGGGCGCACGACCTGTGCGTCTCTCTAGAAATGAAACAAGAGTCGCCAGTTCCAGCGAGACTCAGAATCGCACTTATGCTTTAGCGGATCGACAGAATCTAGAGGCTTCCCCAGATGTGGTTACGGGTACGTTGTCCATATTTTCATTTGATGTATATGCTCTAATTGATCCCGGTTCTACATTATCATATGTTACTCCTTTGGTTGCTGGAAAGTTCAAAAGGACCCCCGAATTGTTAGATAAACCATTGGAAGTGTCTACCCCGGTTGGGGAAGCTATTATTGCTAGAAGAGTTTATAATGATTGTGTAGTAACTGTGTGTGGTCGAGACACGATGGCCAATCTTGTGGAACTAGAAATGGTAGATTTTGATGTTATAATGGGTATGGATTGGTTGGCGTCTTGTTATGCCAAAATTGATTGTTGTACGAAAAAGATGTATTTATATTTTCCTGATGAAGCATTTATTGAATGGCAAGGTAATATTGGCGCACCAAGAGGTAGATTTATTTCTTATTTCAAAGCGAGAAAAATGATTTCCAAGGGCTACATATGTCATTTAGTTAGAGTAAAGAATACGGAATCGGAATCACCAGATCTTCACACTGTACCAGTGGTAAATGAATTTCCTGATGTATTCCCTGAAGATCTTCCAGGTTTGCCTCCTGAACGAGAAGTAGAGTTCGGTATTGATGTAATACCGGGCACCCAACCAATCTCCATTCCTCCATATATAATGGCCCCAGCAGAATTGCGAGAATTGAAAGAGCAATTGAAAGATTTGCTAGAGAAGGGATTCATAAGGACTAGTATGTCCCCCTGGGGAGCACCAGTGTTATTTGTGCGCAAAAAGGATGGCTCGCTGAGGAAGTGTATTGATTATCGGCAATTGAATAAGGTGACTATTAAGAATAAATATCTACTCCCAAGAATTAATGATTTATTTGATCAGTTACAGGGCGCCAAGTGCTTTTCTAAGATTGATTTGAGGTCAGGTTACCACCAAGTGAGGGTCAAAGAGAAGGATATACCCAAGACAGCTTTATGAACATGGTATGGTCATCAGGAGTTCCTAGTTATGTCATTTGGGCTAACAAATGCACCCGCATCTTTTATGGATTTGATGAATAGGGTGTTTAATCCATTCATGGATGTATTTGTGATAGTTTTTACAGATGATATTCTTGTTTATTCTAGATCAGAAGAGGACCATATCAATCACTTACGACAGATATTGTAGACTCTTCGTGATTGTAAGCTTTATGCAAAGTTCTCTAAATCTGAGTTTTGGTTAAAGTCGGTGGCATTTTTTGGTCATTTTGTATCTAGTGAAGGAATAAAGGTTGATGCTCAAAAGATAGAAGCTGTGAAGAACTGGCCAAGGCCCACAACGCCTACGAAGATTCATAGTTTTCTCGGGTTGGCCGGTTATTATAGAAGGTTTGTTAAGGACTTTTCTTCCATTTCATCACCCTTAACCAAGCTAACCCATAAAGCATCCAAATTCCAATGGAATGATGCATGTGAGAAGAGTTTTCAAGATTTAAAGAAGAAGTTGATTTCTACACCCGTGTTGGTACTTCCAGAAGGTACCGAAGGGTATACGGTGTATTGTGATACTTCTAGAATTGGTTTAGGATGTGTATTGATGCAGCATGGTAAGGTAATAGCATATGCTTCTAGACAATTGCGGCCACATGAGAAAAATTATCCTACACACGATCTTGAGCTGGCAGCAGTTATTTTTGCTTTAAAGATATGGCGCCACTACTGATATGGGGTTCATGTTGATATATATACTGACCATAAGAGCTTGCAATATATTTTGAATTAGAATGATCTAAATTTAAGGCAGCGGAGATGGCTTGAACTATTAAAGGACTATGATATTGATATTTTGTACGATCCAGGGAAAGAAAATATGGTAGCTGATGTGTTAAGTCGTAGGGCTATGATGGCCCCTATAGAAAGGCAAGGGATGATTAAATATCTTCATCAATTAGCTAGTCTAGGAGGTCATCTTCTCGAAACTCCGAACGCGGAGCTTATTGTACATAATGTCGCGGAATCCTCATTAGTAGCTACGGTGAAAGAGGAGTGGTGCGACCAAGGCATTTGAGCTTACGCGGAAGGAGTACTTCAGTGCCAAAACCGATTGTGTGTGCCGGATGTAGATGGGCTAAGAAAGAAGATTATGACAGAGGCACATTTTTCAAGGTATTCCATTCATCCAGGATCCACCAAAATGTATCAAGATTTGAAGGGTGTATATTGGTGGAATGACATGAAAAGGAACATCGCAGAATTTATAGCTAAATGTCCAAATTGCCAACGAGTTAAAGTGGAACATCAAAAGCCCGGAGGCTATATGCAATGCATAGATCTTCCAACTTGGAAGTGGTACATGATCAACATGGATTTTGTTACAGGTTTGCCTTGTATAGCTTGGAAATTTGATTCTATATGGGTGATTGTGGATAGGCTTACTAAATCCGCACATTTCTTACCCGTTAAGACCACTTACACAGTTGAAGAATACTCGAAGATGTATGTTAAAGAAATAGTCTGATTACATGGAGTACCAACTTCTATTATATCGGATCGGGGAACTCAATTTACCGTAAACTTTTAGAAGTCTTTCCAACAGAGTTTGGGAACACAAGTGAATCTGAGTACAAATTTTCACCCTCAGACGGATGGACAAGCAGAGCGCACCATTTAAACACTTGAAGATATGCTACGAGCATGTCTTATAGATTTTAAAGGCATCTGGAATGATCATTTAGCTCTTATTGAGTTTGCCTACAATAATAGTTATCATTCAAGTATCAAAATGGCACCATATGAAGCTTTATATGGGAGGAAGTGTAGATCACCAATAGGATGGTTCGAAGTGGGTGAAACTCTTATGTTCAGACCGGATCTTGTGTATCGAGCCATCGAAAAAGTCAAGGTGATTCAGCAACAGGTAAAACACCCCAAAGTCGAAACAAGTCATATGCAGATAGTAGAAGAAGATGACTAGAGTTTTTGTTAGGCGATTGGGTATTTTTAAAGGTATCGCCAATGAAAGGGATGATGAGATTTGGCAAGAAAGGAAAGTTGAGTCTACGATATATAGGCCCATATAAGATTATTCGAATATGTGGGCAAGTTGCTTATGAATTAGAGCTACCCCAGGAACTCTCATCAGTGTATCCAGTATTTCATGTATCGATGTTTCAAAAGTGCATCGGAGATCCGTCCCTTATTACTTCTACTGAAGATGTGAAAGTAACAGAAGATCTTACCTATGAGGAGATGCCTATTTCTATATTAGATCATCAAGTTAAGAAGATGAGAAATAAAGAAGAAGCATCGGTGAAAGTACTTTGGATTAATCAACAAAGGGAAGAGATTACATGGGAAGCAGAAGAAGCAATGAAATTGAAATACCCTTATTTGTTCAAGGTGAAAAAGAAGTGAAAGGAGTGTAAATGGGACACTAACAAGTAAGTTTTTCCATATGCATAATATCTATACGATGACGTGAATATCAATTATAAATTCGAACTTGTTTCGGCTAAATAACTACATTCACATTCGAGGACGAATGTCCTTAAGGGGGGAAGGATGTAACACCCCATACTTAATTATGTTAATTAGCCATGGTTATATGTGTTGGAGTATAAGTATTGATCCTGAGTTAGGTATATATGAGTTTAAGTATGAGTATTGATTATTTTGAGATGGTTTCAAGTGTATAGTTTGATTATATGTGTATAGGATCGACTTTATTTATACCGAAATTTGTCCGTCGATGCTTCCATACGAAGTTTATTGAATACGATTTCCAATGATATAAATATTTCCAAAAACGTATAAGTTTCGGATATAATCGAGCATGTTCGAAACTATAAAACGACGGATGGGATAATTGTGAACAGTAAATGTGCAGGAAAATTACAAACTACTGAGGCCTGCCAGTTTTTTGGGTCGACTTTGAACGATCATAACTCCCTCAATATAATGAACTGGGAGAGCTTTGACCTATAAAAAGAAATATCTTTGAGTATTCTTTCCAATGCAATTGGTTTCATCCAAATCCAACATCTGAGTAAGGAGTTATACTCGTTTTACTTCAGCCTCTCAAAAAGCTTTTTAGGGTCAATTTCAAATAATCATAACTCCTGGTACAGGACGAAATGGGTGGCCTACGTTATATTAAATAAAATACCTTTGAATTATCTATCCAACTATATTAATTTCACCCAAATCCGATATCGGAGCAAAGAGTTATGGTTGATTCACTTTAGCCTGTCAAAACAGTCCACCATGGAAAGATTCGGATTTACTTAAATTTTTAAGGGCAATATGGTCACCTTCCATCACCTCTTGGACGAAAATTGGTCATTATATAGATAAAATTGGTCTCATATCCATCAATTATCATCATTTTATTGAAAATAAGAAACCGTAGCCTAATTTCAATACCAATTATCTTGTGATTCAACCTTAGAAAATCCAAATTGATTTTGTAGTTGTGTTCACCATCTCGAGGGCTTCGAGAAGCACCCCTTATTTATGCTAACAGGACTTCGAAATCAAAAGGGCCATTTTATGGTAAGGATGTAAATTATGTTGGTGTTATTTATATGGATATGTGTATATATATATATATATATATATATATATATATATATATATATATATATATATATATATATATATATATATATATATCCATGTGAGCATAAGAAGTATGTTATTTGATTGTTGTTGAAAGATGATTGGGAAATGATGTTGGATTATGTTGAATTGTGAAGGTATGATGTGGTATTGATGATGTGCTATTGAAATTATATATATATATATATATATATATATATATATATATTATATATATATATATACACACACATAAACCTATTGTTCAAGTTGGTTTTTGGAATGTTTTGCAAATAGTGGTTGTATGGAATTATGGAAGAGAATTGTGGTGTTGGGTCGCTAATACTAGATGCCAAATATTTCATTGTAGATAAATGATTTGTAAAGGCGGGAAGTTGTGTTGAATTGGCATCCGAATCTACAACGAGGTATGTAAAGCATACTCTAACGATGTTCTTTGGCATGAAAACACCAATGTTCCATCAAGTAAGATTCCGAGGTTGTCCAAAAACATGTATTGTTCTACATTACCAACGAAGTTGTTTCCATTCTATAAAGTGTCAAATATTTCATTGATATACCAAAAGGCTCCTATTTCATTGTTGTGATACTGATGATTCTGAAACACATTGTTGATGTACCAATGAATCTTTATTACATCGTTATTGTATAGAAGGTCTATTACTTGATTCCTATTGATGTATCATTGTTCCAAAGGTACTATATTGTCATGAACACTAATGTAATAATCTCAAAAGCTTTTGAACTAAGTTATTGGAAAGATCTCTTATGTGTGTTACTTGATATACGTGTGGGTGGTATCCCAGGGGCATAAGCTTAGCATGGGTCGATCTCTATTTAAGTGTTTATGGGTGGTATCCCAGGGGCATAAGCCTAGCATGGGTCGATCCCAGTTGATATGTACTGGAGGTATCCTAATTGTCACAGTACGGTACAGTATTGATTATTGTTAGGTGGTTGGAGTTTCAGAAGGAGGAGGTAATGGTGAATGATAATTGTAAAGAATGAAATGAATGAATGTATACCGTTTCACAAATGTGTTTGAATTGAAGAACCCAATTCAGATTAATGATAATGTATATGATCCTAAAAGTGTTTATGAAGTGTGGTTCACTTCTATTATGATTTATTCACTTGTGTCTGATTTTCTTGATCCCCCATATCACATATGATTATTTATAGCTTTACATACTCAGTACATATTTCGTACTGACGTCCCTCACGGGGGACCTGCATTTCATGCTTCAGGCACAGGTACCTCAGCTCATACACCGCACAAGTAGGAGCCAGGTCATACAACTACTGTTGGTGAGCTTCAGTTTGCTTTGGAGATTTTCGAGTTGGTTCCTTATGTTTTGTTATTGTACAGGAGTCATGTGTGGGCGGGGGTTTGTCCCGACCCTATTTATGTCATGTATATCCTAGAGGCTTTGTAGACATAAGGAAGGGTAAAGTCATGGAAGTTTATATAGTGATGTTATATCTGTATATGTGGTGGCCCCGACGGCTAAGTATTATATATATATACATACATACATACATATATATATATATATATATATATATATTTGTGCTAATACAGCTAATTAGATCCTTCTATATGTAACGAAGTGCTGCCCAAATTTTTTATGAATGTAAGTGAAAGTACAGGTATTTGAATGGGTTCTCCCGGGCCTTCTCGGCTTCGGGTGCCAGTCCGGCTCGATGGGATTTTGGGGCGTGACAAAAGTGGTATCAGAGAGGTTTGTCCTAGTGAGTCTACAAAGTCGTGTCTACGTAGAGTCTTGTTTATCGGTGTGTTGTGCAGACACATCTATAAACAGGAGGCTATGGACATTTAGGAATTGGTTTTTTTCTTCATGTCTTAGTACGTGCGATAGAGCTTATATTGTATATGAAGTCATAGTTGACCACTGAATCAGTTTGTTTCTCTTATTATAGTAATGATGCCAGTTACCAGAAGCAAGAATACCGGTAAGCAAGTAGATGTTGCTGCTGGAGAGGGGACTAGTAAGTCACCCACTATACCAGCTAATCAAAGTGAGGCTCCAGCTGAGCATGCATCAGAAACTTCCCCCAGTTTGAAAGAAATAAGGGGGAGGAGAACTATATCCCCAGAACCACCTATTAATGTTGTTGATCAAGATCTTAGAAATGCAGTGCAACTTTTGACTCGTATAGTTGCTGGGAAAGTACAAGGGCAAGTTATTCCTGCCACGGGTTATAGCGGTACTGATAGGACGGCTAGTCTTCAGATGCAAGATTTTATTAAGATGGATCTGCCTACTTTTACCGGATCCGATCTTAACGAAGATCCACAGGACTTTATTGATTAAATCCAGAGGGCCCTAGAGGTTATGCATGTATCGGGCAGAGAGACAGTGGAGTTAGCCGCGTATAGATTCAAAGGCGAGGCTATATATTGGTATGAAGACTGGAAACGGTCAAGGGGCATTGATGCACCCCCAGCTACTTGGAAAGAGTTCAAAGAGGCATTTATTGATTATTATCTTCCATATGAGACTCGTCAGGCCCGTACGGATCAGTTCTTAAATCTTCGGCAAGGTAATACAAGTGTGAGGGAGTATAGTCTTCGATTTAATTCCTTGTCCAGATATGCTTCTAATGTTATAGCTACTATGGATGGCAGAGTTCATTGGTATATGAATGGATTGGATCTGTATTTGGTTAGGGATTGTACTATTGCTGCACTGAATAAAGACATGGATATAGCTAGGATCCAAGCATTTGCACAGAAAATGGAAGATCAGAGGCAAAGAAAAAGAACACAGGAATTAGAAAGCGGATCTTCTAAGAGGTCCAGATCTACCGGGCAGTTTATGGTGCCACAGGGAGGTTTTAGACCTCAATTTTCTGCTAGACCACCTAGGCCATTATTTTCTTATTCTGAATCTAGTGCTCCACCACAGCATCAGGGGTTCATAGGCAGTCAATTTAGGCAAATAAGTGAGGGTCATAGTTCGCGATCTGTGGGTTATCATGGGCAAGGGAATATGAGCCAACCGAGACCTCCTCGAGAGTCATGCAATAAATGTGGAAGGCATCATATGGGCTTATGTCGAATGGGAACAAATGTTTGTTATTGGTGCGGTATGATGGGGCATATGATTAGAGAATGCCCACGAAGGGGCGTAGGTGGCATAGCACGACCTTTGGGATCAGTTGTTGCATCATCGTCACCGGTATCTTATTCTGGTAGGGGTGCACGACCTGTGCGTCACTCTAGAAATGAAACAAGAGTCGCCAGTTCCAGCGGGACTCAGAATCGCACTTATGCTTTAGCGGATCGACAGAATGTAGAGGCTTCCCCAGATGTGGTTACGGGTACGTTGTCCATATTTTCATTTGATGTATATGCTCTAATTGATCCCGGTTCTACATTATCATATGTTACTCCTTTGGTTGCTGGAAAGTTCAAAAGGACCCCCGAATTGTTAGATAAACCGTTGGAAGTGTCTACCCCGATTGGGGAATCTATTATTGCTAGAAGAGTTTATAAAGATTGTGTCATTACTGTGTGTGGTCGAGACACGATGGCCAATCTTGTGGAACTAGAAATGGAAGATTTTGATGTTATAATGGGTATGGATTGGTTGGCGTCTTGTTATGCCAAAATTGATTGTTGTACGAAAAAGATGTATTTATATTTTCCTGATGATGCATTTATTGAATGGCAAGGTAAGATTGGCGCACCAAGAGGTAGATTTATTTCTAATTTCAAAGCGAGAAAAATGATTTCCAAGGGCTACATATGTCATTTAGTTAGAGTAAGGAATACGGAATCGGAATCACCAGATCTTCACACTGTACCAGTGGTAAATGAATTTTCTGATGTATTCCCTGAAGATCTTCCAGGTTTGTCTCCTGAACGAGAAGTAGAGTTTGGTATTGATGTAATACCGTGCACCCAACCAATCTCCATTCCTCCATATATAATGGCCCCAGCAAAATTGCGAGAATTGAAAGAGAAATTGAAAGATTTGCTAGAGAAGGGATTCATAAGGCCTATTATGTCCCCCTGGGGTGCACCAGTGTTATTTATGCGCAAAAAGGATGGCTCTCTGAGGAAGTGTATTGATTATAGGCAATTGAATAAGGTGACTATTAAGAATAAATATCCAGTCCCAAGAATTGATGATTTATTTGATCAGTTACAGGGCGCCAAGTGCTTTTCTAAGATTGATTTGAGGTCAGGTTACCACCAAGTGAGGGTCAAAGAGAAGGATATACCCAAGACAGCTTTCCGAACACGGTATGGTCATTAGCAGTTCCTAGTTATGTCATTTGGGCTAACAAATGCACCAGCATCTTTTATGGATTTGATGAATAGGGTGTTTAAGCCATTCATGGATGTATTTGTGATAGATTTTATAGATGATATTCTTGTTTATTCTAGATCAGAAGAGGACCGTGCCAATCACTTACGACAGACATTGCAGAGTTTTCGTGATTGTAAGCTTTATGCAAAGTTCTCTAAATCTGAGTTTTGGTTAAAGTCGGTGGCATTTTTGGGTCATATTGTATCTAGTGAAGGGATAAAGGTTGATGCTCAAAAGTTAGAAGCTGTGAAGAACTGGCCAAGGGCCACAACGCCTATGGAGATTCGTAGTTTTCTCGGGTTGGCCGGTTATTATAGAAGGTTTGTTAAGGACTTTTCTTCCATTTCATCACCCTTAACCAAGCTAACCCATAAAGCATCCAAATTCCAATGGAATGATGCATGTGAGAAGAGTTTTCATGATTTAAAGAACAAGTTAATTTCTACACCCGTGTTGGTACTTCCAGAAGGTACCGACGTGTATACAGTGTGTTGTGATGCTTCTAGAATTGGTTTACGATATGTATTGATGCAGCATGGTAAGGTAATAGCATATGCTTCTAGACATTTGCAGCCATATGAGAAAAATTATCCTACACACGATCTTGAGCTGGCAGCAGTTATTTTTGCTTTAAAGATATGGCGCCACTACTTATATAGGGTTCATGTTGATATATATACTGACCATAAGAGCTTTCAATATTTTTTTAATCAGAAGGATCTAAATTTAAGGCAGCGGAGATGGCTTGAAATATTAAAGGACTATGATGTTGATATCTTGTACCATCCAGGGAAAGCAAATGTTGTAGCTGATGCGTTAAGTCGTAAGGCTATGATGGAGCCTATAGAAAGGCAAGGGATGATTAAAGATCTTCATCAATTAGCTAGTCTAGGTGTTCGTCTTCTCGAAACTCCTAACGAGGAGCTTATTGTGCATAATGCCGCAGAATCCTCATTAGTAGCTGAGGTGAAAGAGAAGCAAGATGCAGATCATATTTTATTACAGCTTAAGGAGAAAGTTCAGAGTGTTGAGACCAAGGCATTTGAGCTTACGCGAGAAGGAGTACTTCAGTGCCAAAACCGATTGTGTGTACCGGATGTAGATGGGCTAAGAAAGAAGATTATGATAGAGGCACATTTTTCAAGGTATTCCATTCATCCAGGATCCACCAAAATGTATCAAGATTTGAAGGATGTATATTGGTGGAATGACATGAAAAGGAACATTGCAGAATTTATAGCTGAATGTCCAAATTGCCAACGAGTTAAAGTGGAACATCAAAAGCCCAGAGGCTATATGAAATGCATAGATCTTCCAACTTGGAAGTGGGACATGATCAACATGGATTCTGTTACAGGTTTGCCTTGTACAACTCGGAAATTTGATTCTATATGGGTGATTGTGGATAGGCTTACTAAATCCGCATATTTCTTAGCCGTTAAGACCACTTACACAGTTGAAGAATATTCGAAGATGTATGTTAAAGAAATAGTCCGATTACATGGAGTACCAACTTCTATTATATCGGATCGGGGAACTCAATTTACCGCAAACTTTTGGAAGTCTTTCCAACGGAGTTTTGGAACACAAGTGAATCTGAGTACAGCTTTTCACCCCCAGACGGATGGACAAGCAGAGCCCACTATTCAAACACTTGAAGATATGCTACGAGCATGTGTTATAGATTTTAAAGTCAGCTGGGATGATCATTTATCTCTTATTGAGTTTGCCTACAATAATAGCTATTATTCAAGTATCAAAATGGCACCATATGAAGCTTTATATGGGAGGAAGAGTTTGATCACCAATAGAATGGTTCGAAGCGGGTGAAACTCTTATATTCGGACCGGATCTTTTGTATCGAGCCATCGAAAAAGTCAAGGTGATTCAAAAAACAGTTAAAACACCCCAAAGTCGAAACAAGTCATATGCAGATAGTAGAAGAAGAGGGCTAGAGTTTTTGTTAGGCGATTGGGTATTTTGAAGGTATCGCCAATGAAAGGGGTGATGAGATTTGGCAAGAAAGGAAAGTTGAGTCCACGATATACAGTCCCATGTAAGATTATTCGAAGATGTGGTCAAGTTGCTTATGAATTAGAGCTACCCCAGGAACTCTCATCAGTGTATCCAGTATTTCATGTATCGATGCTTTGAAAGTGCATCGGAGATCCGCCCCTTATTACTTCTACTGAAGATTTGCAAGTAGCAGAAGATCTTACCTATGAGGAGATTCCTATTGCTATATTAGATCGTCCAATTAAGAAGATAAGAAATAAAGAAGTAGTATCGGTGAAAGTACTTTGGAGAAATCTACAAAGGGAAGAGATTACATGGGAAGCGGAGGAAGCAATGAAATTGAAATACCCTTATTTGTTCAAAGGTGAAAAAGAAGTGCAAGGAGTGTAACTGGGACACTAACAAGTAAGTTTTTACATATGCATAATATCTATATGATGACGTGAATATCAATTATGAATTCGAACTTGTTTCGGCTAAATAACTACATTCACATTCGAGGACGAATGTCCTTAAGGGGGGAAGGATGTAACACCCCATACTTAATTACGTGCATTAGCCATGGTTGTATGTGTTGGAGTATAAGTATTGATCCTAAGTTAGGTATATATGAGTTTAAGTATGAGTATTGATTATTTTGAGATGGTTTCAAGTGTATAGTTTGATTATATATGTATAGGAATCGACTTTATTTATACCGGAATTTACCCGTCGATGTTTCCATAAGAAGTTTATTGAATAAGCTTTCTAAATATATAAAGATTTCCAAAAACGGATAAGTTTCGGATTTAATCGAGCACGTTCGAAACTATAAAACGGCGGCCGAGATAATTGTGAACAGTAAATGTGCAGGAAATTACAAACTACTGAGGCCTGCCAGTTTTTTGGGTCGACTTTGAACGATCATAAATCCCTCAATACAATGAACTGGGAGAGCTTCGACCTATCAAAAGAAATATCTTTGAGTATTCTTTCCAATGCAATTGGTTTCATCCAAATCCAACATCTGAGTAAGGAGTTATACTCATTTTACTTCAGCCTCTCAAAACAGCTTTTTAGGGTCCGATTCAAACGGTAATAACTCAAGGTACAGGACGAACTGGGTGGACTACTTTATATTAAATGAAATACCTTTGAATTATCTATCCAACAATACCAATTTCACCCAAATCCGATATCGGAGCAAAGAGTTATGGCTGATTCACTTTAGCCTGTCGAAACAGTCCACCATGGACAGATTCGGATTTACTTCAATTTTTAAGGGCAATATGGTCATTTTCCATCACCTCTTGGACGAAAATTGGTCATTATATAGATATAATTGGTCTCATATCCATCAATTATCATCATATTATTGAAAATAAGAAACCCTAGCCTAATTTCAATACCAATTATCTTGTGATTCAACCGTAGAAAATCCAAATTGAATCCGTAGTTGTGTTCACCGTCTCGAGGGCTTCGAGAAGCACCCCTTATTTGTGCCAACAGGACTTCGAAATCAAAAGGGTCATTTTATGGTAAGGATGTAAATTATGTTGGTGTTATTTATATGGATATGTATATATATATATATATCCATGTGAGCATAAGAAGTATGTTATTTGATTGTTGTTGAAAGATGATTGGGAAATGATGTTGGATTATGTTGAATTATGAAGGGATGATGTTGTGTTGATGATGTGGTATTGAAATGATTATATATATATATATATATATATATATATACACACATAAACCTATTGTTCAAGTTGGTTTTTGGAATGTTTTGCAAATAGTGGTTGTATGGAATTATGGAAGAGAATTGTGAATATTTTATTGTAGATAAATGATTTGTAAAGGCGTAAAGTTGTGTTGAATTGGTATCCGAATCTACAACGAGGTATGTAAAGCATACTCTAACGATGTTCTTTGGCATGAAAACACCAATGTTCCATCAAGTAAGATTTCGAGGTTGTCCAAAAACATGTAGTGTTCTACATTACCAACGAAGTTGTTTCCATTCTATAAAGTGTCAAATGTTTCATTGATATACCAAAAGGCTCCTATTTCATTGTTGTGATACTGATGATTCTGAAACACATTGTTGATGTACCAATGAATCTTTATTACATCGTTATTGTATAGAAGGTCTATTATTTGATTCCTATTGATGTATCATTGTTCCAAAGGTACTATATTGTCATGAAAACTAATGTAATAATCTCAAAAGCTTGGAACTAAGTTATTGAAAAGATCTCTTATGTGTGTTACTTGATATACGTGTGGGTGGTATCCCAGGGGCATAAGCCTAGCATAGGTCGATCCCTATTTATGTGTTTATGGGTGGTATCCCAAGGGCATAAGCCTAGCATGGATCGATCCCAGTTGATATGTACTGGAGGCAGCCTAATGGTCACAGTACGGTACAGTATTGATTATTGTTAGGTGGTCGGAGGTTCGGGAGGAGGAGGTAATGGCGAATGATAATTGTAAAGAATGAAATGAATGAATGTATACCGTTCCACAAATGTGTTTGAATTCAAGAACCCAATTTAGATTAATGATAATGTACATGATCCTAAAAGTGTTTATGAAGTGTGGTTCACTTCTATTATGATTTATTCACTTGTGTCTGATTTTCTTGATCCCCCATATCACATATGATTATTTACAGCTTTACATACTCAGTACATATTTCATACTGACGTCCCTCACGGGGGACCTGCATTTCATGTTGCAGGCACAGGTACCTCAGCTCATACACCGTACAAGTAGGAGCCAGGTCATACAGCTACTGTTGGTGAGCTATAGTTTGCTTCGGAGCTTTCCGAGTCAGTTCCTTATGTTTTGTTATTGTACAGGAGTCATGTGTGGGCGGGGGTTTGTCCAAACCCTAGTTATGTCATGTATATCCTAGAGGATTTATAGACATAAGGAATGGTAAAGTCATGAAAGTTTATATAGTGATGTTATATCTGTATATGTGGTGGCCCCGACGGCCAAGTATTATATATATATATATATATATATATATATATTTGTGCTGATATAAGTATTTAGATCCTTCTATATGTAACGAAGTGCTGCCCAAATTTTTGATGAATGTAAGTGAAAATATAGGTATTTGAACGGGTTCTCCCGCGCCTTCTCGACTTCGGGTGCTAGTCCGACCTGATGGGATTTTGGGGCGTGACAATTTTACTCTCAAATATCATACAAAATTATCAAATTTTCAAATTTTGTTTGATAATTCCATTTTTTGTATTTCATGCCCGGACATTCTAAAACGTCATTTTAGTTTTCCATCATTGATAAAAAAATGTCCCTGTATTAATTTTCTAATTTAACAAATTATAATATTCTCACATTGACTCTCGTTTGCAACTTGAGTAAATTGTGACAATCGGCTCCCTTTCTCCCTCAAGGATTGGCTACAATGGAAAACTACCCTTATGATAGCAACCTCCTCATACCTAGCTAATGTAAATTCTATGAAAGGAGCATCAGTGCTAAAAAAAACTATCAAGGCAGTTTAAGGTATTTCCTTTCGATCGGTATGATCGTTGGGTTAGTGCCATTGGGCTTGTAAAGTCCCACATTTTCGAGCTAGGAATTGAATCGACGTTCCTAAGTGTGTAACCTCTAATTTCATGGTCTTTCCCCTAGTAGATGAAGTGATTACGAGGTCAAAACTGTTCATAGAAATGGCCTAAAGCAAAGCTGAGCAAAGAACCTTTCATTCATTCAAAATTGGATATTTGATTCTACAAGGGTCTACTTTGAACATGTATAACTTTTGATACACATAAAAATTTTCAGCTCAAGACCCACCAAATTGTAGATAATTGAATTAGATTTCAAACGATACTACTTTTTCCAAAAATCGATAACCGAGTGAAAAGTTATGACATTTTTTGTATGAGGTAATAAGCCAATGCAATCTTGACGCGTCGCATCGACTGCGCCCCGATACGAAACCTGACATGAATTTAAAGTTGTTTTACACACTACCTAAGTTCCTAATGGGTCTAGGGGCATTGTGGTCACTTTTCTTTAGCCAAATCCGTCTATAACACAGGATTTTAGATCTAAGAAGACAAAATTGCCTATTAATAACTCTTTCTCTCAAAATCAAAATCCTAACTCCTTCCCCAAAGATCAAGAACTCATCTCTAGGATCAAGAATTCCAAGAAAACTGATTAAGATTCGGATTCCATACTTCTAACTATGAAATCTAAGGTATATGGGGATTTCCTAAAACTACTTGGGCATAAGAAATTATTTCAACAACTTTTAACATTGTGAAATCATGATTTCTTGAAGGGGTTTTGGAATTTACATTGAAATCTTGCATTATGAATTCTTTAATGATATTATTGATTTGGTCTTAAGGCCTTTTCCCCCAAATTTATTTGTAATCTTATATATGTATGTATATGTTTAAAGTTGATATTTGAACTGAGAGCATAACTATTTACGCTCCCTCTCGTGTTTCAACACCCTCTTTATTTTAGAATGTTATAAGTTGAAGAATGTTATACAGAAGCGTGGTATCAATGTTCTTGACTATTGTTCAATGATTTAAGATTGATTTTTAAATTGATGAGGGGGGATTTTACATGTTGATAAATGCTGAAAATATACAATGAAAGAAATGCATGTTTTTTTCAAAAAATATATGACCACCACATGTTTGTTAGAATTGTTGAAAAGATGAGAATCTTTGCATGGTTTTGACTTATGTTTTAAACTGAATTCTCTTATACTTACCTGAATGTTTTGGTGGTATGAACATTGCTTTAAATGAAAGAATCTGGCATGATATTTTTATGGCTTAAAATTATGACTTGCAAGTCTTCGCGTGATGACACCAACTTTGATAATGCCATGGTAATTCAGAAAAGAACAGAATGCATGTTTTAAATTAGATATTCAGATTTTTGAGACATAGAATGATCATGTTTAGAAAAGACTAAAATTAGCCTTAAAGAGAGTTAGGTGGTTACCCGAAGAAGGCACAAGTTTAGAAAACTCATTGCCCAAAACCGTGTTTTTCCGATACTGGTTATTATATTCTCTTAGAGGAATTATACGCTGGCCTAGTGCCTTATGGCGTATCAGAACAGAAACTCTAACCCTTGCAGAAAACTTGGGTTAGGGGCTTGGCTGTCGAGTTAAGGACGGATTCCATATAGCCAGTGGACTGTTAGACTTGTAGTGTGAACCACCTAACTCAGAAGTAAAATAAAGAATGGTATTGCATCTACAGAATTGTTTGAATGATCATTTGAAGTTGCCCATGTATTTAAACTATTTTATGCATAATGTTTTATGACTTGCTCTCACTTATGTTATACTTGTATAAATTCATTATTTTGGATTGCTCTGCGCGCCAATACTTTTGTATTGACCCCCTATATTTCAGGGTCTGAAACTCAGTTCAGAGGTCTCGCTAAACCATAGAAATGTCAGACAACTAGGTGTAGTTTATGAGCCTTCTTTCTTTTGGAAGGCTTGTTTCTTTGAACACTATTATTTATTTTGTTTTGGGTTCGACTGGGGGCATTGTCCCAGTTTTGTTTCAGACTTATGATGGATCTTGTGATGTTAGAGATTTCTTATATGGGTGTCATATGTATAGAATATAAGAACTTCTTTTCAAATTGTTCAAGTTTATGAGTTTGACCGTGGTACCATCTTGTATTATTTTCTGTAAATTTTCTTATACTATATGAATTTTGTGCATAATTAACAGATTTAGAAGAGCGCTCGTGCCTTCATGGTTTGGGGTGCTCATTATGGCCAGGGCCTCAGCTCGGATCATGATAAATTTGGTATCAGAGCACGGTTTATGGTCCCAGGATATCTGCAAAATCATGTCTAGTAGAGTCTTGCTTATGGGTATGTTGCACTACACTTATAATCAGGAGGCTACCAGGCATTTTGGAGTTGTTTCATATTCTTTCATACTCTAAATCGTGCTATAGCATATTCCATAAGAAAGTTATTCAAATTACTTCCTCATTCTAATTTTCATGGGCCATTCTTCATTGTCGAGGCGATACAAGTCTAAGATTCTACCTTTCCCAACGATGTGGTTCTCTCTGATTGAGTTATCCATAAAGTTATGAGATAGCACAAGGACTTGAGAGGAGTCCATTAGTTCTTCAAGGTGCATTGATTTGAGTGTATGCTTTTATTTTGATAAAATCATGCTTTCCAGTATGAGGCACAACGTCTATTTAGTCCCCTTTCAAAATTCTTATTGCAGATGTCTTCCATAAGGGTAATGATGTGTACCAGAATATTAGAGTTGTATTTCCACCCGAGTAGTAGTGTATGTTAAAGTGTCATGACCTTTAGGTAGTAAGATTCGCCAAGAAGTTGGTGATATGAAGTCACAATGTTAGAAGTCAAAGTGAGGGTGAATTTTGCATAAATAAATAGTTTTAGTTGTATAATCATGGATTCAGGAGTGGTTTGCCATTGTATAGTGATAGACTAATGTGGTATAGTGATAGACTAATGTGTAGCAATATTTGTAGATTGTATGGTAATCTATGATGGAAGATACAGGATATGATAATTATTTATTCAGAATAGGGAAGGATCTAAGAATGGATGGTTATGGTGATTATAGAAATCATTTATAGGCTATGAGTAGAAAGGGGTAGATTAGTTAATAAGTTGTAGGTAGAGATTCATTAGTATTTATTGATTTTTGAAGATCATTGTGATGTATGATTAAGTAAGTAAGATGTGAGAAATTAGAATATGTTGGTAAGATTGAAATGGGTTATATTATAAGATTAAGATTGACTAATCCTTTCGTGTGACTTTACCTCTTTGATGGTCTTTTCTTTAGTAGTAGTTAACTAATACTTCATGTGGGAAGGTATGTAGTGTATTTTGAGTTGTAATAGTGAGGTTATGGCAGGGTTATGATTGAAGGTAGTAGGTAAGTGAAGTGAAGTATTTTGGGTTGATTTCCTAATTTGATAGACTAGTATAGTATGTGGCATACTTTACCGGTGGTATATACTTGAGGGTAGACAATAGTCTTGAAACTTAGATGTGGAGTGCAGTGGTAAAAAGAGATAGTAGCTTAAGATTAGTGATGTATGTTTTGTGGCAATGAATTAGTAAGCTTGATATGAGGTGTGAAATAGCTTAAGTTGGAAACTTAAGGAAAAAAGAGAGAATAATTGTGATACATATATAGTCATGAGGACTAGTGTTAAAATAATGAATTGTGGTTAAGTCATTAAGTGGATAAGAACATAAGTATATGGGAATAAGTTGAACTCAGGTAGCAGGTTGTTAGATAAAGTTTCATGTGTGTAAGTGTTTTGTGTACCTATATTTAGTTCTTAAACCTTGCAGTACGCAGAAGTCTGGGAAGTTGTTCTATGATGTTCTTTAGAGTTGAATTGAGGAGATATAGGTAGGCAATGTGCGCCTTTGGTATAGTTTTATAACTTTTGTTAAGTTGCAGGTTATGTGATTAGAGGTGTAATGATAGTATTCTAAGGAATTGAAGATGGAGCGTTAAGTGTTTAGAGGCATGGTGGTCTATGCCCATGAAAATGTTAGTTGTAAGTTGATGACTTTGGGAGTTAGAGGAAAGTTACGATTAGTGTCCCTAGAAGGGGAGTCTTAGAAAGAATTTAGTTTTTTTATATCAGAATTATTGAGGGGAGTTATGTTCATGTGTATAATGATACCCCTTTTGTGATAAGAAGTGTGGATGTGTGCGCTCATGAGAGTGGGAGTTGTAGAGTGATGGCTATAGAGGCTAGAGAAAGTTAATAGTAGCATTTACAAAAAAGCAAGGCCTTCAGGGTATAGTTCTTCAGGGAGAATTTAGAGTTTAAGTATGTGGTGATGTTTCTTTTATGTTGAGAGTTATGACTGTAGATTTGATAAGGGGATATGTTTGTAAGTCTAGGATTGTGACTTTGATCTAAGGGGGAGATGGTAAATTAAGGTAGTTCCTAAATGTTCTCAGTATGGCAAGTTGCAGGGAGAAACCATGATAAATCTAATTTTACTCAAGCATACTTCTCCTACTTCCATTTCAGAGATTATTCTGCTAATATCCTATGTCATGTGTTTAAGTCATACCTATGCATATGGTTCGAGTTCTCTATGGACTTATATTTATGATCTAACCTCCAAACTAGAATCAATTATGTCTCACAGTAATCCATTCTTTCATGTATTCAAGTCATATGCTATGTTGTTCGTGATTTATGAAAATTTATGTCTCTTAGCATTCTTGTTCCTAAGAAAATATGTTTCTATATATCACTGATTCATCCTATGTCGGGTTAAGCCAAAGTGATAAAGTTTATGCAAACTCATGGTAAATCTCAATTCCTTAAATGAGGAGCAATCGATTCAAGCAAAAATCTTTGTCTTAGTTGTAATGTAACACCCCATAGCGTTCTCGACCCAATACCACTCTGGGTTACATGTATGGAGAGCTGACAACCTGAATTTTTTTCCAATTGTTATAAGACTTAGTCAAATTTTTGAGCTCTTAACTTCCATGACCTTCAAATTGATCTTTCTAATCCCAAGACGTAGATTTTTTAGTTGCTTCGTGATCAGGGGTGTATAGGGTGTGTCTCATGAAAGTTTTGGATTTTAAGACGATGTTTGAGGCATATTTGGATGATCAAAATAGTAGGTCAACGCATCGCGCTAGGAATCGCATCGGTAGGGACCAACGCGGTCGCTTAGCGCGCCGGGTGCCCAGTTCATCTTACTTACTTTAGGGTCCATGAGGGTAATTCAGTTTCTTTCCCTCATTTTATCTTGATATGTGCACTAATGCTTTCTCACGGTGCTCTATCCTAAGAATTCATGTTGTATTATGTTTATTTTTAATGACTCTCTACTTATGATCTAGACACTTGATATATGGAGCACTTCGGGTCTATTTTATCGTATCTTTAGTTCATGTCCCACCTTGATGTAGGTCAACAAGTATGGGTTATAATTGAGTAATGTTTCTTCCATTCATGATATTTATTCTTGGGTCACTTAATGACCCTCTGTATGATAGTATGATGGTGGATGTAGAAGCGTGATGATGTGCTAGGTAGGGGAGTATATGTTCTTGAAGGTGAAAAACTTGATGTGAATTCTTGATATAGGGTTATAAGTGAAAGGGAAAAGAAGGAGATGAACTTTTGTGGTGTGAAATAGATAAAAAGAAGAAATATGGCGAAAATATTTGTAAGAGTGGTTGAAATTGTTGGTCTTAGTGGGGAAATCTATGAAATGGGTGTAGTAATGATAGGATTGAATGTTGTGATTGATGAAACCACAACCCATGTACTATGTGGTTAGTATTCCTTGAATTAAAACCTGAGGATGTTTGATGATACTGATTGGTAAGGTAATATTCTTAGTGGGATGTAATTACAGGGACCTATAGCTTAAGTTATCACCTTGTTACTCCGAGTTAGGCTTCAACATAAAAGCACCTTGCAGTGAAACTCAAACTCCTGTGGTTAGATGTGTGATGGGAGAATTGTAAGGTGGAAAGAACGAAGTATGTTATTTAATATTGGGGCATAGTTGAATAGTGTCTTTAAGTTAATTGTATTCATTGTATCATGAGGGTTAGAGAATACTTTTATCCCTATCTTCCATGGAATCTTAGTTCATGATTAGTACCAATATAAATCAGGTCTATGATCATCAAATAAACCCCTGCCTTATGTTGTAATGATCAGGATTCATAGAACCCATGTGCAAGATCATCCCTATGTGAAGTCTCATTATCCCATGTTTCATGCTTACATATTTCACTCGAGGTTACCATGAAACTCGTTTGATACCTTTGTATGTTTTGTTGAGGAAAATTATTTCAATGAGAGATTACGTTCTTTATTCTACACTTTTAGATCCTCAAATGTCCCTACCTATCATTCGGAGATGAATGATCCCAAGGGGGAGATAATGTAACGCCCCACATTTTTGAGCTAGGAATTAAATTAACGTTCCTACGTGTGTAAGCTCTAATTTCATGGTTAATGTTTAGATTCATGTGTCATGATCTTTCGCCTAGTATATGAAGTGATTATGAGGTGAAAAATGTTCATAGAAATGGCCTAAAGCAAAGTTGACCTAAGAACCTTTCATTCATCCAAAATTGGATATTCAATACTACAATGGTCTATTTTGAATATGTATAACTTTTGATACACATAGAATTTTTCAGCTCAAGATCCACCAAATTGTAGATAATTCAATTAGCTTTCCAACGATACCACTTTCGCCAAAAACCGATAACCGAGCAAAACTTTATGGCATTTTCTGTGTGAGATAGTTAACCAACGCGATCTTGATGCGTCGCATTGACTGGTCCCCGACACGAAACCTGACGCGAATTTAAAGTTGTTTTATGAATTAATTAAGTTTCTAATGGGTCTAGTGGCATTGTCGTCACTTTCCCTCACCCAAAATCTGACTATAACACAGGATTTCAGCCCCAAGAAGCCAAAATTTCCTATTAATCACTCTTCCTCTCAAAATCAAATCACTAACTCCTTCCCCAAAGATCAAGAACTCATCTCTAGGATCAAGAATTCCAAGAAAACTGATTAAGAATTGGATTTCATTGTTCTAACAACGAAATCTAAGGTACGTGGGGTTTTCCTAAAACTACTTGGGCATAATAAATTATTTCAACAACTTTTAACATTGTGAGAACATGATTTCTTGAAGGGGTTTTGGAATTTACATTGAAACCTTGCATTATGAATTCTTTAATGATATTATTGATTTGGTCTTGAGGCCTTTCCCCCTAAATTGATTTGTAATCTTATATATGTATGTATGTATATGTTTAAAGTTGATATTTGAACTGAGAGCATGACTATTTACGCTCCCTCTCATGTTGCAACACCCTCTTGATTTTAGAATGTTATGAGTTGAATAATGTTATACAGAGACATAGTATCAATGTTCTTGACTATTATTGAATGATTTAAGATTTACTTTTAAATTCATGAGAGGGGGTTTTACATGTTGATAAATGCTGAAAATATACAATGAAAGAAATGCACGGTTTTGTCAAAAAATATATGACCACTACATGTTTGTTGGAATTGTTGAAAAGATGAGAATCTTTGCATGGTTTTGACTTATGTTTTGAAATATGAATTCTCTTATACTTGTCTGAATATTTTGGTGGTCTGAACATTGCTTTAAATGAAAGAACCTTGCAAGATATTTTTATGGCTCAGAATTATGACTTGCAAGTCTTGGTGTGACGATAGAACAGAACAGAACGCATGTTTTCAATTAGATTTTCATATCTTTGAGACATAGAATGATTCATGTTTAAAAAAGGTTAAAATTGGGCTTAAAGAGAGTTAGGTGGTTACCCGAAGAAGGCACGAGTTCAGAAAACTCATTGCCCGAAATCGTGTTTTGCCGATACTGGTTATTATATTCCCAAAGAGGAATTATACTCTGTCCTAGTGCCCTGTGGCGTATCAGAACAGAAACTCCAACCTTGAGGCAAACTTGGGTTGTGGGCTTGGCTGCCGAGTTAAGGGTGGATTCCATATAGCTCGTGGACTGTTAGACTTGTAGGGTGGACCACCGAGATCAGAAGTAAAATAAATAATGGTATTGCATCTACAGAATTGTTTGAATGATCATTTGAAGTTGCTCATGTATTTTAAACTGTTTCATGCATAATGTTTTATGACTTGCTCTCACCTATGTTATATATGTATAAATTCATTATTTTGGATTGCTCTGCGTACCAGTACTTTTGTATTGACCCCCTATATTTCATGGTCTGAAACTCAGTTCAGGGTTCCACTAAACTGTTGAAGTGTCAGACAGTTGGGTGCCGTTGGTGAGCCTTCTTTCTTTCGAAAGGCCTGTTTCTTTGAACACTATTATTTATTTTGTTTTGGGTCCGACTGGGGCCTTGTCCCAGTTTTATTTCAAACTTATGATGGATCTTGTGATGTTAGAGATTTCGCAGACATGTGTCATACGTCTAGAATATTTAGAACTTCTTTTCAAATTGTTCAAGTTTATGAGTTTGACCATGGTACCGTCTTGTATTATTTTCCGAAAATTTTCTTATACTATATGAATATTGTGCATGATTACCAGATTTAGAAGAGCGCCCGGGCTTTCATGGTTAGGATGCTCATTGAGGCCAGGCCCTGGCTCGGGTCGTGACAGGGCTATTCAAACATTATACCATGCATCAGTTACGTTACCTAAAAGCAGACAAAAGGCATTCTCCCAATTCAGTCAAATTCAATTGGGATGGCTTGCCCGAATTCTAAGGAAATGGCATCTCCTCAAACCTCTCACTTCCAAGATTGAAACCAACAAGAATAAAAAAAAAGTCCCCCTCAATGATGGATTCTTAGTTGCTATCTGGTTCAATGCACCTCCAGGAAACGTGCCATTATTTTCTGTATGCAACCAGTAAGTATAATCCTGAACCTTTTTCCACACTCCCAACTTTAAACTATAAACCATCACCTCAGAGACTAAGGAAGGTTGATCTTGATCGTATGGGTGATACCTTTGTGGTGTTGTAACCACCTTATAATCATTGTCAGAATCATCATACCCAAAACCACCACAAATTTCGGCCAACCCAATACCATGTCCCTGTGGGATTCTTCTTGGAGGTTTCACTGGACGAGTAGGCAATTTACGAAACATCTTGGTGGGTAGATTCCACAAAGCAACATTATCATTCAAGTTGTTGGATGTAAAAATCAAACCACGACAAGAACCTAGTACCTGAGTTGCATGATAGAGTTGCTTCAATAGATGCTCAAGCTCTATTGGTTGTTAGTTTGATGCTCCGTTACAAATTGAACTGAAGTCGAGCAACAAAAGGTTGTGATCTTTGAGAATAAGCTTAGTATTTGTGTTGGGTTTCAATGTTTGTTGGTTGAGGTGAGCTTCGGTGAAATTTGGGTTGTCGATAAGGGATTTGAATGATTGTGATACACATCTGAATTTCATCAGTGCCTTCACTGGAAGTCGAATAAGTATTTCACTGATTACTTTAGGCAGAACGTCAAACATTGTTGTGTGGAGATGAAATGGTTAATCATTGGAATTAAGTGTTTGTGGAAATGATGAGATATACTGATTTTGGTAATAACTTTTGTGAGAATTTGACCGAAATCATCCCTCTTGTTTCACCCCAACTTTGACGTCCTTACAATATTTCACTTAACCAAAATCATGCTTTAAGTTTCCCAAAGTTAATCAAAAACATAACTTTCCGTCTATATTTAACATATTCTAATTTTCTCTTTAGGGAATCCGATGTTAGTTTTAGGTCTAGTTGGAAAGATATTGCAGCACAATTCTACTGAAAAAGGGATTGAATCATCTGACACTGCTAAGATTATTCAATCGAGGTATGTAGCTACTGGAAATGATCAAAATTGTTGTTTAACTGTGAATAATAATAATAATAATAATAATAATAATAATAATAATAATAATAATAATAATAATAATAATAATAATTTACAGTTAGAGAAGGGATGGTTGATAGTTCCACCTCGAGCATATGTTGGAATAAATAAGAATTAGTGAAGTTTTAGCATAGTAGCAATATGCCCCTTCGCCAACCAATATGCCCTTACCCTATCTCAAGCTTCCTAAAAGTGCCTTTTTGTTCTGTAAAGAGGAGGAAGAATGAAGATTGTGTGAGATAATAGAGGAAAAAGAAAATCACATGAAAATGTTAGAATCTGTCAAATATGGACGAAAAATTAATAGAGGGACGTTTTAATCAACTTTGGAAAACTTGCAGCGTTTTAGGTTAAGTGAAATATTGTAAGGACGAAGTGAAAGTTGAAGTTAAACGAGAGGGATGATTTGGTCAAATTTTCACAAAAGTTATTACCAAAATCAGTATCTCTTGTCATTTCCATAAACACTAAACCCTAGTGAGTGGCCCTTTCATCTACATATAACAATGATGTTCTGCCTGAAGTAATCAATGAAATCCTTACTCGACTTCCAGTGAAGTCGCTGATGAAATTCAGATGCATATCGAAATCATTCAAATCCCGTATTGATATCCCAAAATTTATCGAAGCTCACCTCAACCAACAAATACTGAAACAAAACTCAGACCTTTTCTCTGTTTACTTCAATTCAATCTGTAACGGAGTATCAAAAACCCAACAACCAATAGAACTTGAGCACCCATTGAAGAGCTCCATCGCCCAACTCAGGTACTAGGTTCTTGCTGTGGTTTGATTTTTATATCCAAGAACTTGAAGTATAATGCTGCTGCGGAATCCATCCACTAAGATGTTCCGTAGATTGCCTATTTGTCCAACGAAACCTCCAAGTAGAACTCCACTGGGTTTGGGGTTTGTCCAAATTTGTGGTGGTTTAGGGTATGATGATTCCAACAATGATTATAAGGTGGTTAGAAAAACCCAAAGCTACCACCCATATGATCAACCTTCCTTAGTCTCTGAAGTGATGGTTTATAGTTTGAAGTTGCCCATGTGGAAAAAGGTTCAAGGTTGTACTTACTAGTTGATTCCGGATGATAATGGCATGCTTGCTAAGGTGCATTAATCTGGTTAGCAACTAAGGATCCTCTTTCGAGGGGGAGTTCTTTGACTCTTGGTGGTTTTAATCTTGGAAGTGAGAGATTTGAGGAGATGTCGTTTCCTCAGAATATGGGCAAGCCATGCAGATTGAATTTGACTGTATTGGGAGAATGCCTTTGTCTTATTTTAGGTTACGTCTCCGCTACAAACACTAATGTGTTAAATCATATTGACTTATGGGCAATGAAGGCCTATGGAGTTAAAGAGTCTTGGGTAAAGTTGTTTTCAGTTGGGCAGTCAGAGGGTGTTCACTATTTCAGACATCTAGGGCCAATATCATATTCAATGACTGGTAGAGAAGTTATTCTGGAAATAAATCATAGAAAGTTCATGTGGTACGATCTTGAGTAGAAGGCGCTCAATCATGTTACGATTAGTGTGGGGTTGGACAATTTCGAATCCTTTGTCGGTTTGGGAACTCTTGTCCCCTTATATGAAGGTGAAAATGAAAGGACAGAACTTTAAAGCAATTCAGGAGAAGTTTAAAATTAGAGTATAGAAAGGTGAGTGAATGCATATTTTATTTTATGTTTCTGACTTATTGTTGTTCCTCCTTGGCAATGGAGACTTAGCAAGCATTTGCAGTTTGTTTGATTAAGCTGTATGGTGGAAATCAGGTTCTCTACTTACTGAATATGGAGACTTAGCAAGTATTTGCAGTTTGTTTGATTAAGCTGACTTATTCTAAATCCTGATTGTGTTTCTTTTTCACTTGTATAAATCACATTAACCTGCTATATTGATGTATCGGAATACAATGACCTGGTTATGCAATTTTAGTTAAGCAGGATACACATGTTGCTGCTTTTCTTCCACATTTGACGTGTGAGTATGTAACAGATGTTTTGGTGGGTGTGTTGTTATCCATTCTCATCGTTACCACCACTTCCTCTGTCATTTTTGTGCCAAATTTTGATACTTTCTGGTGAAATCTTTCTCCTTGCTTAGCTTAGCTCTTCTTCTTTATCTTTCTTTGTACTTCCTGATTTGCCTTTACTAGTTTTTAAGTTCGGTCGTAATGTACAGATTTCAGTTTCTCCTATTTTGTTTTTCTTTTTGGTTATAATTCTTGCTATTAACATTTTTTTAAAGGTATCAGCTAAACTGTTGGTTGTGCAAGAATTTGGAGCTTCGCTTTTTTCGATTTTGTGGATTTAAGGTTTAGAGTAAAGTAGTTTTGATGTAGATTACTGAAAGGAACTAGGACCTTAATCGTGGGAAAGAAATTTTTTTACCAATGAAGAAAGATGTGGAGTTAATAAGTAGACCTAGTTAAGTAGCTTAGCCCAGGAAGAAACAGCGGAAGTTCTCTAGGCAAACATATAGTGCAGAGAATAATTTGTACTCATAACTAAAACCCATGTTTCTATATGTGCTAATATGTATTGTTCTACTGAATCAAACAGAGGTGAATCAGTCAGCGCTCCGTTCGTTTTATGATTATAAGTTGGCCACGTTGAGATCGTCCGTACTGGGGATGCATTGATTTTGTGGTAGCACGAGGAGATCGTCTGTGCTGGTATATGGACCTAGCGAGTCCCCCATGGGTCACAAACTCTCAATGTGTTTCCGAGGAATATCTTGTGTATTCAGTTGAGAGTTTGCAGGGCATTTGTGGCATATCATCTCATTACATTGCATTGCATTACACCTTCCATCTTTACTTGATTTTTGTGCTTAATTGATGTTTGAATTTCGTGGCATCTAACTATAACTATCTCTATTTTAGTGAAAACTTAATTGTTGTGTAATATGATTTTTGTTTAAAATCTTATCACTACTTCGTTGTTGGTCTATGAGACATATTGGGTACACGTGGTTTCGTACTCATACTGCACTGGTTGTACTCTTTTATGGTGCAGATACGATTCCGAGCACTAGTACATCTCATGGATCTTTCTGAGTCCAAGAGTGGATTACTTGGAGTTGTGGTGAGCTGCTTGGCTGATACGTGGTGCACACCTTCATTTATCTTTTATTAATTCTGTTGTTTAGTTTCAGACAAGGTACTTAGGCTTGTCGTTCCAGTTTCATACTTGTATCGTAATGTAGAAGCTCTTGTACTTTTGACACCAAATCTTGGGTGGTACTTTTGTACTTGTCGTTCTGTGGTATTTGAGATATTTGGGTTGTCTCTTACTTATCTGCTTGATTAATGAAGTTGGATTTATAAAACAATGGGAGTTGCCTTACCAATTGGTTGGGAACATAGGTAATATCATGACTTGTGTTTTTTGGGTCGTGACAAGAACAAGTAGTTTCTAACTGAAGCATTGGTATCACCAAAATCGGTGAGGCTGGATGAAATTTCATCTCTTTTTATGTCTTGTTGTATTTTCATGCTTTATATTCGGAGTGCTTATACGTAACTTGTAGCTTTCTTAGTCCTTTGTACAGTGTTGCAAATTTATTCTCAATGTTCATTACATCTATTCTATATGTAAATTGCTTGAATTTTGGAGACTGCTATAGGATAGGTTCAAAGGTGATTTGGATGCTTTTTATGTTGCTGCACAGCACAGAAATAAAAGCAGATAATTGCACAAATTGATATTAATTTAGTGTTTATGGACCCTCCTTTGATAAAAGTTTTGAGAAGGGATCAATATTTGTCATCACTGCAGAGAACCAATAGCGATTGGACTAACTTTTAGGGTGCATTGGACCATTAAAGGGCCTTCGAATCTTAGCACTGCATCTCATAAGAACGGAGGCAATTCACCTGGTACGGAGGCTGGTGGAACAGTATAGGGAAAGGAAGAAGGACCTGCACATGGTGTTTATCGACCTGGAGAAGGCATACGACAAAGTCCCCAGAGAGGTGCTTTGGAGGTGAGTGGAGTCCCGCAGGCATATATCAGAGCAATTAAGGACATGTATGAGGGAGCAAAAACTCAGGTAAGGACGGCGGGAGGAGACTCAGAGCATTTCTCTGTCTTGACAGGATTGCATCAGGGATCTACTCTTAGTCCCTTTTTGTTTGCTTTGGTGATGGATGTGTTGACGCGGCGTATTCAAGGGGAGGTGCCGTGGTGTATGCTTTTTGCGGACGATATAGTTCTGATTGACGAGACTCGAGGGGGTGTGAATGATAAATTAGAGGTGTGGAGACAAACCCTTGAGTCTAAAGGGTTCAGGTTGAGCAGAAGCAAGACAGAGTATTTGGAATGCAAGTTTAATGACGTAAGGCTGGAGGATGAAGTGGTAGTGAAGCTGGAATCACAGGTGGTATGTAAGAGGGATAATTTCAAGTATCTCGGGTTCGTGATCCAGGGTAACGGGAAGATTGACGAGCATGTCTCGCACCGTATTGGGGCGGGATGGATGAAGTGAAAGCTCGCGTCGAGGGTGTTATGTGATAAGAAGGCGCCCAAACTTAAAGGCAAATTCGACAGGGTGGTAGTCCGTCCGGCCATGTTGTATGGAGCGGAATGTTGGCCAGTTAAGAATTCCCACATCCAAAAAATGAAGGTGGCAGATAGGCGGATGTTGTGCTGGATGTGCGGGCTGACTAGGGGGGATAGAGTTCGAATGAGATTATCAGGGAGAAGGTTGGTGTGACTCCAGTGGAGTGCAAGATGCGGGAAGTCCGATTGAGCTGGTTCGGACACGTGAAGAGGAGGGGCATGGATGCCCCGGTTCGTAGGTATGAGAGGCTAGCGTTGGATGGTTTTAGGCGGAGTAGGGGTAGGCCGAAGAAGTACTGGGGTAAGGTAATTAGGCGAGACATGGAGCAGTTACATCTCACCGAGTACATGACCCTAGATAGGAAGGTCTGGAGAACGCGAATTAGGGCAGAGGACTAGGGCCAGTTTGGGTCGCTAGTGTAGGGAATTACTTGCTGGGGGTACTAATATGGGTGTTTTCCTCTGTTTTCTTTCTGTTTTCTTTTTCTTTTACTTATGGTTGTCGTATCTATGTTATGGATGTTATGTTATGTACTCTTGTAACCTTGTTCGGTGCTTTACTTTGTATTTGTGTGGTATCTGGTGTTTTCTGTCTTGAGCTGGGGGTCTATCGGAAATAGTCTTTCTACTTCTTTAGAGGTAGAGGTATGGACTGCGTACATCTTACCCCCCCCCAGACCCCACCAGGTGGGAATACACTGGGTTTGTTGTTGTTGTTGTTGTTGTTGTTGTTGTTGGTTTGCTCGTTTGGGGTGATGATTATACGCTAGAAAGTGCGGTAGGAGAATGCCTTCAAGGAAAAATGGGTGGTTGATGGAAGAATATATCATTTGAGAGCTAATTGAAAAAGAGACATAGGGTAGAAAGTAACTTCTAGCGAATCTGGCCGATGGAATTATCTTAACAGATGCGAAATCTGAATCATGCGCAAATCTGAAAGTGTATCTGGTAATGTAATTTTGTCTGTTGTCTATCTGAAATAAAAATAATATAGATGGACACTTTGCTAGCGAGTTGTGTGGTTGGGATTATCACCTAGATAGAAAATGGGAGAAGACCAACAGAGAAGCCTCACGGGCATCGAGGGTTGAAATGATGTATAACAAGTTTAGAAAACTTACGCCAACAGCAACTGTTGTTAAAATAAGGAATCTAAGCAAAGGTGGCAATTTCTGAATTTTAAATTTCTTCCCATGCCTTCTTGTTTGTGTTTTCGACCAGGTCCACTGTTGTTGACCTGATCGGAACCACAAACGAGATTGAAAGGCAAATTAAGTATCATTGCTTCCTTAGCAATATTGTTATAATTGATTGTGTTTTCTTGCCTTAGCATGCTTTCAATATTCCTTGGAGAAGATCAGATGCTTTCTGTATTATGTGAATCCCGATAATTTTCAAGCTTGCCTCCAGTTTGTTGATTCTGTATTCAAGCTGGTCGTTGTCATCTTCGAAGTTGGTAAGGAGTTCCTCGTCTCTTGTGAGCTCGATCAGGAACACTACCTTCAAAGTTGTGGCATTCTAGAATCCCTTTAGAACATTTTCGTCAGAAGCCTTAAAGGATACATGGAGGGTCGTTGTGTTTGTTTTAGGTCAAAATGCGTTGATACACGTTGAAGATGCGGTCCCAACAGTTGAACAACACACTTTTATAGAGTGTTTCTCCATGCATCTTGCTCAACCAATTTGATAAATTAATAAGCAAGGAGTTACGTAGCGTATGATCTAAACCGACTCTACCAAGCCTATCAAACATTACGTAACTCCGAGCTTATTACCCTATCAAATAAATATAATTGAGTTGATTCACAAATCAAACAAGCTCAATATGTCAACCTTTCTGCTGATCGCTCTTCTCCAATATAGATGACAAGATATCTTATATGCAAAAGTCTACACCGTCACCAGACATGTTTTCCAGGGAGCAATTCTTCAGAAGGAATCAACAGATAACTTCTGAAGAATTGCTCCCAGTCAAGCATGTCTGGTGATGGTGTAGACTTTTGCATAGCAGATATCTTTAGAGTTTCGCATAGCAGATATCTTGTCATCTATATTAGAGAAGAGCGATCAGCAGAAAGGCTGAGAGATTGAGCTCGTTTGATTTGTGCACTAACTCGGTCATATTTTTTTGATATGATAATGAGCTTAGAATTACGTAACATTTGATAGGCTTGGTAGAGTCGGTTTAGATCACACACTACGTAACTCCATGCTTACTAATTTATCAAATTTGTTGAGCAAGATGCATTGAGCAACACTCGATAAAAGTGTGTTGCTCAACTGTTGAGACCACATCTTCAACGTGCATCAACACATTTTGACCTAAAACAAACATAGCCACCCTTCATGTATCCTTTAAGGCTTCTGAAGAAAGTGTTCTGAAGGGAACGTAAAATGCCACAACTTTGAAGATGGTGTCCCTAATCTAGCTCATAAGAGATGAGGAACTCTTGACCAACTTCGAAAACGGCAACGACCAGCTTGAATATAGAATCAGCAAGCTGGAGGCAAGCTTGAAAATTATCGGGATTCACATGCTACAGCAAGCATCTGATCTTTTCCAAGGAATGTTGGAAGCATGCTAAGGCAAGAAAACACAATCGATTATAACCATATTCCTACGGAAGTAATGATACTAAATTTGTCTTTCAATCTCGTTAGTGGTTCCGATCTGGTCAACGGCAGTGGAACTGATCGAAAACATAAACGAGAAGGCATGGGATGAAATTTAAAATTTAGAAATCACTGCCTTCACTTAAACTCCTTAATTTAACTGCAGTTGTTGTTGGTGTAAGTTTTCTAGACTTGTTGTATATCATTTCAACCCTCGATACCCGTAAGGCTGCTTTGTTGGTCTTCTTCTATTTTCCATCTAGGTGATAATCCCGACCACGTAGCTCCCTAACAAAGTGTCCATCTGCATTACTTTTCTTTCAGAGAGACAACAGATGAAATTACATTACCGAATACACTTTCATATTTGCACTTGATTCAAATTTTGCATCTGTTAAGATAATTCCATCGGCTAGATTCGCTGGAAGTTACTTTCTACCCTATGTCTTTTTTTTTAATTAGCTCTCAGATGATATAGTCTTCCATCAACCACCCATTTTTCCTCGAAGGTATTCTTCTACCGCACCTTCTGGCGTATAATCATTACCCCGAGCGAGGAATCCAACTATATAAATTTGGGCTAGGGCAATAACTATATTGGTTTTCCGTTCTTGTTAGATGCAGTGCTAAGATTCGAAGGCCCTCTAAGTGTCCAATGCACCCTAAAAGTTAGTCCAATCGCTATTGAATATCTTTACAATGACACCAAAACTAGATCCCTTCACAATACTTGACAAATAAACATGAGCAATAACTGACATTAAATATTAATAGGGTCTCAGAACCATATTCATGGTCCCCCAACCTTATCAGTTCGGACCTACAAAACTTAACTGTAAAATTGTTGACATCTTGTTTGAATGAACTATGACTAATCAGTAAAAATAGCATTCATAAAATCAGTGAACTCTATGTGTGTTTTCACGATAACATTATCAGTAATACATACCTCCCACATATGAAGTGGTTCCATCTGCATGCAACTTATTCCTTCAAACCCATCTTTACTGCAACCTCTTGTGATGGTCTGGCAAAAGTTGATCACCTGTTAGTTTCTTATATCTATAAAGAAGAGGAAAAAATTTGATCTCACAGAAAGAACATTATGCATCTGTTGCAACAGATGTAGTATCTGTTGCATCAGATGTGGAGTATGTTACAATAGATGTGGAGTCTGTTGCAATAGATGTGGAGTCTGTTGCAACAGATGTGGAGTCTGATGAAATACATCAAATCATCCATTTTGGTGGTTTGATTTGTTCCAACAGTTTCTCCATCCATTGCAACATCAAAACAACATAAACGACAAATAAAAAACATTGATAACAAAGAAATAACAATATTTGTTCCAATAACATCATCAACAACAAAGAAGCAGCATCCTTTGTTGCAAAACCATCAACAAAACCACACCACAAGTTCCAACAATACCAACCCTACCAACAATATCAATAACTATATCAACAATAAAGAAAAAAATAAAATACATACAGAAAAAATGATACTGCCAATAAGGTTTTTAAACTTCTCCCAACAGATGACTTTTTTTGCATATTGTAATAAAAATCTTGATTTGTTTATTCAATACTTAAAAGTTCCTTCAAATTTTTTTAATAAATATGATATGTATAAATAGTAATTAAATTAAAAACAGATGTAAATAACTTGCAAAAAAAAAGACGAGAATGAAAGAACAATAATAAACCATACCTTAATGTCAAAAAAAGGGATCAAACAACAATTTCAGTTGAGAAAAGATATAGATCGGTTTAGATTCGAAAGGATCTTTATGAGAAGAAAAGAGAAAAGAGAGAAAAAAGGTTGTGACCCTAAAGAAGAGAGAGAAAAAAATGGGAGTTGAATAAAATAAACTGCAGTTAAAGGAAGAGATGAGATAATTTCTATAGATGTATTGTGTACGTAGATGTGGGGTTTTCAATATTAATTAATTTCATTAATAATTTGAGGGGCACGAGGAAGACTAAGACTAGAGACATTAAAAAGACAAGACAAGATTGCTCAATGAACTCACTTTTGAGATATCTAAGAAACATTTTTTACCGTCTTTAGTAGTAAGTACTACTTAATATTATCTACTCGGACCAGAAGCTTGCTTTAAAATTAAAAGAGAAAAATAAATTCAAATAGATATGTCATTTGCTGTAACATGTATAAATATCTGTTTAAAAATCCAAACAGCTCAGTCATCTATTCCAACAGATATCAATATCTATTTTAAAAACCCAACAACTCAGTCATCTGTGAAAACAGATAAAAATATTCATTTAATAATTAATTAAATGTCATAGAACATGATTTGTTGGCACTTGTTGATGATTTTGAGAAATTCAACGATTATCGTTGGGGATATGACAACTACTACTTGACTGTCAAATATTTACTGAAAAAGCTAAAGCCAAAGATGACCACATTATACGACTTTCCTTGGGATTTTAAGGTAAAATTGATCACTATTTTTACTCATTTATTAATTTATATTAAATATAGTTATGAATTTTTTTTCTTGCTTCCTATTTACAATTTTTAGGCTTGGGCATGTGAATCCATTCCTCCCCTCCAAAAGCATTTCAAGAATTACCCGAATAAGGTTTCTCATCCAAGGATCCTTAGGTAGTTGACTGCAGTAGAGAGCAACAAAAAATATTAACGAGGCTGATCTCTTTAACTCTCTGTATGATGTAGTATGTCTTCTTTCAACTAAAATACTTTGCCTCAAAGAAAGATATTAAAATAGATGTTCCATCTGTTGCAGCAGATGGGTCGTCTGTTACAATAGATTACCCGTCAACTACAACTGGTGCAACAGATAGGTAATCTATTGCGACAAATGATCCATATTTTGAAATAAATTAACCATTTGTTGCTCTGGTTTTCTGAACCCTACTCAACATATTACCCACCTACTGCAAATTATGCAACAGATGGCTAATCTGATGAAACATATTATCAATCTATTCCAACATACAGATCAGTTATTGGGGTAGCTAGATCTTCTGTTGCATAAGTTGTCTATGTTAACATCCATGTAACTCGAGCCCCATGTAACCTAACTGGCTGTAAACTATTATTATATAATTTAAATTCCTCCTGTCTTTTTTAAAGGTTGTGCATCCTTGGATCGTGCCTACCATTGATGAGCTGGGGATGACTTGTTTTCTTACTATGGGTCTTGTTGATACAAAAGAAAACCAAACGGTGGAGTTAATAAAGAAGGAACTGGCTGGAGCAATATCCATAAGAAGAGAAGTTAGGCAAGGTCAGCCTAACGTTGAAGCTCTTCACGACCAACCTCAAACTGCAACAGATCTGGGTGCTTCTTCTGGGGGTGCTGCTGGTGGAATTTTTTGTGATGGTGGCAACCATCCTGCTGCTGCTACTGCTACCAGTCGTGATTATTTGCATGTTGGTGCTCAGCAAAAAATAAAAATGTTTGAAAACACCCCTTGCACAAGTCCTCCCTCTCACCCCTACACCGGTCTTTTTCACCCTTACAATGGTCTCTCTCACCCCTTCTCACCCTCATGTTCTTATTTTAAATACAAAGTATGCAAAGACAGAGAAGATAAACTCCTTGAAAATCTATAGGCATTTGTTGAAGTTGCCGAGAAGTTAAAATCCAGGAGGGGTGTCATACCATCCAACAAGGTGAGGGAGTCATACAGTCCTATAGTGGAGGTTAGGATAAAGAGAAGAAAAATTAGATAAATTCTTTCCATTTTGAAATCAGCAAAAATTATAACTCCCCCGCTCTAATAATTGTTGGAGTTCAGGGGGCGCTGAAGAAGGTGGACATATTTGCAGTGCTTGGCAAGGAGAAGAAGAAGGAACTGGAAGAACTTATCAAGATGAAGGTTCAAAATGAATACACCATGCATTCATTTGCCGCCAAAGACTTCTAGAATATACCAAATATATGTGTGCAGTACAAGGACAAGGTAAGTTTACTTTTGCTAACCTAACCTTCCAATCTACACCATGAAGAAGAATCTATGCAGCAGATGTGTAATCTGTTGCAAAAACTTGATATTTTGTTGCAACATAATACACATCTGTTGCATAATTGCGTTGGCTGGGTAATTTGTGAACTGACTCAGAGAACCCTCTGTATCGGATTCTTTTCAAAGTATTTTTATTCTTTACAATTACTAACCTATTTTGAAAATTGTCTTCTTATACCACAGTATGTTGATGAAAATTTCTGCCTCATGAGGAGCAGGCAATTAGCATACACAGATGCTTATGATGCTGCCGATGGGATAATGGACCTCAACTTCTACAATAATTTCAAGGATAGGTAGGCTAAACTCTGTAAGATAGATGATTTCGGTGGCCTGAGATTTGATCAGTTAGTTTCTACGTTCCACACGGCAAGAGCTGGACCAAGGCAAAGAGAATCATTGCAGTCATGAACATGGATGTCACATAATTTCTCACTATTGAGATGTTACTATACCAGGGAAAGATTAAGGTTTATGACTGCAACTTACCTGTCTTCAACGAGAAGACATTTTTAACCCATATGTAGCCACTCTTGAAGTTGTTGCTCAAGTTATTGACGCAGAGTAAGCTGATGGATCATTTGTCGACTGAAGTCATGGCAAAGGATTCATGGGATTTTGAAGGTCAAAATAAGAGCATCCAGCTCCCAAGAAATATAATCGGTGCAACGTGTGGGCCGTACTTGCTTGCATACATTAAGTATTTGCTGACTGTCACACAAATGACCAGTATGTGCGATACCGTTGTGGGAAAGATACAATGGGTCTGGGCATATGGGGTTCTGACTAAATGATTGGACTCCGTGTATAAAAAAGAACATGTACAAAGATAGATACGAACACGATAACAAATTTTTATTTCAAGCCAATTCACTTTACATGTAGTGGCAATAATTTTTATGTCTGGCCAAGTTGAACTTTTATAATGCAACAGATTTTATATCTATCCTAACAGATATAGTACTTATTGTGAGAGATTGATTATCTGTTGGAATAGGTTGGTTATCTGTTGCATTATGCAGATGTTCCCAGTTTGTCTGTCACAACAGATATACAATCTATTGCAACATATAATCTATCTATTACAACAGATTGATAATTTGTTGGAGAAAATTAAAAAAGTAGGAAGACCTGTTATATAATTTCTAGCAGATGACTTACGTGTTGCATCTCATGTTTCAATATATGTCTAAATCTGTCTGATAAGATATGTTGTCTGTTGCATCAGATGTATTATCTATTGCGATATTTGAATTTAGTACTCCATTTCAATTAACATGTTCAAAACTAAGGAATAATTATATTTATAGATAGAATAAAATAAATCAAAGCCTTAGGAAATTACATGAAATAACTCAACAAATAAATGAAATGTAAAAAAAATTATTTTAGGTACAATCGACCTACTCTATAATAAATCAACAAGTTAAACCAAGGAGGATAGGTTATTACATTGATGGACTCAAGCTATAAATATCTAATCAATATGGACAAGTTTTTCTTCATCCGGTGCTACGAAGTTTGGCTTTGGTCATCGTGGATCTTTAACATCGGTTGCGTACGGCTTCTGAGCTTTTGCTTCTCCGTATTTCCATAAAATAGCAACATATCTTCTGCGGAGGAATCCAACATCAATTTTATCATTTGGTACTTGTAATCCATCGCTCAAATACTCGGTATAGGCGGCAACAAAAGAACCGCTATCCCTGCGTTATAAAAAAATAGATAGTCCATATCTTGCAGTTCATGCAAGAGTTATGAAATTTGTGAAATGAAACTAAATCATGACACTTAAACTTATAGGGTACCAATGGTTTGTTGAGAAATTCTGTCAACATATTGTACATCAAATGGATTAGCCATTTTATCCCGGTATGCTTCAATCGTCGACCAATCAGTATGAACCTTTTGTTCTAAAACGCCACTCATATCAAGGTAAGTAGGCAATATTTTAGCCAGCTTTTGTATTTCGGACGCCATCCCGGAACGTCTCCTTCGCGACATCGAGTCATAAACCTGGATGCGCCTCTCTTTTAGAACGACGACAGTTAACACCTAATGGAATTCATCACCACAATTGATTGGGATGTACACTTCGTCGACCAAATGCCAAGGTAAGCCAGCCGGAATGCTAAAACCTTTGATGATGTTGAATAAGCATTCCTCATTTTGAAAAACTTTCGGTTGCTGTTAACAATATCTATCGTAGGTATTATTGATGTAAACTTTCTACATATAATTTCCTGCGGTGTATCTGTATGGTTCTTGTGTTTGCAACTTGGCCTTCTTTCGGAGGTAGTAAAAAATAACATCGATCTGCTGCATATAATATCAAACATTTTGAATTACGTGATGAAAAAAATTAATACGCAGATGTAATTAAATAAAGTATTAATTAATAGTAATATGTATTGCATTTAAATCTCATCGTTTCAGTAAGTTTGGGGTTGTGACATCAAATAGAAACAATTCTTCATTTTGGGATGTGCAATAATAAAGTCGAATATATCAAAACTAAGACACGATTCGTTCACTTTGTAGTGCTCATCATTTTATTTTCTACATGATGATTTATATGTGTTGATGTCAGGTTCTTACAACAAGAATTGTATAAACTAGTATCTATAAAATTGATTTACGTACCTGCCGGCATGATGCTTTAACAACCCATTAGCAATTTATTCTGAATAGTCATTGATCAACTGTGTTAGTTTTTTTGGATGCTCGTCCGAGATGTTGAACCTTTCAAATGGGTAATTCTTCCGCTCTCCTAAACTGACAGGCTCCACTTTTTATTCTTCTTTGGAAGCAGTTGATGGATTATTATCTGTGATATTATGCTCTTCGACGGTAGCTTATACTGTGACATACACCTAGAAAGCCAAAATTGCCAATGCTAAGTAGAGATATATAACAAATTTTTTATCTATTACAACAGATTATCCATCTATTGCAACAGATAAGTCTTATGTTGCATCGGATGGATTATCTGTTGGGACAAATTCGAACAGGTAAATCAGAGCAGTATAATAATTTTGAACACATGACCCATCTATTGCAACATAAGATTCATCTGTTGAAACAAATAACGAATCTGATGCAACTGGTTAGACAACAGTTGCAACAGATGTATATATCTGTTTGATAATTTTCAGCAGAAGTATCATCTGTTGAAACAGATATGTGCCTGTTTGTTTTTTAGAACATATGATATACATTCACCTTCATCAGCTCATGATGCTCTCCTATGGCCTTTGCACACTGAACATCGGTGCAAGATAAAGATAGACACGTTGCAATCTTGTTTTTTTTATGATTGATGATGCCTTGGAAGTGTCTTTACTTCTCTTCTTAGCTGCCTTGATCTCTAGTGGAGTGTTTGGATATGAAATCCTCTTTGATGGAATGACACACCTCTTAGATGTCATTTTCTTTACAGAAGCAATCAATGTATTAATAGTATTAATCACTCCATCGTGTTTCGCCTTGCAGTCTTGACATTTGCATGAAAAACATTTGCTAGATGCGGCAAAATGTGGAGAAAAATTTGTACAACCATTATGATCATAATTATAATGGCTTGTTGTTTCAAAAACTGTAAGAGGAGCATTATTAGCCCCACCCTCTAAAATTATTTTTCTTGTGATGGTTGTTTCTCCAACCAATTCCATTTTTATTCCATCAATGACCTTAGGGTCCGATAAAGTTTACACAGACCGTAAAGTAAGAAAAAATGGCATCTTAAACTCTTGGTTGGTCGGAACAAGCCACAGATGGACAATCTAAAATAAATTGATACATATATTAAGAATGATAATGAAATCATTTAATCATTAATTAAAACAAAAACTTGATTAGAATTGAACTTACTACTTCCTTGGGGTGGTTGAAAAGATCAAGAAATTTTGCATTTTTATCGGTTTTGGCTAAGGGTGTTAAGTGGGTCGAGCCGAGACATCCCGGGACTGGCCCGTTAAAATTATCTGGGTTATGGATCGGGCCAGGTTGGGGTTAAGTTGTATGGGCTAGGACGGGCTCAACAGTAAACTTTTTAAAAACAACCCTAACCCGACACACTTAACCCAACCCAGTCAAGCCCACCTAAACATGATCAAACCCGGTTAAAAATTCGATCAGACCCTGTCAAAATAAAAATAAAAACTTTTTTTCAATATACACTATATATGCCCACCTATAAAAATTTTAAGTACGTTAAACAATATATATACACTATATATATAGTATATACTACATTAGAATTTAAAAAATATATACACAATTACACATATATACACACCATTCAATGTATATTGCTAATTTAAAGTTTAAATAAAATATGCTACAATATATATATAAATATATATATATATATATATATATATATATATATATATTGCTAATTTAAAGTTTAAATACAATATGCTACAATATATATATATATATATATATATATATAGTTATATATATAGTTATATATATAGTTATAGTTATATATAGTTATATATAGTTATATATAGTTATATATAGTTATATATAGTTATATATAGTTATATACTAATTCCTAAAATATATACACAAGTATACGTTAAATATACACGCCTATAGAAGATATATACACACATTCGCACCAATCAATGTATATGTACTACTTTAAATAAAATATACTACAATATATATATTACAATATATATATATATATACATATATATATATATATATAGTTGTATACTAATTTATAAAATATATACACATATACGTTAAATATACACGTCTATAGAAGATATATACACACATATACGAACCATTCAATATATATGTACTACTTTAAGTAAAATATACTACAATATATATAGTTATATACTAATTTGTAAAACATATACACATGTATACGTTAAATATACATGTCTATAGAAGATATATACACATATATACGCTCCATTCAATGTATATGTACTACTTTAAATAAAATATACCACAATATATAGATATAGTTATATACTAATTTATAAAACATATACACATGTATACGTTAAATATACATGTCTATAGAAGATATATACACACATATATGCACCACTCAATGTATATGTACTACTTTAAATAAAATATACTATAATATATATACATTACAACATATACATATATATATATATACATATATATATATATACATATATATATATATATATATATATATATATATATTGATGTTGGGCGTATGTACACGCCTAAGAACCATAATTTACCCATATTTTAGCTAAGTTTTGAGGACAAAATATATAATTCCTGCACTTTTAGTCCATTTTCCTGTAAGTGAGCTAACCTATGTGATTAGCATGTTTTCAGGTATTAATGATGAAGATTTCAGCACTTTGTGGACCTTTGGGCAGCAAAGGAAAACTTCATATAAGAGGGAAGGCAGCTTTTGGAAGCTTGTGGACTGAATGTGATGCATGGAGAATTTGTCCCGGGCAAAAGCAGTATTTTTAAATACTTAGGGGTGCAGCAGTAACTTAGTAGGACAAGGATGTTATAAAAACCTTATTTGCTGAATTTTTTTCAGCATTGATTTGATCATTATTCATTTGACTTTGGATTATTCAGTTTACAGAATCTGTAAGTCTAACACAAAGAAAAACACTAAGGCTACAAAGAACGGCTTGAGGAGAACAACGTGCTTTTCCTTTGGATGCCAAATTCATCCCCATAGTGAGATTATTCTAGCTTTGGTATGATGATGATGTCTATTGTGATTTCCATTGTAATCATGAGTAGCTAAACTTCTTTGTTAGGGTTATGAAAACCTCGTGAGATACTATCTATTACTATGAGTTGGTGAATTTTTGATGTGTATGCTACTTATATCATTACTCTCTTCATTTTAATTTAATTCTCATGGTTTCAAACATAGAGAACATGCCATTATAGGATTAACTTGTTCGAGAGAAAAGTTACATGTGTGGAAAAGAGAGTGTGACAAGGAAATAGGGCTACTAACCCCTATTTACACGTTAATGCCTTAACCGGATTAATTTCTTGGAGAGTTCGTACCATTAGTTATACACTTTAGGCTCGAGAGAGTTAAGGTGAAATAATTCCTTGATGGTTGAGAAACACTAGGATTTACCATTAGAATACGAATCCCTATAAGTGCATGCATGTCTAAATTCCGCATTACTCATAGTTAATAGATGCGTAGAACTCATAAGGTGGCCATAACCCTAACTTATTATTCTCTGTGATTAAATATTACTAAACAAAGCATTCCGTTTTTACTTTAATAATTGTAATTCACGCCAAAATTAAATCCCCCCTTTTCCGTAGAATTTTCGACCAACAGTCTACTAATAATTGCAACACTTAGTGACCAAGTATTCCCTGTGGGATTCGACACCCAACCCAGTTGGGTTCTATATTTGACATCGACCGCTTACACTTTCTTACGAGAGCTGTAGTTTAGGCGTTATCAAATTTTGGCGCCGTTGCCGGGGAATACGGTTGTCAACTAAGTTTGTGATAGTTAATAGACCCTTTGGTCAAAAATTCTCAGATTTTACTTTTAGTTGTTGTTTTTGTTTTATTCAGGTTCGGTTGAGTGCATGCCAAACACTCGAAGTTCAGGTCAACCGTTATTACCTATCAATCCCGAACCTTAATTTAATGGCAGAATGGATGTACAACGTGACATTGAAAGAATGGCTGCTCAACAGGAGTAGGCTAGATTAGTTGCATTGGCAGCTACTCAAGTGCATCAACAGAATATTGATAACCCAGGGCGAGCAACAAATCCTGATGATGAGGACCTGGGTGACGATGAGTTATTAAACCCAAGGCGTGCAGATGAGGTGGCAGCACCTGTGAACAGGAGAGATCGTCAAGATAGAATGGGACCTGAACACCGAGCTATGCAGATTCCTTTTGATGATGAAGATGACGATCTGGATGGGGCTGGTGCCACAGGGGCTATTATTCCTCCGCCCTTAGCACCCGGAGCCAAGTTAAATATCACTAGCACCATGATTCAGCTATTGCAGCTCAAGGGATTATTTGGTGGACTTGCAGGCGATGATCCAAATATGCTTCTGATTAATTTTATCTCAACATACAAATCGTTTGACAATCCAGGAGTTGGCCAGAATGCAATTCGTCTACGCTTGTTTCCATTGTCTCTATCTGGGGAGGCAACTCTATGGTTGAACGGGCTAACTCCCGATTCTATTACTAATTGGAGGCAATTGAAAAACACTTTCCTAGAAAGATTCTTTCCGCCATCCAAGAGAGCACAGTTGAGAGATGAGATCAGCTATTTTCGACAGTTTCCAACTAAAGCTCTCTACGAAACATGGGAGAGGTTCAAGAAGAAGCTTATGCGGTGCCCAAATCATCATATAACTAATGTCCACTTGTTGGAGATATTATACAGGTCTTTGAATTCGGTGACTAAGCCAGTGGTTGATAATGCTGCAGGAAGGTCATTCATGAACCTTACTTTTATTCAGGCAAGTGATATGCTAGATCGTATGACAAAGAAGAGTAGAGCTTGGCATACCAGGGATTCTGAGGTAGCAAGCTCTACTGTATCTATTGGCATGACTGCAGAACAAAGGCGAAGAGAAGAGGAATGTGATCAAGATATGGCGCACATGAAAATGCAGATGGATCTTCTTACCAAGCATTTATTATCAGGGAAGACCAAAAAAGTCAAAGTTGTTGTGTCGCAGGGAAGAGATGATTTTGATTCTGAAGAAGAAACAAATTACTTGAATAATCAGGGGGTTTCCGAGGCAATTCCCAAGGAAACCAAGGTCGAAACTATTATAATAAATCCGGATACAACGACCGTGATCAAGGTAGTTGGAAGAATAAGACTGACAGGAGTGGTTTGTATATTCCTCCTGAAAACTGTGAGGCTGTGGCGTCTGGCTCTGGGAAGATGTCCATGGAAGATATGATGGCTAAGCTTTTGAAAGGAGTGGAGGCAACCAGCACGGGAGTAACTGAGGTAATAAACTATTTGTCCTCAATGAAGCAATTGGTTGACTCGTATTCCACTATAATAAAATAGCTGGAACAACAAATGAGTTAACTATCAGCGGCATTCAATCAAAGAAAGGCCGGCACTTTACCTAGTGACACTGTGCAAAATCCAAAGAATGATGGGACATGTATGGCTATTACTACCAGGAGTGGTAAGGTGTTGGAAAATCTATCCAAAGGCAAGCAGGTGGTTGATGATATAGCAGAGTATGTTAGTGAAGCAGATTGTGATGATGCTGTTGAAGCTGAAGAGAAAGTTCATGATGTTACCCCTAGATGTCTGCAGCCTGAAAAGATCGATAATCGGAAGCAAGATAAAAATGAAGTGGTGGAGAAAACTATTCCCCTTCCACCACCACCTTTTCCTCAGAGACTGAAGAAGAAGGCTGATGATACTTCTGAAAAGGTTGGTAATCAGAAGCAAGATAAAAAGGAAGTGGTGAAGAAAACTATTCCCCTTCCACCACCATCTTTTCCTCAGAGACTGGAGAAAAAAGCTGATGACACCAGGTTCAGTAAATTCATGACTATGTTGAAGCAGCTGACTATTAATATTCCTTTAGTGGAAGCGCTGGAACAGATGTCGGGGTACGCTAAATTCATAAAGGACCTTTTGATGAAGAAGCGTGTAGCAAGCTATGAGCTGGCATATAATGTTCATCATTGCAGTGCAATTTCCACGAGGTCTTTAGTACAGAAGAAGGCAGATCCTGGTGCTTTCACTATTCCTTGCACGGTGGGATCTATGAATTTTGCTAAGGCATTGTGCGATTTGGGGGCTAGCATCAATTTGATGTCGCTATCCGTCTACATAAAGTTGGGGTTGGGCGATCCAACACCAACCAATATGCGGCTCATGATGGCAGATAGATCGGTAAAACGACCTGTTGGTATCTTATATGATGTACTGGTGAAGGTTTCTACCTTCATTTTTCCTACAGATTTTTTGATTTTGGATTGCGAGGTGGATTCTGAAGTTCCCATAATCTTGGGATGCCCTTTCCTCGCAACTGGAAGTGTGCTTATTGACATAAGAGCTAATGAGCTTTTATTTCGGCTGAATGACAAAGTGGTCCATTTTGATGTATGCAAATCGATGATGCAGCCTAGAGATATGGATGTGTTCTCTGTAGCTGATATTTATTATGAGGATGAGAAAGAATTATCTGTAGAGAAGTAGCTTACTGTTGAGCCATTGTCTGCTGGGCTTTTGAATTTTGAGCGTGAGGATGCTGAAGATTATAAAGAAACTATCTGTTCTCTAACAGGAATAGGGTTCTATTCTCATGCTCCTAAGAAGCTGGACCCTGATCTTAAGAATCGACTTTCACCGACAGCGAAGACTTCTATTGAAGAGCCACCAGTGCTAGAATTGAAAGAGCTCCCAAGTCATCTAACGTATGCGTTCTTGGGAAGTGGAAATACACTTCCGGTGATTGTTGTGGCTGATTTAGGTGAACAACAAGTAGCAGCTCTCATCTCTGTTCTGAAGAGATACAAGAGAGCCATTGATTGGACTATGGATAATATAATTGGTATCCCTCCTGGGATATGTATGCACAAGATTCATCTCGAAGAAGATTGCTTGCCCACAATCAAGTATCAGCATCGTCTGAATCCATTCAGAAAATGATGCACCATATATCTCGATGAAGTCTAAGTAATCAAGATAACTATTTCATGCCGCGACAATAAATCAAGCGCTAGATGGGAGGCAACCCATCGTTTTTAATTATTCTATTTTACTAGGAGTTTGTTTTTGTTAAATAAAAAATTCAAAAAAGAAGAGTCGATCCACGACCAAAACTACGGCGCTTGGTGGGAGACAACCCATCCTTCTAATCGTTCTTGTTGTTTTTTATTAAGTGTAGGTGCAAGACGTGCAAAGGAGGGGATTAATCCCAAAATTTTGATTTGAAAGTGTTCCATGTTAAAGGTGGTAATTTAGGAATGAAGTAGCAAAGGCTATCGGTTAGGCATTGCCTATGCAAATCTAGGCAACGAACAAAGCAAGGCCTATGTCATCGCCTATGCTCACTACCTCAACTAGGCAATGGTAAAGCCAAGGCCTATACAAATCTAGGAAATGAACAAGGCAAAGCCTATGTAATTGCCTATACTCACTGCCTCAACTAGGCAACGGAAAAGACAAGGCCTGTGCAAATCTAGGCAAAGCATTAGGCGCCGCCTATGCCTAACTAGGCAATAGCATAGGCGCCACCTATGCCATTGCCTATGCTCACTGTTTCAACAAGGCAATAGCATAGGTACCGCCTATGCTCAACTAGGCGATAGCATAGGCGCAGCCTATGCCCAACTAGGCAAAGCAAAAGGTGCCGCCTATGCTAAGCATAGGCAAAGCATTAGGCGCCGCCTACTTATTATTTTTGTCTCCTAACCCGATTTTTCATGGATTAAAACCGACCCAAGCCTTGGTTTATAAATAGAACTTCAACCTTAGAACAAAATCCCATTGTTGGCTCAAGATAGGCGTTGCCCAACCTTCCAATTTCTCTCAAAAATTTTCCTTTTGCTCATCTAATCTTGCAAACTCATCTTCCGAAATCCATCACCAAGTAAGTTATTCTTTTATATTCCATAGTTGTTGAAATGCTATGTTTATAATGATTTGTTAGATCTTGAAGTGGTGTTGGTGATTTGAATGTGGTTGGTTTGTTATGATACATCTAGTTGAGTGAAAGAATACGTGTGGGTGTTCTTGACTTGTTCCGACTTGTATTTGATTGTTATACACTGTTATAGTTTTATGAAGTCAAAAGTGTGAAGTTAATACATAATCTTGTAAGTTCAAAGCTTGAATGTTTGAATGACTCGTTCATCAAGATACTAATTATGATTGACCACATGCATAAGATGGTGTGATTATGCCTATGCAATAACTTGTTTCTATTTGTGGTATGATCCTTATGTGGTAGTCTTGTTCAAAAAGTACATTCATCCAAACATGAAAGTATTGACAGCATTATATGCAATAGAATTGGAAAGGGTAGTTAGATGACATGAACGTATGACTGTGCTGAACATATTGTTGGAACATATCGCCTAAAGGTATGTCGATGAAGTCTGAGTAATCGACATCACTCACTTAATTAGTTTGTACCAACAAATTAAGTATGGGGTGGTGCCACTACTGTTTGTTGATTAAATCTTTTGAGATGAGCTAACATGAATCTATTTTAATCTCAGGTATAATGGCACCAAAAGGACAACAAGGGAAATAAAAAGTGTCCACCTCACAGAAAGGTCAAAAAAGGGAAGAAAAGAGCAATCTGAATCCTCCTCATTGCAAATACGTCGATGCACTTTCAGGATAAAGTGGGTTCTAGAGGAGGAAGGAAAGGAGTGGTACAAGAACAACAAAGTGAAGAAATATGTTCACATGGATTTGATGCAAAAGGAGAGTCTAGCAAAGAGAGAACCCCGCATTTTGGCTAAAATCATGGCACTAAACCTTGATTTTATTTTCCGAGATATGGGGGAATGCAATCTTGATCTAACACGCGAGTTTTATGCCAATTGGTCCCTAAAGAATATCGGAAGCAAAGTGAAGATTTGGGAACAAGTCTTGCAACTGAATGCAAAGTTCTTCAACACTTTTCTGGGTCTTCCATCTGTCGATCCATCACCGCTCAAGGAGCTTCATCACAGACCTGCCTATAGGGCAATCAGACACACCCTGTGCGGAACAAGGTCCATGGCCCGATGGATTCTTCACAAGGATATCAGTCGGCACAACACCTTTCTGTATGCTTCCTTAAACAGAGAAGCTCAAATATGGTTGAGGATAGTCAACTCTTGCCTAATTCCTGGGACACAGTACACAAAGATCACACGTGATAGAGTATGCTTGGTGTACGCTCTGATGACTAATATCCCTATCAACATTGGTGCGGTTATACGATCATTAATGCGTAAGGCTAGGCTGCACAAGAGGTCCTATTTTAGCTTTGGCAATTTGTTAACTACGATATTGAGTAAGGAGCACATTGAAGAGGAACCTGCAGATCATAAGCTTCCGCACAATCCGAAGAAGGTTGATCTGACAAAGGTTAAAGATCCTGAAACTGGGCATGGCGTCAACCTGACCACTGCAGAAAGACATACTCGGGATGAAAGTTTCTTTCGCCATCTATATGGCATGACTCGTTTTACCATGATGAGTGGGAGTCGTATTCTGACTGATGCAGAGCTCCAGCATTTAGATTATGACTACCCGATGAATGAGCATGCGCAAGCTATGTGTGGAGTAGGGGTGCATTTTGAGGAACCTCTCGATGATGACGTGCCAACTGACGATGATCGCCGACTGCCAGATTCAGACGTGGAGAACAACTCTAAGGATGACGACTCTGATAATGATTCCGATGCACCCCAGACATAGAAGAAGAGTCCGACTAATCAGGTTTTTCTTATTTATTTTCCACTGAGGGCAGTGTGTCCGTCTAAGTGTGGGGTGCTGGTATTTGTATGCTGTACTTATTTGCCTACATTTATTCTTATTTTTAACATTTAGTCGTAGTTAGCAGTTAAAAGTTAAATTTTTAAATTTTTTTTGGTGATTTTGCATGAAGTGCATAAAAATGTTCTGATAGATGGCATGGTATTATGACAAGAGTTGTGCTAAAATTATTACTATTGAGATATTTAGGCTCTAGGTTTGACTCACTGTGTGATAGTTGTGTGGTTTGATTCATTCAACTGTTGGGTCAAGAGTCTATACTACTCCCAATAAAGTTGACCATGTGCCTTGTGTGTGTGAGGTTGTAGTATATTCTGTGTTGTGACTGATGCTAGAACTTGCCTGGTGTGTGTGTAAAGAGAAATAAAGAGTGTGAGTTTAGGAGATGATTTAGGCATTTCTTTGGCAGCCTGTAATTGTTTACCTTCTTTTTACCTACCCTTGTACATTATCCTAGTTAACCCCCTTTGAGCCTTTAGCTATTTTCTTTGACAGCCTCATATGTAGCCTAATCCATTTTTTTTCAAGACCATAATTTGATCCAAATTCCTAAGCGCTTTAAATTGTAGAGTCATGTGACAAAATAAGAGGAAATTGGGTGAGAGTGATGCCTCAAAGTGTATGGGGTACATGAAATTGTTGTGAAAAAGAATGGCTATCATAGAGGTGTTTTATAATATATATAGATAGATAGATAGATAGATAGATAGATAGATAGATAGATAGATAGATAGATAGATAGATATGTATATATATATATATAAAAAAAAAAAAAAACAGAAATAGAAAAATAAAAAGATAGTTGTGTAACAAAATAGGTGAAAAGGGGTGGTAGATGAAAGGAAAGTAGAGGGGTTGTTTAAAAGAGAGTGTTAATGGCATAATGTGATGTATTAAAGCGCTTAGGGAACATAGTCACTACTTCTGGCCAAAATAGTCCTACTTGTCCCTTAGCCTACATTACAACCTGTAAAGACCTATTTGATCCTAAGCTTAGCATTCTGATATTAGTGGAGCATTACACTAAGGGCAAGCCTATGGTCATCGATTGCAACATATGAATTCTTTGTGAGAGAGAGAGCAAGGAGAGTCTTATACCCATGTTTCGAAAAATGTTTGTGAGTGATTATGGGTGATATCTTGTGTGAGACACACATGGTTGACGATTTTTGGGTAGTTTTGTGAGATTCTTTGTGCCTTAACTTGTGGACACGAATTAACCATCATCACGAGTCTATGTTGGAGGTTGAATTGTTTCTAGTAGTGATCAAGAAAACTACTCTTTGTTAATTATTGTCGTGCATGTCTTATTCAACATTTTGTGTTGTTACTGTGAAATTCTAAGTAGGTGTTTGCATGGACGTAATATTTTGTTCGAGGACGAACAAAGTTTTAAGTGTGGGGTGGTGATGTTGGGTGTATTTACACGCTTAAGAACCATAATTTACCCATATTTTAGCTAAGTTTTGAGGACAAAATATATAATTCCTGCACTTTTAGTCTATTTTCCTATAAGTGAGCTAACCTATGTGATTAGTATATTTTCAGGTATTAATGATGAAGATTTCAGCACTTTGTGGACCTTTGGGCAGCAAAGGAAAACTTCATATAAGAGGGAAGGCAGCTTTTGGAAGCTTGTGGACTGAATGTGACGCATGGAGAATTTGTCCCGGGCAAAAGCAGTATTTTTAAATACTTAGGGGTGCAGCAGTAACTTAGTAGGACAAGGATGTTATAAAAACCTTATTTGCTGAATTTTTTTCAGAATTGATGCGATCATTATTCATTCGACTTTGGATTATTCAGTTTACAGAATTTGTAAGTCTAACACAGAGAAAAACGCTAAGGCAACAAAGAACGGCTTGAGAAGAACAACGTGCTTTTCCTTTGGACGCCAAATTCATCCCCATCGTGAGATTATTCTAGATTTGGTACGATGATGATGTCTATCGTGATTTCCGTTGTAATCATGAGTAGCTAAACTTCTCTGTTAGGGTTATGAAAACCTCGTGAGATACTATCTATTACTATGAGTTAGTGAATTTTTTATGTGTATGCTACTTATATCATTACTCTCTTCGTTTTAATTTAATTCTCATGGTTGCAAACATAGAGAACATGCCATTATAGCATTAACTTGTTCGAGAGAAAAGTTACATGTGTGGAAAAGAGAGTGTGACAAGGAAATAGGGCTACTAACCCCTATTTACACGTTAATGCCTTAACCGGATTAATTTCTTGGAGAGTTCGTACCATTAGTTATACGCTTTAGGCTCGAGAGAGTTAAGGTGAAATAATCCTTGATGGTTGAGAAACACTAGGATTTACCATTAGAATACGAATCCCTATAAGTGCATGCATGTCTAAATTCTGCATTACTCATAGTTAATAGATACGTAGAACTCATAAGGTGGACATAACCCTAACTTATTATTCTCTGTGATTAAATCTTACTAAACAAAGCATTCCATTGTTACTTTAATAATAGTAATTCAAGCCAAAATTAAATCCCCCCTTTTCCGTAGAATTTTCGACCAACAGTCTACTAATAATTGCAACACTTAGTGACCAAGTATTCCCTGTGGGATTCGACACCCAACCCAGTTGGGTTCTATATTTGACATCGACCGCTTACACTTTCTTACGAGATATATATATATATATATATATATATATATATATATATATATATATAGTTATATACTAATTTATAAAATATATACACATTTATACGTTAAATATACACGTCTATAGAAGATATATATACACACATATATGCACCATTCAATATATATGTACTATTTTAAATAAAATATACTACAATGTATATACATTACAATATATATATATATATATATATATATATATATATATATATATATATAGTTATATGGTCATATACTAATTTATAAAACATATACACATGTATACGTTAAATATACACGTCTATAGAAGATATATACACACATATATGCACCATTCAATGTATATGTACTACTTTAAATAAAATGTACTACAATATATATATATATATATATATATATATATATAGAGAGAGAGAGAGAGAGAGAGTTATAGAGTTATATAGTTATATAGTTATATACTAATTTATAAAACATATACACATGTATACGTTAATTATACACGTCTATAGGAGATATATACACACATATACGCACCATTCAATACATATGTACCACTTTAAATTAAACATATACTACAATATATATATATATATATATATATATATATATATATATACAATTTATAAAACATATACACATGTATACATTAAATATACACATCTATAGAAGATGTATACATAAATATACAAACATATGCTACTTAATATAATAAATTAATAATACTTGGTAGTAAATTAATAATATATTAGAAGTAATTTTTTAATTTAAAGTAGTCAATTTAAATCATTAAATAAAAAAATTACAAAGTAAGGACTAAGGAGTGAATGAATGTTGAATTTTATTGATTGCGAAATGATCCAAAATTTATAATTTACATGAATGAAAAATCTAAAAATTATGCATCATTTTTTCCAACTCATTCGTGTTAATATTAACGGGAACTTGCATAGATAGTCAAAGTCAACGGAGGCAAAATCATGCATTGGACTTGATTCTGTTGAGTTCTCTCGTGAAGACATGATTTCTTCAAGTTTCAGCTCGTCGTTCGGCTCCGGTTCCATTCCTTGGTTTCTTCTTTCCGCTCTAATCCAATCTCTAAGGCAAACTAGAACATTTATTGCATTATTTTCCAATGAGTGTTGGTTGTCTCCAAGCTATTGTCGTCCTTGACAAAAGGCACTCTCTGATGCAATGGTTGACATTGGAACATTCAAATATCTCTAGCTAATCTTGAAAGAACAGTATATTGTGTTTCATTACTCCTCCACTAATCCAACGTGTTGATCCGTCGTCTGCGATCCTCTGGCGGTGACCGAAGATAATATTTAATCTCTTCCCGATAAGTTGATGTGTAATCTTTGTCATCAACACTGTTCCAACAAGGTAAATCATAAAAGGAATTAGAAAAACCACTATGTGCCGGCCTTTTAGAAGATGATGGCTCCTCGAGAGGATGAGGAGCGACAGTGGAGTGATATTTGTAGGTACGGTTAAATCAAATAAATCAGCATAGTGATTATATAATTTTTCTATGTATTTATTTGCATCACCGATAGTCATCCACAAATCAGGTTGTACTTGTTCAGAATCATTATTAGTATTTATTTCTAAGTTAGCATAAATAATAGTACTAAAGTGGCACATAGTATTATATTTCATGCACGAAATTAGCATAGCACCAACCAAGTAAATAGGGAGAATCGGAAAAAAATATTTTTTAAATTTAGTAAACATGGCACCAACAGCTTCTTTATAACCTTCTTTATTTTTATATTCTTTGAGCAAATCAGAAATATCAGTTATATATGTCAAAATGTTACAAACAGTAAGATAATAAGCATAAAAATTCAACTGTAGCTACATAAAATTTTTCTAAAATCTTAACAAGATCATTAATTACATCCCAATCAGAATCATGTAGCATACAATCAACAGAATCAGCAAATGAACCACAATGTTGGTTAAAAGCTAGTGTCATAGGAACTCTATATTTATAACAGGTTTTTAAAAAATCATACGTAGAATTCCATCTAATATCAATTTCCTCAGGCATCAATATCGGTGCAAGTTCATTTTCTTGAAATTTAACTTTAAATTCTCTAATTCTTTTTCTTCTATTATTTTCTTGAATAAAACCTACAGCAAGGCAGATTTTTTCAATATAAAGGTCAAAAAACTCAAGACCATCTTTTATAATTAAATTATATAGATGACATGCACACTTAATATAAAAAATTTTAGGAAACGGCGGAGATGGCTTAGATTTTAATTTTTTTATAGCAGTCTTTTTGTTAGAAGCATTATCAAAAGCAGTACATAAGATTTTATTTTCGATACCATAAAATTCAGCAACTTTAACAATAGAATCAGCAATAAAATCTCCAGTATGTTTACGATCTTCATCATATAAAAAAGCAAGAATACGTTTTTGCATCACAAAATTACTATACATCCAGTGACAAGTAACGGTTAAATAATTATTTTTATTTACAGCACGACCAAGATCAGAAGTTAGGGACAATCTACATTGAATATTTTTTAACAATGTTGATAAATAAAAATAATATTGTGAATGAAGTCTAAAAATATCAGATTGACAAGTACTTCTAGGAACATCATTAAACATAGGATTATAAATTGCTTGAATATAATAAATAAAGACATCAGAAGAAGGAAAACTAAAAGCCAAACAACCCACGGCTACCATTTTAGCTATTTCTTCCTGGTCCCTCAATTTATTATACTTCTTCATTACTTGATCGGTTGCTGGGTCCATTCTAGTTTGCATTGGCCCACCAACATCCCCACGGCTACCATTTTAGCTATATGTCTCATTAACGTACCCGTACCCCCTTGCTTGCCTCTGCTTTTATGCTTATATATTTGTTGATAAATATTGCATTGTACCTCAGTATCTGATATACGTTCAAAAAATTGTCATGCAATACTAGTTGTTTTACGAGCTCTTGGGGCACGAAGAGGATGGGAAGGGAGATTAACCGATTCAGATCTAACGTTAGCATTTCCTACTGCGGGTGTTTCACCAATATTTTTATCATCTTCGTCTAAATTAACTGCATCTACTTCATTTTCTTCTTCTATACCGTAATTTTTCTGAGCTTCTACATAATCCATATCGTGAGCACCTACACCTAAATGTACACTTACTTCTTCCTCAAAAGGTTGACTAAGTGGTGTCGGAGGCACATAGGTATATCTACTACTTGTACTACCTCTACCGCTAGTAATTCGCTTTTTACTACCACTACCGCTTCCGGGACAAAAAATTTTAACACCTTTAATAGCGAAGTTTCTTAATTTATCCATAATATAAATTAAACTAAAAAAATTCAAAATACACAAATATAATAAAATTAACTATTCAACAGTTAATACACTAATTAAAAATTAAGCGCAAGAGATGGAACGACAATACCAATTTTTGGAAGTATCTGAAGGTTGTGACTTTAGAAAATTCCACTCATACTTTGTAATCGCAAAATTAAAAAATTAAAGTGACCACTTTAGGAAATTAAATTTATAGAATATTTGAGAATTGAGAATTGAGAATTGAGATTTGAGAGAATTAAAAATTGTGTGAAAAAATGATTTGAAGGTGTAGGGTATTTATAGAAAAAATAATTTTAAAAGTAAATATTTTTTTTTAATTAATTGGCCCAAACTAGCCATTTGGACCCAAAAATGGCTATATAGTCGTTGGGCCAACAGCTAGATTGGCCCAAAATTCAAAAAAAATAAAAAAATTAAGATTGGTTCGGGTCGATTAAACGGCGGGCCCCAACCAGGTTGGGTCCGGGTCGGGTTAGCCGGGCCCAAAATAAAAAAAAAATGGCCCGGGACCTGGTACCCTAAATCCCTTGGGCTTATCGGGCTGGATCAAATCGGGCTGGTTTCATTAAATGGGCCGGGTTGGACCGGGTCAACCTGGCTCGTTTGACAGTTTTGGCCGACAACCATCTCAGAATTCTTGGACAGGAAACTTCTTCCTATTAGTTCACTTGTTGTATCAAATAAGGAATGACTTCAAATACCCAAGCCTATAACATAACGTCAATAAATCAAAAGCATTATTGAATAAAAAAAATGATAAATCATATCATTATAAAACAAATATTTACCATAAAGGCCCATGAAAATCCATATAAGTTGACTATTTTTGGCGTTAACGGATTCAACAAATATTCGACAGTCATTTTGAAGCTTACATAACCCCAAGGATAGTTGTTAAATACCTCAAGATCCTTAGAGAGATTTATTAAATCGAGGCTTATGTTGTTGTTAACGTCTCTCACCCAAAGAACATTATGTGCAAACCAAACCAAGCACAATGATTGCTTGTGCTTTTTTGAAAGTCCTTTACCTTTCAACGCTTCTATCAGATTTTTATTTTTGAAGCTTGGACCAGCAATGGACACCAGGTCATCACGATAACTCGACTTGCCTTTTTCTTTTTTTGGTGTGCGGGGTACTTTTGTTGTGTCAAAGTAGGTATAACTTGAGAAGGAAAAGAAGGATAACATTTTAGTCTGGTAACTATGGAAAACTCCTTCCAACCAAAACAAACAGGCATGACACAGTAATTTATCTACACCTCATCCATCTTATCTTTATTTTCATACATAAACCTGCGCTTGAGAAGATCATATACCATTTTCATCTGGAAACGAGCATTGTTGTCCTCCAGCAAATTAAGATATTTCCCAAAGCAGTTTTCCCTGAAATAAGAATCCAATTTTTGTTCTCGAAGTATTTTTCTGAAAGCGTCGATAGATTTTTTCATGACTGACTTAACCACGAGATCACCCATTAAATTTGTGGCACCAACGCACTGCATTCTCACAGGATAGCGATCAATGCTGAAGGTTTTGACCAACTCTTCGGCAAAAGGGATATTAGCATTTGGATCATCTCTTTTGAAAGATTCCTCCTCCTCGTGTTCATTATCTTCTGCTACTGATTGAGATAACACTTGAAAAGCAAGCTCATAGAGTGGTGGATATAGCCGAGCTGTTGCACTTGTTCCTTTACTTGGACTTGATTCGATTTTTTTTCTTTTGGGAGCCATGTTATCTTAAATTAACAGGAACATAACATAGATTATAATTGATTAATGCATAACAGTAATATAACAGTTCCAACAGACAACTAATCTGTTGCACCAGGTATGTTATCTATTGCAAGATATAATCGACCTGTTACAACAGATGAGTAATCCGTGGGAACCATAAAAACAACACTAATCTGTTGCACCTGGTATTTTATCTGATGCAACATATAACTGACCCATTGGAATGGATGAGTAATCTGTTGAAAACCATAAAAATAGATCACTAATTTGTTGCACTAAGTATGTAATTTGTTGCAATATATAACCGACCTATAGCAATGGATAAGTAAACCGTTAGAAAGAACTAAAATAGATCACTAATCTGTTGCACCAGTTATGTTATCTATTGCAACATATAACTAACCTGTTGCAACTGATGAGTAAACTGTTGGAAAGAATAAAAACAGTCATTAATTTGTTGCAAAATAAAGAGTAAACCATTGAAAAGAATAAAAACAGATCACTAATCAGTTATCTATTGGATCAATATTGTTTAGATTTCTTAAAAACAGAAGAGTCATATGTCTCAACGATAAATGATCTATTAGATTGTTCACCTGTTACATCAGATGTTTCATATGTTCCAATACCATTTTTACCAAGACAAACAAATAATCAACCCAGCAACACCAATACATCACACACACACATACTAAGAACATCAACTGTGACAAAAAATTACCAACAAATTCGAATCAACAGTACAACAACAAGAAGAAGAAATGCCAGAAATTAGGGTTTTATTCAGTCCACATTTTAATACTAGAAGAGTAGTTGGCTCAATTTCCTTTGTTTCTTCATAATTTTTTACCTGTGAAAAAGAAAATGGGATAACGAAGAACTTGAAGTTGTTGTCATCGGAGAAGTCTTCACGTCGATTGACGGTTGAAAGTCGAAAAAGAACTCGCCCGACTATTTGTCGCCGGGAGTTGAAGGGAGAAATTTTGCAGAACTATTGGGTTGGGTTGATTTATATTTTTGAAAAGATTAAAAAGTTTTGAAAATATTAATCAAGTCTACAATTAACTTAATCAAGTTTCCTATTTATGTTTGACCCTATCTGTTGGTCAATGTCACCAATCCCTCATTCAAGACTTAAAAGACACATTTTCTTCAAATTTCTCTAGTTTTGGGATGCACTATTTGGTTAGTTTCTACTTTTCATTGCTTGGCGATATACATGTCAAGGTATAACTTCTTTTTCCTCTTTCAGCTATTGTTATATTCGTGGTTTTGATGATTGATAAACTTATTCCAGTCAAGCTCATAAAGGGACCAAAAAAAAAGTTATTTGGAGATATTGGTGAAAGAGGAACTAATAAAGGAGATGTTGATAATAGAGAAACTCTCTGAATTTGTTGCTGGATTGGTTATCGGGTTGTTCTCATCAAAAGAGGGAAAATTGATGTACATGTTGTTTTGATGATTGACAAAACTCGTGAGAGAACCTAGTCCTCACCAGATAAGCTGCCTCTAGAATTTATTCCATTTCTCAGAGTTAATTGTATGAGAACCTAGTCCTCGAGGGATCTTGTTTCGTAGGGACCAAGTTCATTATTATGTACTTTCAACCTTGTTAATCAGTAACTTCTGAGAGGGATTTCTCCTGGTTTAACATATGTATTTTAGGTGGTATGGGGACATAGAAGTGCCGATTTGGTATATGGAACTTGTGCTCTTAATGATTGACAAACTGCATGTAGGGACTTGGTCCTTAAAGGGCGTAAGTATGTGGTCAATTGTACAGTTGGAAAGGCTTGTCCTACAACTGTTTTGGCAGCATTTGCAGTGGTTGGTGTCACAAGATCAGCTTTTTAATCTCAACCAATGAGAAATATTCTAGGTTTTCCTTCTAATTTGCTCCATATATATAAATCATTATGTGGAGGAAAATCTATCTTTTGCACAATAAAAATTCTCATTTTCTTGCAAAGCCATCGTAAAGTTACGTCAAGACAAAGCTCCAACAACCAAGGGACCAGTTTGCTACAACAGAATATGTCTTTAGGTCTAGGATGTTGAGTCTTTATATTTTTCTCTAACTTTGTAAATGTACTCCTCTTGTGAGAAGCTTGTGTAGGTATTTTATTTCCTCTCTTCTTTTGTAGATTTGAGTTGTGGGCTAGAGTTAGCCATTGTAGTGTTGGAGGCTAGAGTTAGCCGTAGTCGTGCCTTTGTGGGCTAGAGTTAGCCTTGGTTGTGTTTGCAATAGAGTTACTTAGAGAGTGCTTACAATGGAGTTATTGTAAGGGTGAGGGATTAAGAGTTTAGTTTCTAGGTTGCAAGAGGTTGTAATCTGAAAGTCGCCTTTGTTTTATTGAAGTTGTTGAGAAATCCTACTGGGGTAGGTCATGGTTTTAACTCCCTTGAGCAAAGAGGTTTCAACTAAAACATCTTGTCGTCTCTACTTTCAACTCTTTACGTTTGTTCTTCAGCTTTTGTTCTTAGTCGAAGAACCTGGTAAGGAACCAGATTCTCATTACTGCAGTGAACTCGCATAGAACTTATTCTGTTATTAGCTGAAGAAACTGATAAGGAACCTGGTCCCCAGTATTGTGATGGACGCATATAAGCCAACAGGTATGAAAATGATAAAGATGTGCTAAAAATGTTTTTAGGTAAAGCAATATGTTTTCTACCAGAAGCGTCGTTCATCAATGTCCACTGTAGGCAATGTAGAGGTGACTTTTGGAATGTACTGCATGTTTTGGTCGTAAACTTAAAATTTTACCAGCTTCGTGCACTTATGTGCTTATTGCACATAAAAATGTGTCACCATATAGGATGACTCTCTTGATCATTTTGTTTTTGCCTATTTTCTATTGGCTTTCGGAAGAACTATAGTTGTGGAAGTTACTATGTAGGCAAATGTTGTTGGGCGTCCAAAAGTATCAATGTTATCTACACACTTCAAAACGGACCAGATAGTTTCTGCTTACCAGCAAATTTTATTGCATAGATGATCTCCAAATTCCTTAAGATTCTTGGCTAGATCAACTCCCACTGAACTTTTTTCTCAGAAAGCTAGCGTGTTGAATCTTTCTTGTACAATTTAACCACGCTGTGTAAAAACTACATATCATCAGGTAGGTAGCTAACTTCCACAATCAATTACACATCCCTTTTCTTGTCCGGTGATCTTTTTGTCTAGTGTACTTGATCAAATAACACCCCCTCCTACATCAGATCAACTAGCAGTTGCAGGGTTCCAAAAGTCTCTTCAGGGAAGTTCTTTTTAATGTGGAGTAACAATTTATATTTGACGAATCAATTTGAAAAGATTTTTTGCAGAACAGCAACGTGTTGGACAAGGTTCCAAAAGTCCCTTTTTAGACTCTTTCACCTTTTTAGGAAGAGCTTACTACTCCCTCCGTCCCAAATTACCCATTCCAAATTTCCTAATTTAATTTCTCATTGTACTTGTCTTTTTTCATTAATCAGACAATTTTTTTTCCATGCTTTACCCTTTTCATTAATTATTTTTTCTTCAAATTAAAACGTAAATTTCATTTAATAGGGGTACAATGATAAACTAGATATGTTATTAATTATTTTTCTTAATCAATGTGTATCTATACAAGAAGCTATTGGAGTACTCGATTTGTATGAGTTTCCATGTTTAAGTTGCATTGGCTTCATTTTATTTCTCTTGCTGAGGAAAATCCCTAGTCAGTCCAGCCGATAAAGATCATAATGCATTTCTGAACGTTTTCCAACTGAAAGAAACACTTGAAAATCTCAAATGGAGAATTTCTTGCAAAATGAAGCAGAAATTTGATCACGTTATCATTTACTTCTGTAGGTAGAACCACAACCCCCCTGCATTCATAATTTGCATTCACCACACCAATAGAGAAAAACAGAAAGGCTGGTAACCACAAAACTAAGCCAAAGGACCCCAAATTTGATAGCCATACAAGATTGACAAAGGTGCATGAAGCCAACTCCATGATGGGACTGATCACTTTCTTTTCACTGGTTTTAAGTGGCTAACCATTTCTTCCTTTACCTGTTTTGCGTCACAAGTGGACCCTAGGGCGCCTTCATAGGACACACCTAGATACTATAACTTCAAGGGTCATCAATAATCAGAACGATTGTGCCGCTGACGATTCTTCTTCTTGTATTCCTTATCTTCAGGCTCGGCTGAACCTGACCGTGAACGTCTGTGTCTGCTACTCCTTTTCTGATTCCTGTTGTTATTGTCTTCTGAGTCATGATATTGGTGGTGATTATTCTTCTTACTGTGTTCCTTATCTTCAGGCTTGGGTGAACTTGACCATGAATGTCTCTGTCTGTTGCTCCTTTTCTGACGCATGTCATTATCATCATCCTTTGGGTCGTGATAATGGTGGAGATGATTCTCCTTCCTGTGTTCCCCATTTAGAGGCTCGCGTGAATTTGACCGTGAACGTGTGCGTCTGTTACTCCTTTTCTGATGCCTGTCATTATCATCATCCTTTGAGTCATGATAATGGTGGCGATGATTCCCCTTCCTGTGTTCCTTATTTTCAGGCTCGGGTGACTTTGACCGTGAAAGTCCATTTCTGTTGCTCCTTTTCTGCTGCCGGTCATTATCGACATCCTTTAAATCATGATAATAGTGGCGATGATTCTCCTTCCTGTGTTCCTTATTTTCAGGCTCGGTTGACCTTGACTGTGAACGCCTGTGTCTGTTACTCCTTTTCTGATGCCTGTCATCACCATAGTCCTTTGAGTCATGATAATGGTGGCGGTGATTCTCTTTCCTGTGTTCCTTATTTCCAGGCTCGGGTGAACTTGACTGTGAATGTCTGAATCTGTAATCCCTTTTCTGATGCCTGTCATTATCATCATCCTTCTGGAGGTGATGATTCTTCTTCCTGTGATCCTTCTCTTCAGGCTCGGGTGAACTCGACCGTGAATGTCTATGTATGTTACTCTTTTTCTGACGCTTTTCAATGTCATTGTGTAGTGAGTCATGATAATGGTGGTGTTTATTCTTCCTGTGTTCCTTATCTTCAGGCTCGGGTGAACTTGACCGTGGACGTCTCTGTTTGTTACTCCTCTGATTCCTGTCATTATCATCATCCTCGGAACTTGACTCGGAATGCTTTCCCCAACTTGACCGTGGATGTCCCTGTCTGTTACTCCGTCTCTGATGCATATCAGAATCCTCAGACTTCTTGTGTTTTTTCTTCTTCAGTGTTCTTTCTCTATCATCATCCGAAGATGAACTAATTTCTTTATCATCATGTAAATCAGTCCTACCTGGTGAAGACCGCTTTCTGGTATTTTTTTTACTGGACTTCTTTTTCTTCTTTGGTTTGCTTGACAAGCTAGCCAGCAAATCAGGTACAATATCTCCAGTAAGAAATCCTGCAACATCAAACAGAGCATTAGGATTCAATGTATGTAAACCGCTACTAAAGGATTTAAGCTCAAGCGCTCAACGACCATGAGCCACGGGAAGAAGAATTTACCTCCGTACTCATCAAATATGTCCTCGGCAACTATCTGTTGGTTAGGGTCGTCAAGTTCGAACCCACCACGTGGAGGACTGATTCCAGGCTTTTGTTTGAGCTCCCACTTCAAAGGCTGCAGAGAAGGTCGAGCAACAAACAAATGAGACATTACGATCTTTTATTTGGTGAAGAAATTTACACTTTTTTGTGAAACAACACATAGGAAGAGGAATGTAACGATCAGCTTTTTGATAAAATATGTGAAATGTGTTTTTGTGTTTATTTGACTGTTTTACCCCCTCCCCATAATTGCATTATGGTATTTCTGGGGTGTGGGAGTGATTGACATGGTTTTCGATGCATTTTGGTACCATTTATGCGATATTGTGGTTTTAGATGGCTTCGAGAGCCTTATTTTAGACTTAGGGGATATCTTTTGATACGTGCGACAGATGGTTGAACGGATTGCGCCAGTAGCTTCGGAATATCGATTTTAGGCTAGGTAGACCTTTGGTTCGGTTTCCGGTGCACCCGATCTCATTTCGACATATTGATCGGAAAGTTGAAAAATTGAGAATATGGGTGTGGGGGGTGTGGGATCCACATTTGGTCGAAACGACCTCGAATGAAAAATCCGACTTCGCCGACAAATCCGGAATATCGATTTTAGGGTGGCAACATGTTTGGTGTGATTTTATGGCTTTTAAATCTCATTTCGACCCTCGATTTGAAAAATTGCAATTTTGGGTTTCGGAGGTCAATTTTGTGAAAATGATGTTTTTTTTTCTAAATCTGATATCGTCATCGCGTCCGGAACGCCGAATTTAGTGTGGTTGCATAGTTCGTTTGCATATATCAGACTCCGAACGAATCCCGAGCACCCCGTCGAAGTCCGTTTGGACTTTAAAAATCTGCAACAGTGCAGTTTCTCTGCTATAAATAGCAGTTTTTCTTTTCCTTTTTGGCCTATTTTGCTCATTTTTTATCTTGTCTCTTGAGAGTTAAACCCTAAAATAGTATTGGAGCTTGAAAGTGAAGTTTGTGGGAGCTTGGAAAGCAAGACTAACACCTATTTCTTGATTTTATTACGGATTTAAGGTAAAAATCCACCCTTTTCTTAGTAATTTCTTGATTAATTTCTCAAAACCCCAAAAATCTTAGGGCTTATTTTAAACCCTAATTTCACCTTTTTCACTTGAATAGTATTTTTATCTTATAATTATAGTTTTTCATTAATTTAACCTTCCAAACAACTTCGATTCTTGATTTTAACCCGGATTTCAAAGATTTTACCCGGTAAAGCTTTAAAATGATTTTTCTTCAATTTGAACCTCATTTTATACTCGATTTGACTTGAATTTTCGGATGTAGATTCCTAAAAATATGGGAAACATGTTTTTGAAGTAAAGTTTCGATTTTGCCCTTCTTATTCGGAAATCCGTTCCGAGGGTCTGTTTTAATAATGAACCAAATGTAGTCAATATGAGCGAGTGTCGTCGATTTTGTTTTGACACGTAGATTTAATATTTGATGTTTTTAGTGGAGTTCAAGATTGTTCGTAAAAAGTAAGATCGTGGGTTCGAAGTGTAGCGGATCGGTTTTGGCTTTTAAGGTAGGTTATGACTTAACTCTTTCATACTGGGCTGGGTAGTAAATGATAGTACAAAATGCATGTTAAGGGCGGGAACTAATCATCAAAAATGGCTATCTATGTGTTTTGTTCCTACGAGGGCCTATATGTGATGTAATTGTCGAAATTGAGATATTATGTGATGCGTGTTACTGTCTGGGATCCTAGGTGATGTTGATAGTCTTGAATACATGTGAATAATTTATTCTGTTGTTGAAATATCTAATGTGGAACCATTAGTGTATTGTGATACGTTCATACTTGTTGGTATATGAGACATGTGGAAATTCATGGATGAAATGAAAATAATTAGTGAATATTGGCCCACATGTCATTATGGTTGGTTGTGAAAGTGTATCATTGTGGTTGGTTATGGAAACATATCTTATGGTTGATTGTGGAAATACACATGTGATTGGTTGTGAGCATTACATCTCATATCATACTCATTTATGAAGTATTGGTACCACCGTGGCAATACCTGAGTAACACTGGCAACACCTTTTTAAAATCCTCCCCGAGGGATGTGCCGGGGAGGAGATATTGTAACACCTTATAAAACCCTTTCTGAGGGATGTGCAGGAAAGGAGATGTGAGATATGTAGATTGCATACGGGTTGACGAACTCCTCATGGGTCCTGCGTTGGGAGGCTTGCCTCTGTAGGTGTATACGAGGATTGTGCTATGATCCCGGAGGTTGTGCGACGACCTCGTGCATCATCATCATATACATTGCACTTACTTTATTGTGTTATATTGTCATATTGACTTGCCATTTATGTAATTGTCTTATCCTTTTTTACATGTATTTGATGATCTTGTATATGCATGTTCCTCCTTGTTCTACTTATATGTGATATGATGCATACTTGTGTTCTATCTGGTTGTGATGTGGCAATATATGTGATATATTAGAACTGTTAGTGCAAGCGGTGTGGGCTACCGTTGTGGGACATATTCTGATTGCAGGTGACGTGCCCTTAATATATATATTTTGTATGCTTTATTTATTACTTTGTTTGGTCGGCCCATAGGTATTGAGTAGAAGTGGACTGTGCTCATGCCTACTGCACCCTTTCGGTGCAGGTCCTAGCTCGAGTGTGCCTCAGCTTGCTTAACTAGGGTGATTTTTGGAGCTTCCAAGGTAGCGATTGGACATTCATGTATCCGGAGTTCACCTCTGTCTTTTTATAGTAGTTATGTCTCTATTAGTATTCGAAGACATATTATTCCTTTGTGGTTATTTTTCAAATGTATTTGACTCCTGGATTGTATTAGTACACAGTACTTGGAGTGCAAGTTTAGTGACTCGAGGAAAGAGGAGGAGGTGGTAGTGAAGTTGAATTCTCGGGCGGTTTGCAAGAGAAATAGTTTTAAGTATCTCGGATCTATGATCCAGGGTAATGGAGAAATAGATGAGGATGTCTCTCACCATATTGGGGCAAGTCGGATGAAATGGAGGCTCGTTTCAGAAATTTTATGCGATAAGAAGGTGCCCCTCAAGCTGAAAGGCAAATTCTATAGAGTTGCAGTCCGGCCTGCTATGTTGTATGGAGCGGGGTGTTGGCCGATTAAGAATTCTCATATCGAAAAGATGAAGGTGGCGGAAATGAGGATGTTGTGTTGAATGTGTGGATTCACTAAGGCTGACAGGGTTAGGAATGAAATTATTCGGAGGAAGGTGGGAGTGGTATCAGTGAAGGATAAAATGCGGAAAGTGAGGTTGAGATGGTTTGGTCATGTGATGAGGAGAGGCGCGGATGCCCCAGTTCGTAGGTGTGAGAGGTTGACCCTGGAAGGTTTCAAACGGGGTAGGGGCAGGCCGGAGAAATATTGGAGAGAAGTGATTAAACATGACATGGAGCAGTTATAGCTGACTGAGGACATGACCCTGGATAGGAAGATTTGGAGGAAAAGCATTAGGATAGAGGGCTAAGGGTGTGAATGAGTCGTAGTTAGTAATTAGGTGGACTTTGGTGTCCTCAGTTTGACAATGTGCAATTTGTTGTGAATGTCGTACCTATGTTATTTTATGGTGTCCTATGCTTTTGATGCTTCTGTATACTGCCTTTTATCTTGAGCCGGGGGTCTATCGGAAACAGTCTCTCTACTTCTTTAGAGGTAGTGGTATGGACTGCGTACAATCTACCCTCCCCAGACCTCACTTATGTGGGAATATACTGGGTTTGTTGTTGTTGAAACTTTTGACACCTGGTTTTGGGCATGATCGGTATTTTGGATAGTCCTTTCCGCGTTGTTATGATTACTCGTATGGTTCGGCTTTGTTCTAGAAGCCTTAACCTTGGGATATTTCTGTCTTTTCCTCTTTTTGTATCAGTTTGGGTGATAGGCTTACTTGTCAAGGTACACCGCGACAAGTGTCATCATGACCCTCATTTTTGGGTCGTGACAAGGAAGTCCCTTCCCTTGTTCATTTGAGAATAAAAGGAGCACAAAGTATTAAGAATTAAAAAAAAAAAATTCTCTTAGTGCCGCCTGTAAAAGTAAATTCACGAGAAAGTCAAATATTTCCCATTTCTTTCCTTACTTTCCACCCAAACAAGACAAACGAAATAAAATAACTTTACTCCGCTTCTTTTCCTTCAATATTCATTCCTAGTTTCCAATTATAAGTTAAGAGTCATATCAGCTTTTCTTCAAACATTTAAGATAACATTTTTTTTCTTTTCAATGCCGTCTGCGTTTGTGAATCATGTTTTCTGCATTTGTTTTGAGGTTATCTTCCCATACCAGCTCCAAATGACTTCTCTTAGAAAGTTCGTGGAATCACCACCTAAAGCCCAAAAATGTTGAAAAATGTATACTCCGTTCATTACAATTTATATATTTCTTTTCTTTCTGGAACGCCTCGAAGTGCTTGACATGTTCCATTCCTATACAACGTTAACTTTGATGAGATATTCTTTCCATAAGCGGCCATATTTTTCTATAAAAAATAATATTTTTGATTATTTCCCACTATACTAAAATAGAATGCAAGTCAAGTTACTATTGTAACTCCTTGCACAATCAAATCACTCATAAAAAACAGGATGAAGAGAATGCCATATCTTATAAAAAGAGCACATATACTATAGCTCCTTTGAAATTCCAAACTACGCAAAAATAGATTATTTGCATCCATGTGCAACACAAGTTCTGTCCCTCTCCTCAAGTGTTTTTGTGCTAAACAAACTTCATACAACCAAGATGAGAGCTCCAAGTTCAAGTCCTCCGGAAGAGAAGGCATCCATCAATCTATGTGTAAACTGCACCATTAAAGACTAGACAACGTGCTATCTTGAAATGTTCGTTTATACAAAAGAAGGATTTACAGTCCTCTGATTCCACTTCCTTTTAGAGACGAGTTCAACAAGTTATTTTGCTTTGAAAAAAATGAAGCTTTCCAGCATAATGGATACATCATTCTTAATCTACCTCCATCAAGTTCATTTCTTTTACCACTCTATCCCCCAAACTTTTCTCTTTTCTGAGAGGTCAGCTAGTCAAGTCATAAAGGTTATGTTAGACATCAGTCTGTTACCCCTGTCGCAATTCTTTTGGCATTGGACCCTAAGAATTTGATCAAATTTCAACAGATAGATATAAATGAGACTTCAAGGGGGTGGGGTGAGGGGTGGGGGCTGGGGGTACGAAAAAGAAAAAGAGTACATGCACACGCACACACATAGACCACTTTACCTCAGAAGCATCTGTCTGAGCCAGGATAGCAGTTAAAGGATCATCTCTTTTTATTCGACTCTCTTCATTTGGCATTATAGCATCTTTCAATGGGCATTCCCGATCACCACTCTGATGGCCAAACGTTCCACACCTGACGCATTTGACATTACGTATCTCAATTCCAAAAGGCTTGGCCCTTCCGACAACACCTGTTTCCAGCCTAGAGGTGAAGTGCAATCATTCGTATTAATATATCTCAGTGATGCGAAGACAAAAGCTGCCATAAGTTTAATTACACAATAATAGATAGAAAAGACTGAATATTAACACCACACAATGCAGTGCGAGCATTTATAAAATCTTTGATTACTTATCATAAAAGAATAGATAGAAAAAAAATGAAAAAAGGCCCGATGAAAGATGAGGAGTATCTGTAAACAGAAAGATCTTAAATCACAGAGACATTATTTGCAGTATGTTTTAACTCAAAGAAAAGAACTGATTATGCATTGGAAAGAAATTATTTGAGTAATTACCACCAAGGAAGCCAATCAAAGACCAGGAAAAGGTTAGGACAACAACTCGGCTCAATCCCAATTGAGTATGAATCCTCACAATTCACGTTGCTCCATTTAGTGTCTCAGCTTAGTATTCAGTAATAGGTTCTCTAACAGTAAAGATTCTTAATAATGTTTCTACTGGAACAACATCACTAACAAGACTTCTAATAATGTTGGGATTTTAATGTAAGCACGCTAACGTGATTTTTTTATAGGTATAAGCATACTAAATGACTAATCCTAACATAGATATCACCTACATGGATCTTTTTCTTTTATTATGTCATACTTTTGCAAAGTCTGCAGGGAGTCCAAGAGATTGTAGGTCTTTCAAGATAACTTCCCTTTTATGAGATTTTCTAGTATTTACATCTAACTCGTTTCACATTCAATCACCGGGGTTTCACACCAACTGATTAGTGCCGCTAGAGGGCGACGTAAGACATGACCAAACCATCTCGAATAACCTTCTCTTATTTTATCCTCTACATGTGTTGCTTGTAAATTACAGACGTGCTCATTTCTAATCTTATCCAATCTTGTATGACCGCACATCCATGTCAAGGTATCTACATTGTTTGCATCTTTACCTCATCTTAAACTTTCCTTTAGTTTGATCAATGATCAGCTTGTAGTGTCTTACTTCTGCTTATCCTAAAACCACTTCTATCTAATGTGCTTCTCTATAATACCCTCACTATAATCGTCAATTAGCACTATAGTGAATGCAAATAACGCACACCATGGGGCATTCCCATATAATGCTGATCTAGTTAACTCATTTGGGGTTGACGCAAATCCCAGGTGTAAACCCGTAGAGAAAACTTGTGAGCAAATAACACACACCATGGGACATCATCCCATATAATGCTGGGCTAGTTAACCCATTTGGGGTTGACACAAATCCCAGGTGTAAACCAGTATAGAAAACTACTTTGTATCTACTACATTTTTCTTACACTAGCGACAATCCCTTTGAACATATCCTCCAAGACATTTATATTTTTTATATAAATTTCCTTCTACCCCAACACCCACCCCAAAGGACATCTTTTAGCATTGCATTATATGCTTCCTAGGCTGAAGATCATATACAGGTCATTCTTCCTCTCCCTGTAAAAATCCATCGGATGATAGAGCCGAAGTTGTTGCAACTTGGAAACATTAAAATAAGATTTAGTATGAACAAACTAGAAAAACTTAACGATTTGCAGTATTTCATTTTAGGTTCTCCATATTATTACCTTTCCATCCCTTAGAGCCTATTGCATGACAAAAGAATTACACTATTCCTTTTGTGGAGCCTAGAAAATGATTTCCTTTCCCACACAATGTTGTTCTTGGAAAGAAAATATCCATAGCTCAAATCACCCTCTTCCTTGAGGCAATTCAAAAGATAAGAAATAGGAAGAAGATCATTCCGCACCTCCTCGATCATCTCATGACAAGAAGCATAGCATCTACCACTTCATCTTTTCTTTCACAAACCCTTTAGGAATTTCAACGGAAAAAGTATCCATTACAAAGAGAATCCCAAATAAAGGTAATTCCACCTTTTCTGAGGAGTATAAGATCCATCCAGTGACTTACCCGCAACAAAAACAAAATAGATCCATCTACTAATATAGTAACTTAGACTCTCAGAGCCCTCTTGATAACAAGATCCTCGATAGCAGCGGATGAAGGTCACTAAACATTTGAAAGACTGACTTGAATCTAGAAAACCCTGCTTAGGGTCGAAAATAAAAAGCAAGCTTCTCCTCAATCTCAATTCTCAGTAAACAAGGAACTTTTTGGAAACATATTCTCATCACAAAAAATTCAGAATGGCACTAAGGGTATGAAGTGAAGACACATCAACTATAGTGTCTATGGTCCAAGAACACATCATTACTGGTTTGAAGTGTCGGAAGGAGGAAAAGAACGATGCACTTGTAGAGTGAGCTATCTTCTACTTCTTTGTTGGAGTGGAAAGAGAGGAAGTTGAACTTGCGGATTGATAGTCTATTTGGCCAAGCTTACTTTTTCCCAAAATTGCTTATTTTTCTAAAAAGTGCTTATTTTTTGAAAGGGGGGTGTTTGGCCAAGCTTTTGGAGAAAATAAGTGCTCTAGGGAGTAGCAAAAACTGTTTTTTCAGAAGCTAAAAAAAATAGCTTTTCCCTAAAAGTAATTTTCTGAAAAGCACTTTTGAGAAATATACAAAAAGCATTTTTAAGAAGTTTGGCCAAACACTAATTGTTGCACAAAAGTGCTTTTTAAATTTGTTGGCCAACCAAAAACTGCTTGTCACCAAAAGTACATTTTTTGGGCTAACCACCAAAAGTACTTTTTTGAAAAAAAAAAAACACTTTTCTAAATAAGTTGATTTTAGAACCTTGGCCAAACAGGCTATGAGTTGGCACTTCATAACTTCTTTAAGTTTCGTCTTCTCTTAAATGTTTTGAAGTCAAGGCTAACCAGCAAATTCGCCATAACTACTAATTGATAGTCCAAATAAGGGTATATAAACCCAAGATTTGAAGATAGGGGGTGCACCATTATCTTTAACATAGTCATGTCAATTATCAACTATATAAGTTGGCATACAACTCTTTTAAAGTTAAAAATTGCAAAAAAAATATGAACAAAGTATAAACTTCAAAATGATCAAATGACTTTTTCAAAATGGATGAAAAGGTTCTCTCCACCGTTGCAGTAGCGACGCGTAAAATCAACGTCAACTTCACAAGTAAGTACACAAGAGAATAAGTCTCCACAAGATTTGCATTAACCAGTGCTTCTATCAAATCACCAATTCCTTTCATATTAGAGAATACAGGATCACCACGTGGCATGTGTATAATGAAAGTATCAAGTTGGTAACTAAGCACACCAGACTCATCCCCCTCACAAAATCAAACGATTATTGAACTCTTGAAGTAGCAAGTCAATTATAGCATAAAAGAGCTCAACACGTAAGTGATGCGAGTAAGTAACACTAGAAGGCCTATGCTTTGGCTTCCCGGGAATATAAAAACCATCCATCCTAGATATCAAGATTTCATGTTTATCACAAAATACACAAACTTCATTCATCAGAGAAGCTCATCCATCATCTCTCAATAATTGCAATCTTTTCTTAGTAATGTCAAAAAATATCATGGCATTGGCAATATCTTACTCTTTCCTTCGTAATGATGCACTCAGCTCATTGGACATCACCAATATCTTCAACATCAAGTGAAGTAAGAAAACACATTCAAACTCATTCATTATAGTGAAAAGAGCTCTTGCTTGCAATCTATCATTGGGATTAGAGCCTCCACATTTAATCAGATCAAGCATATGAGCTATAAACGAAAATAAAATAATAATGTTATCCAATGTTCTAAAATGTGAACCCCAATAAGTGTCACCGGGCCTTTGAAGTTCTCGTTCTTGATTTATCCCTTTGAACTTCACCACTTTCTAGTAGTTGCTCCAATATTTCTTCTTTGATGGTTCTAGTTGATCTCTGCGCTTAAATGATGCTTGTACCACATTTAATACGTTAGTAATAATAGCAAAAAACATCCACGCGCAAATGTTTTTTGGCAACGGTTAAAAGTGTTGATTGTAATTGGTGAGCAAAACAATGAATGCAATGTGCTGATGGAGTTTCCTGCAAAACAAAGCTTTAAGACCATTCATCTCTCCCTGCATGTTACTAGCCCCATCATAGCCTTGTCCACGTGTTTTAGATATACTTAAAGAGTATCTTATAAGCAAAGAGCATATTGTTTCCTTCAACGTTTTTGTTGATGTATCATCAACACGAACAATAGCAATAACCCGTTCATTCACTTAACCTTTCCTGTTAACATACCTCAACGCAACGACCATTTGTTCATGGTGTGATATGTCCTTGGATTCATCAACTAAAATCCCTAAAAAATCTCTATCCAAGTCATCTGTGCACTCACAATATCATTTTGAATAAGTCACATAGAATTTTTTGGAGCATATTTTAAAATAACACTTCAAATCAGGAAGCATTTTTCCCCGCCATTCCAAAAGACCTTTATTTTTGGAAGATTCACTTTCATCGTGACCTTGAAAAGACAATCCGAATTCCAAGAGAAACCTTGCCACATTAGTTGAAGCCTCTAAACGAGTACGGTGCACACTTCTTATTTTCTCAGATTGCTTGTTCAAAGCAACTTGAATTGATTCTCGAAATCTAGCATCTTACTGAAACATCTTCTGTGGACGTTATTTACTTCACCAACATGTAATTGAAATCGTTCCAAACTATGATTCCAAGCATTAAAGCCGATTTTCGTGAAAAAATCACATGCATTGCCCTTTACATAGTCATTTTTAAATAAATAGCAACACAAGCAAAACACATCTTCTTTCTTCACACTATACTCTATCCACCTTGAATATGAACCCTCATACTTTGTCGAATTAAATTAATGCATTTTCGTTCCAAATCTAGTTTGAGGAAATTGAGAAAGAACCGGTCGACCAGGCCCTTGTTGAATATAGTGTCTTCTCACTTGATCCCGTATCGTAGAATCATATTATGAATTGGTTTTCTTTCCCAAGATCACATTAAAGTAAATTCACATCAAACTCCTCTAAAAGACGAGGAAAATTGTCTTTAAAACTAGAACTTGGTTGATAAGAATAATATCTATCCATTACAATTCACAAGAATCAATAATAAATTCCTATAAAACAAAAAGTTCATCAAGAATATAAGTAAACATAACAATGCTAATGGGGGAATCACACCCCTCCTTTCAGAGCACAAAACAAATAAAATATAATAGAGGAATCACACCCTTACAAAAAAGTTAATAAATGCAATAATCTCAATAGGGAAATCACACCCACCTTTCGTAAAACAATAAAAACGATATGATATGTAATGGAGGAATCACACCCAACAACAACAGGCCCAGTGTATTCCCACAAAGTGAGGTCTGAGGAGGGTAAGATGTACGCAGTCCATACCACTACATCCGAAGAAGTAGAGAGGCTATTTCCGATTGACCTCCGGCTCAAGACTAAAATGGAGGAATCACACCCCTAAAAAAAAAATTAAATAAATGCAAACAATTTCAATAGGGGAATCACACCCCTACTCATAAAACAACAAAAACGATATCATATGTAATGGAAGAATCACACCCCTTCTTTCGTAAGACAACAAATAAATGACATTTTCAATTGAATAATTACACCCCTTATTTTATAGCAAAACCAAAATAATATGTAATAGAGATAGAGAGAGTCTAACTTGTGTTGCCGTCTAGCGGAATGACGGATTTTGCGTTGCCGCTGACTGATGATGACGACTGTTGTTTGCGTGTTCTCATGTTTTTTTTGCTTGGCTTAGAGAGAATTAGGGAAAATTGAAATATTTTAGGGATTTGGGGGGAATTGATATGTTTAACAGTTTTAGGCTTGGGATTAGGCACTAGCCATGGATTTATCAAATAAGAATATATATTAAATTAAATTTAAATCAAGGGTGGGTCCAGATGAGGTGGCAAAGGCAAACAATTAAATGGCTGGTGAATTTGGAAAGGAAAAAAAATAAGAAGGCACCCCACTAGGAATCGAACCCGCAACGTCGCGGACCAGAGGACCTCTCCTCCGCGTTCTGAACCAGTGCACCCAGCTATGCTTTGTTATTAAGGATGCACAATATATTACCACTTTATTAGGGTATCTATACATACATATATATATATATTTATATATATATATATATATATATTTATATATATATATATATATATATATACATATATATACAATTTTGTTAAAAAAGTTACTGGGAACACGTGCACCCTCACGGATCCACGTAGGTCCACCTCTGTATACAACGTATGAAAGCAAGATCTGATGATGGCAGTCTTCTCAACTGAGACATTAGTTCTCATCTTGTCCAAATCCTAGCTTGTCTTAATCCCTCGTCTCTCAATTCTTAGCACTTCCATTTCATTTTCTTTTCTTTCCCAGCATATTTTCTTTTAAAATAAAGTGCAATCACCTTGCTAGCAAGTGGAATGCCTTAGATTCTCATCACCCTATAAACACTAATTTGAGCTCAGATCCTAGTTCCAAAACCAGGACAGTAGAAAAGTAGTACCATCATTGACAAAAAGGAAGTGAAAAATGCTTAGGCAATAACAATGACAAAGGCACGACGATAACTAGCAGATTTAGTCTATTCAAGTAACTGTGCCTAAGGATAATCACACCATCTTGGTGAAGAAGTAATGTGTTGTTTTGACATATTAAAACCAAAAAAAATGTACCTACGGAATAGCTGTTGCCAAAAAATATTTGCTCGTGGATGCTTTTTTGCTATTATTACTAATGTGTTGAATGTGACAGGAGCATCATTTAAGCGCAGAGATCAACTTTGGGGCCATCAAGCAGAAATATTGGAGCAACTACTAGAAAGTGGTGAAGTTCAAAGTGGAAAAAGGGATAAATCAAGAAGGCCCGGTGACACTCGTTAGGGTTCACATTTTAGAACATTGGATAACTTTATTGTTTTATTTTCATCTATAGCTCATATGCTTGATGCGATTAAATGTGGAGGCTCTAATCCTAATGACAGATTGCAAGTAAGAGTTTTTTTGACTATGATCAGTGAGTTTGAATTTGTTTTCTTGCTTCACTTGATGTTGAAGATATTGATGATATCCAATGAGCTGAGAGCATCATTACAAAGGAAACAGTAATATGTTGTCAATGCCACGATATTTCTTGACATTATTAAGAAAAGATTGCAATTATTGAGAGATGATGGATGGGATTATCTGAATGAAGTTCGTGTATTTTGTGATGAATATGAAATCTTGGTACCTAAGATGGATGATTTTTATGTTCCCGAAAAATCAAAGCGTAGGTCTTCTAGTGTTAGGGCCCATTTGGGATTGCTGTTGTAAAATTGCTTATTTGAGAAGCACTTCTATAAAATGGCTTTTCAAAAAAGTGCTTTTAAAAAAAAGCAGTTTGTGTTTGGTAAATTCATTCGAAAAGTGTTTTTGATAATCAAATTATGTTTGGTTAATCTTTTCCAAGAAGTGTTTTTTTGAGACAAATGACCAAAAAGGACATCTATCAATAGACTTTTATTACTAAAATCAATTTATAGAGAAAAATTATTTTAAATATCTATTATAATATTTTTAATTAATTTTTTTATTGAATTAAAAAGTACGTACCCTAGAATTTTCAATCAATATTTATATACATAAATATATTTAAAAAATTAAATGGTGATATATTACTTAAATAATTTAAATATTACTTAAAACATCAAACAAAAATGAATATAAAAGTTATTTCATAAATTAAATCACTACATATGAAAAAATTAACGATAAAAATAATTGGCCCTCCATACATCACAAAAATTCTCAACATTACTCATTTTCTATGCATTAGAGATATATGGGACGACCCGGTTCATACCTACTCCGTAGGTGTCAGGGAGGGGGGACCACCTGGCCTCACCTACGCGCCCTCACCCCAGCTTCGCTGGAGGGGCGTTTCGAACCCCCGACCCTGGCACACCACGGTAAGCAAGCTTACCGCTGATTCAGAGCCATCCCTCATGCATTAGAGATATATGATTAATAATAATAACATTACTCTAAATAGTGAAATAAAAATATTATTGTCAAAATAAAAACTTAACAAAATCAAAGAATTTCACAGACAACGATATTACCACATATGCTATTATATGTATGCACATAAAAATTTAATTATATCATGATAATTATTAAAAAAATATACCTTCAAATGAGAAAGCAATTTTGATTCAAAAAATAACTTAATGATAATAATAAAATAACTTATATATTCTTTAGGGTGACTCAAAAGACAAATCCAACGCTCCCCCAACGGCTCTCTCTCTCTCTCCCCAAACCTTCTCTCCCTCTCCCCGGCCCTCCGTCGCCGGCGCCGACCTGACCCGATCTCCGGCATTCGGCGACGATCCCTGACCAGATCTTCGGCCCCGTCTCCGGCTCCGATCGCCGACTCCAGCGCCGACCCCCGGCCGAGATCTCCAGCCCAGATCTCCGGCCCCCCGGCCCAGATCTCTGTCGCCGACCCCCGGTCCCACCGGCCCAGATCTCCGGCGCCGACCCCCCCAGCAGCAGCTCGGTCGCCGGCCAGCCGTCGACTGGTCTCCGGCATCCGCAGCCCCGTCTACACACGCCTCTCGGCCACCAGCAGCCGCGGTTTTCAGCAGCTGCAGCTTCATCTCAGCACCGGAACCCGGTCTACGCTGGGTTTTGGTTTTCCGACTTCGCCGACAAGCGTAACCCGGTGACTTCTAACCGTTGTTATTTCATTTCAGTCTTTTATTTCGTTATTTTATTCCTCGTATTGTGCTAGTACTATCCTTTGTACCTTCACTTGCGTTTTCGATTTGTTGATATTGCCTATTGTCTGTTGTCTGTTATTGCTGTTGCTGTGGTCGCTGCTGCTGTCTGTTATCTGCTGTTGCTGATATTGTCTATTGTCGGTTGTTGATATTCTCTATTGTCTGTTGTTGTGGTTGCTGTTGTCTATTGTTGCTGTTGATGTGGTCGTTGTCTTGCCTTTGAGTTTTTTTCTTATATTTTCTCGTAGTAGTGGCTGTGGGCGGTAATGGTTGGATAGGGTCATGATCGAGGGGGTTGGGGCGTGGGGCAGTTGTGGGGGATGGGAAAAGTGCGAGAGTGGGAAGGAGGCCAAGGTTTGCCGGCGGGGGTGGTAGAGGCGGGCGCTTGGATAGCGGTGGTAGGCTGAGAGTTGGGTCTTGGAATATAGGGACCCTTCAGGGTAAGTCTATAGAACGAACTTGTGAAGATCCTTAGGAAGAGGAGGATTAATATTGCGTGTGTCCAAGAGACCAAGTGGGTAGGGTCTAAGGCTAGGGATGTGGATGGTTACAAGCTGTGGTACTCTGGGAGCGAGAGGCGTAGGAATGGAGTTGGCATCTTAGTAGATGAAGAGCTCAGAGGTCAGGTCGTAGAGGTGAAGAGGATCAACGATAGGTTGATGACTATTAAGTTGATCACCCAGGGGTTTATCCTGAACGTGTGTAGTGTTTATGCGCCCCATGTGGGTTCGGAGGGGGAGGAGAAGAGGCGGTTTTGGGAGGCTTTGGAGGAGGTGGTGAGAGGCGTGCCTAGCTCGGAGAAGATTGTGGTAGCAGGAGATTTCAACGGGCACATTGGGGCGTTACCGGGAGGCTTTGCTGATGTGCATGGTGGTTTTGGTTTTGGGGACAGAAATGAAGAGGGGACTACTCTATTGGAGTTTGCGAGGTCCTTTGGGCTGGTGGTGGTGAACTCGGGCTTCCCGAAGAAGGACGATCATCTGATCACCTTTCGAAGCCCGATAGCCAGGACTCAGATTGACTTTCTGTTGCTTCGGAAAGGGGATAGGGTGTTGTGTAAGGACTGTAAGGTTATCCCGAGCGAGAATCTTTCGACCCAACATAGGCTCTTGGTTATGGACTTGGGTTTAAAGAAGAATAGAAAGAGGAGATGTAAGGAGGGTAGACCTAGAATTAAGTGGGGCGGCTTGACGCCAGTGAAGGCGTGGGAGATAGGGAAGGAGTTGGCGGGAATGGGGGTGTGGGAAGGTAGGGGGGACGTGGATAGTATGTGGGATAGGGCGGCGAGGTGTATTAGGGAGAATGCGAGTGAGGTGTTGGGTGTTTCTAGGGGCCGAGCCGGGCACCATCGGGGGGACTGGTGGTGGAATGAAGAGGTGGAGAAGAAGGTGGGGACCAAGAAAGGGGCGTATGCTAAGTTGGTTGAGAGTAAGGACGAAGAAGAGAAGCGGGTAAACAGGAAGGAGTACAAGTTAGCGAGGAAGGCGGCTAAGGCAGCTGTCACGGCAGCTAAGACGGCCGCTTTCGAGAGCTTGTATGCAGGGTTACAGGGGAAAGGAGGAGAGAAAAAGTTGTTTAGACTCGCTAAGGCTAGGGAGAGGAAGGGGCGTGACCTTGATCAAGTGAAGTGCATTAAGGGGGAGGACGGTAGAGTGTTGGTGGAGGACGGCCACATTAAGGATAGATGGCAGTCGTACTTTCAAAGGCTCTTGAATGACGGAGGGGTTAGAGCTATTGAGTTAGGGGAATTGGAGCACTCAGAGGAGTGTCGGGATTTTAGTTATTGTAGACGTTTTAGGGTTGATGAGGTTAGAGAGGCTATTCGCAGGATGCGAAGGGGTAGGGCGACGGGGCAGGATGAGATACCGGTGGAGTTTTGGAAGTTCGTTGGAGAGGCTGGTGTAAGGTGGTTGACTAGATTGTTCAACGAAATCTTCAAGACGGCAAAGATGCCCGAGGCTTGGAGGTGGAGTACCATGATCCCTCTCTATAAGAATAAGGGGGACATCCAGAGTTGCAATAACTATAGGGGGATTAAGTTATTGAGTCACTCTATGAAGATTTGGGAGAGAGTGGTCGAGGTGAGGCTGAGACGGATTTTGTCTATCTCGGAAAACCAGTTTGGGTTTATGCCTGGCCGCTCGACGACAGAGGCAATTCACCTGGTACGGAGACTGGTGGAACAGTATAGGGAAAGGAGGAAGGATCTGCACATGGTGTTTATCGACCTGGAGAAGGCATACGACAATGTCCCCAGGGAGGTGCTCTGGAGGTGCCTGGAGGTGAGTGGAGTCCCGCAGGCATATATCAGAGCAATTAAGGACATGTATGAGGGAGCGAAAACGCAGGTGAGGACGGCGGGAGGAGACTCAGAGCATTTCACCGTCTTAACAGGATTGCATCAGGGATCTACCCTTAGTCCCTTTTTGTTTGCCTTGGTGATGGATGTGTTGACGCGGCGTATCCAAGGGGAGGTGCCGTGGTGTATGCTTTTCGCAGACGATATAGTTCTGATCGATGAGACTCGACGGGGTGTGAATGATAAATTGGAGGTGTGGCGACAAACCCTTGAGTCTAAAGGGTTTAGGTTGAGCAGAAGCAAGACGGAGTATTTGGAATGCAAGTTTAATGACGTGAGGCTGGAGGATGAGGTGGTAGTGAAGCTGGAATCACAGGTGGTATGTAAGAGGGATAGTTTCAAGTATCTTGGGTCCGTGATCCAGGATAACGGTGACATTGACGAGGATGTCTCGCACCGTATTGGGGTGGGATGGATGAAGTGGAAGCTTGCGTCGGGGGTGTTGTGTGATAAGAAGGTGCCGCCCAAGCTTAAAGGCAAATTTTACAGGGTGGTAGTCCGTCCGGCCATGTTGTATGGAGCAGAGTGTTGGCCAGTTAAGAATTCCCACATCCAAAAAATGAAGGTGGCAGAGATGCGGATGTTGCGCTGGATGTGTGGGCTGACTAGAGGGGATAGAGTTCGGAACGAGACGATCAGGGAGAAGGTTGGTGTGACTCCAGTGGAGTGCAAGATGCGGGAAGTCCGATTGAGCTGGTTCGGACACGTGAAGAGGAGGGGCATGGATGCCCCGGTTCGTAGGTGTGAGAGGTTAGCGTTGGATGGTTTTAAGCGGGGTAGGGGTAGGCCGAAGAAGTACTGGGGTGAGGTCATTAGGCGGGACATGGAGCAGTTACAGCTTACCGAGGACATGACCCTAGATAGGAAGGTTTGGAGGACGCGAATTAGGGCGGAGGACTAGGGCCAGTTTGGGCCGCTAGTGTATGGATTTACTTGCTGGGGGTAGTATCCTGGTTATGATTCCGTGATTACTTGTTTTAGTACGAATCTGGGTGCATTCCTCTGTTTTCTTTTACTTATGACTGTCGTATTTATGTTATGTATTCTTGTAACCTTGCTCGGTGTTTTACTTGTATTTGTGTGGTATCTTGTGTCTTGAGCCGGGGGTCTATCGGAAACAGCCTTTCTACTTCTTTAGAGGTAGAGGTATGGCCTGCGTACATCTTACCCCCCCAGACCCCACCAGGTGGGAATACACTGGGTTTGTTGTTGTTGTTATTCTTTAGTCATCATCATCAATGATATTTTCAAATTTATTTAAAGAAAATGAGTGAAAATAAAATAAAAATACATAAATCATAAAGAATTATGATTTAAATATAAAATGTAAAATTTTAAAAATCAAACGTTAATCAAACTTGTAAGATATGTTATTATATATATATATATATAAAAACATATTTGTGTGATAGGGATAATTCTGTCATAAAAAAATAATTTTCTGCTTCTGCTTCAGCTTTTTTTTAGAAGCAAAAATTTTCTACTTCTTCCCAGAAGCAGAAAAACTGTTTCTGCTTATTTTTAAAAGCACTTTTGAAAGTTTACCAAACACCCTTTTTTAAAAAAAAGTGTTTTTTCTTCAAAATAAGTGCTTATTTTGGGAAATAAGTTATCCCAAACATGCTATTAGTTACTAACATCACTTACGTGTTGAACTCTTTTATGCTATAATTGACTGCAAACTTCAAGAGCTTAATAATCGTTTTGATGTTGTGAGTGGTAACTTGCTTCTTGGTATGGCAAGCTTGAATCCAGCTAATGCTTTTGCTCAAGGAAAAAATAATGATATTGACCAAGCATTATCCGGATGAGTTTGGTGAATCAAAGCTTCGAGAGCTTAGTTACCAATTTGATACTTTCATTATACATATGCGACAATGTGAACCTATATTTTCTAATTTGAAAGAAATTGGTGATTTGGCAGAAGCACTGGTTAATGCAAATCTTGTGGAGACTTATTCTCTTGTGTACTTACTTGTGAAGTTGACGTTGATTTTACCAGTCGCTACTGCAACTGTAGATAGAGCTTTTTCATCCATGAAGCATATCAAGAATGAATTGTGTAGCAGTATTGGTGATGCCTTTTTAAGTGATTGTTTAGTTTGTTACATTGAGAAGGATGTATTTGTAAATATAAGCAACAATGCAATCACTGACCGTTTTCAGAATATGAAAACGCGTCGATGTTTATTATGAAAGGATAGTCTTTTTTTTTTTTTTTGGAAATTGGTGACTTTATATATCCACAGGTCTACTACAACCAAAAGTGTAGTTCCCCTCCAAAAACTGTTACAACTTACATCATTTTCGAGCTAGCTAATGCCTATAAACAATCTAGCACATCAAAAATTTCTTCTGCCTGAGCTAATATATCAAGTTTACACCAAAAATAAAAAACGCCTAAGACAATTCATCTTGATCTTCTGCAAGCTGTTTTACACATTCTCAAAACATCTGTTGTTTCTTTCTCTCCAAATTGTCCACCATATACATGCTGGAACAATCTTCCAGCTCTCCTCGTACTTTGAAGTATTACCGTCCCTGTTCCAACTACTTAGAACTCCCTTATAATGCTCCCTGGTCTCACCTACCTACCTGATCCCTTTCAGGCAAATGAACATTCTTCAAAGCTGATCTGTCCATAGGCAATGAAAAAAGAGATGGTTTATTGTCTCAGCTTGCTCTCCACATAGAAAACACCTGGATGCCAATTGTTTTTTAAGGTTTTCGTGAGTTAAAACTGCTTCTTTAGTTAGTAAACATAGAAAACAGTTTACTTTGTAAGGCAACTTAGTTTTCCAAATCATATTCCATGGCCAGCCGATCTCCTGTCCTACGTCCATATTAAGCTCCTAGTAAACTGATCTGACGGAGAACCGCCCTTGGTTGTCTCTCTCCCATATCAACAGATCTTTCTCATCAGTGAGATTAGTGAAGGAAGCCAAAGAATTCTGAAATTCTCCCACTTTGTCAATTTCCCAGTCATATAAATGTCTTCTTAGTTCCAAATTCCACCCTTCTCCCGTCCACATGGTAGCCACAAAAGGGACGACCCGGCTCATACCTACTCCGTAGGTGTCGGGGAGGGGGGGACCGGTCCTGGCCTCACCTACGCGCCCTCACCCCAGCTTCGCTGGAGGGGCGTTTCGAACCACATGGTAGCCACAGTGGCAAGTTTTTGTTGGCTTAAATTAAACAGCTCAGGATGCAGTTGTTTTATTGTAGAGTCGTCATTCCACTTATCTTCCCAGAATGAGGTCTTTTCCCACTGCCCACCTTTACTCTTGTTCTGTGGTATAAGATAGGCCACAAATTCCTAATTGCCTTCCACACGGTACAATTATATGGTGTGCTTATCACCTTTGTCATCCACTTATCTCCCATACCATATTTCGCTATGATGACATCCTTCCAAAGCATGCCCTCCTCATTAGTGAACTTCCAAAGCCACTTTATCATGAGACTTTGATTTTGCTTTCTCAAATTTCTAAATCCCAAACCTCCTGCTTTCTTGTTCACAATCAGTTCCTCCCATTTAACTAAGTGAACTTCTTCTTGTCTTCGCTTCCTTGCCACAAAAAATTCCTTCTGAGAGCATCAATGTTTTTAGCTACACTAGTTGGCATTGGGAATACTGACATCATATAGGAAGGTATTGCATCCAACACACTCTTCACTAGTGTCAATCTACCTCCTAAAGACAAGTATTGACTCTTCCAATTTGTGAGCTTCTCTTCACATTTCTCCAGAACCCCATTCCAGATACCTTTTGATTTACTCTTGGCACCTAAAGGCATGCCTAGGTAGGTTGTAGGGAGCTCACCTACTCTACCTCCTAATTTTGTAGCCAATAACTCTATCTCAGCAACTGTATTGATATTGATAGGATAAATGAAGCTCTTTTTCCAATTAAAATGGAGACTTGATACTGCCTCGAAAATGATAAATATGACCCTGAGAATCAAAACTTGATCTATTTCTGCAGCACAAAACACCAAGGTATCATCTGCATATTGAAGATGAGTTATCTCCAAGTTGTTTAATTCACCAGCTTGAAATCCCATGATCCATCCTTTCCTTTTTGCGTTGTTGATCAGACTACTCATCTCTTCCATAGCTAATATGAACAAAAATGAGGATAATGGGTCCCCTGCCTCAGGCCTCTCTGCGAAGGGAAAAAACCACATGGATATCTGTTAATTAAGATTGAGAACCTCACAGTGCTAATGCAATGTTTGATCCAGCTTATCCATCTCCTTCCAAATCCCATTTTTTCCAATAACCGAAGTAGAAAATTCCAATTTAAAAAGTCATAAGCTTTCTGAATATCTAGCTTGCAAACTATCCCTAGCTTGTTGCTTCTTTGTCTCGCCTCTACACATTTATTAGCTATCAACACAGCATCCATGATCTGTCTCCCCTTAATGAATGTTATTTGTTGCCTATCCACTAGGCCGTGCATCACTTTCTTAAGTCGCTCTGCTAAAAGCTTGGCTATGATCTTGTAGACTCCCCCAATAAGACGAATTGGTCTATAGTCTTTTAGTTCATCAGCACCCACCTTCTGTAGAATTAGAGCCACAAAAGCTGTATTTAGACTTTTTTCAAAGAAACTTCTTTCATGAAAATTCTGGATAGCTGCTACTAAATCAACACTAACAACATCCCAACATTGTTTGAAAAACTCCATAGTAAAGCCATCAGGTCCCGGGGCCTTATCTCCCGCACATGCTTTGATGCTTTCCAAAATCTCATGGGTGTCAAAAGGAACCTCAAGCATGGATTTCTCCACTTCACTGATCTTCGGACAATTTACCATATCCAATTGAGGTCTCCAATCTTTTGTCTCTGCATATAAGTTTCTGTAAAAAGAGATTACTTCTTTCTTAATATCCTCGAGATTTTCTATCATCTCTTCTTTTACTTTCAGCTTATTAATTGTATTGACTCTTCTAGGTGCATTGGCTGTTTTGTGAAAGAAGCTGGTATTTTTGTCCCCTTTTTTTAGCCAGGTGGCCCTAGACCTCTGTCTCCAAAATATTTCTTCTCTTCTAGCAATATCTTTAAATTCGTTGGACAAAGACATTCTAAAGGCAATTTCTTTCTCCCGAAGGATCCTGTGTTCTCGTATTTCCTCTAATTCTGCTAGTTGAGCAAGAACCATCTGTTTTTTAATGCCCAAATTTCCATGAGTTGTCTTACTCCATTCCTTCAATTTGATCTTCAAAGTCATCTTAGAAACAAGGACAAAATCTGGACTGCCATTGCTACTGAAAGAATCCCAACAGCTTTTCACTTTCTCTTTGAACCCTTCTGTTTGCAGCCACCAGTTCTCGAATTTGAAATATGAGTTGGACGCCTCCCAATCTCCACACTGCAACATGATAGGAGAGTGGTTTGATACAATCCTCTGAATGATGGATGTTTTTACGTATCTGAAGTTGTGAACCAAATCCTCAGAAATGAGAAATCTATCTAGTCTAGCACCTATGTCATGTTTGTCTCCTTTCTTCCATGTGTATTTACCTCCTTTTAGTTCCAAGTCCAGCAACTCCATATCCTCTATGAATTCAGAGAAGTCGGTCATAGCCTTATTGATTCTGACACAACTCTTTTTCTTAGATGGATGCCTAGTAGTGTTAAAATCACCACAGAAGACCCATGGGCCTGTCATGAGACCCCTAGGAGTATAAGTTAGTGAGGAGAAAGGCTAAGTTGGTGGTTACGGCAGCTAAGACAACAGCTTTTGATATGCGGCTTTAGAGGAGAAAGGCGAAGACAAGAAGTGGTATAGGCTTGCCAAGCTAGGGAGCGTCGGGCCCGTGACCTTAACCACGTGAAGTACATCAAGGGGGATGGAAAAGTGTTGGTAAAGGATGCCCACATTAGGAGGCATTAGCATTCATATTTCCATAAACTTTTGAACGATGAAGAGGGCAAAGTTTTCATGCTGAGGGACTTGAAGCACTCATAGAGGTGTCGCGATTACGATTATTGTAGGCGTATCACAGTTGAGGAGGTCAAGGGTGTTATTTGTGGGATGTAGAGGGGTCCAGCGACTGGGCCAAATGAGATTCATGGATTTTTGAAAGAGTATTGGCGGGGCAAGTATGTAGTAGTTGACGAGGTTGTTTAATATCATTTTTAGGGCGGCAAAGATACCTAAAGCTTGGAGATGGAGTAAGATGATTCCATTATATAAGAACAAAGGGGATATTCAGAGTTGCAATAACTATATGGTTATCAAGTTGTTGAGTTATACTATGAAGGTTTGGGAAAGGGCAATGGAGTTAAGGCTGAGGAGGATCATGACTATTTTCGAGAATCACTTCGGATGCCAGATCGCTCGACTACTGAGGCCATTCCCCTCATGAGGAGGTTAGTGAAGCAGTTTAAGGAGAGGGGAAAGGACTTTTACATGGTGTTCATCGATCTCAAGAAGGCGTACGATAAAACCCAGGCAGATTCTAGAGAGGTGATTGGAAGCTAGAGGTGTGCCCCTGGCATACATTAGGTCGATTCAAGACATGTACGACGGAGCAAATACTCGTGTTAGGAAGGTAGAAGGAGATTCGGATCACTTTCCTATTTTGATAGGGTTGCACCAGGGATTGTCTCTTAGCCCATTTTTGTTTGCCTTGGTGATGGATGTTTTAACGGGGGGTATTCAAGGGGAGGTGCCTTAGTATATGTTATTTGTTGACGGTGTTGTACTAACTGACAAGACTCGGAGAGGAGTTAATGATAAGTTGGAGGTTTGGTGACAGACCCTAGAGTCTAAAGGGTTTAGGTTGAGCAGAACTAAGACGAAGTACTTGGAATGTAGGTTCAGTGACTCGATGCATGCGGCTGACGTGGTAGAGGAGTTGTATTCTCAAGTCATTCGAAAGAGGGATAGTTTTAAGTATATTAGGTTTATGATTCAGGGGAATGGAGAGATTAACGAGGACGTTACACACTGTATTAGTGCAAGGTGGTTGAAGTGGAGGCTCGCGTCGGGAGTCTTGAGTGATAAAAAGATGCGTCCTAAGCTTAACGGTAAGCTCTAAAGAGTGGCAGTCCAACTGGCTATGTTGTATGGAGTGGACTGTTGGCTAGTTAAGAAATCCAACATCCAAAAGTTGAAGGTGACACCGCAGTGTTGTGAAAAGCGCCGAAGTGCTCGCTTAAAGCGTGAAGCGAAGCGAGGCGATAGTGGGTCATGTCTAGAAGCAAGAAGCGCTGAAGCAAAAAAAGCGCAGAATAGCTCGCTTATGTGGATATTTAAGGGTTTTTTTAGGTTTTACTGCCTTATTTAATTTATTTTAGTTAAATGACTATACGACTGTATTGATGCTGCTGCCACCTCTCTGGAACATAACTGAACGGACTGCCACTTTATAGAATTTGCCTTTAAGCTTAAGTGGCACCTTCTTATCACACAACACACTCGAGGCGAGCCTCCACTTCATCCAACCTTCTCCAATACGGTTAGAGATATCCTCATCAATCTCGCCATTCCCTTGAATCATAGACCCAAGATACTTAAAACTATCCCTCTTACAAACATCTTGGGAATCCAGCCTCACCACCACATCATCCTCCTGCCTCAAGTCGCTAAAGCAACAAGCGATTCTAAAAAGCTTTAGCAAAACAAAACAAGTAAACTATTAAAGCTTCCCAAATCTTTTCCTCAAAAAAAGCTTCTCAAATCTCAACTCACAATCAAATAGCTTAAAACTGAAAAGTTCATGTCACGAATAACTTCATAATGTGTTTATCAACCCCGACGGAAAAGTGGAAAACAAAACATACCTTGGAGCATTTTTAAGCACTTCAAATTCTTCTTCTGTTGGCAAAGGACGACCATAAATATCCTTTGCCCTTGGTTTTTTTTTCTCCTGACCAGGTGGCACTTCAGGTCTCCTATGAAAGAATTAAAGTGATCAAAGTGAGTCCATATTTTATAATCATGATTCATGGCGCTTCAGTCATCTAACAAAATTGAGATTTAGAGTCATCCAAAACTACAGAAGCTTAGTTGCATTACCCAGAAGTGGAGGCCCCTGCTGCAGATGTGGCTTGAGAAGTGTTGTCATGCCCCTGCCCCTGATTTTTTGCTTCGTCAGCAATCTCCGCAGCTTTGGCACTTTCTGGATTGTAACCAGGCGGTCGCACATACATAAAGCTCACAGCTTTCATCATCTCCATCTAACAACATTGTTGTACAAACAACTCAAAATACAAAAAAAAAAAAAAAGCATCCCGGAACACCACAAATTCAATCCGCATAACCATGTTTCTATGTTATGAATGCTAATTGCTTCATATCAATTACAAGCCTGAAGAGAATACACCCATGATTCTTTCACATCTTAAGGCACCAAAAATCTTATGTCTGTTTGTGTTCAATTATAAGGCTGATTCTAAATCTTTAAACAAGTAAATAAATAACAGGTGTCACTGGTTACCTTTTCTTTCTCTTTCTTGGAGACGAGAGCAGTCTGACGGAAAAACTCCTGTTCTTGAGCATACTGAAAAACACACACATCCACGAAGAAAAAAAAAAAAAGATAAAACACTCGGCTAACTTTAGAAACTTGTAAAATCTATCAAGCTGAAACAAACCTAAATCACAAAACAACAAGCTAAATTGAAATTTGTTATACAAGAAACAACAACGAAAAACCAAATCGATAAGAGAAGTTGCTCGTACAGTAATCGCTCTCCCCCTCCAATTCTGAGGTTGCGGGTTCGAGTCACCAAGGGAATAAAAAGAGTGGAAACTCCTACGAAGGGATTAAAAAGCCCCAAATGGACAGGAGAGGTTGCTCGGATGGTCATCACCCGCCACCCCCAATTCTGAGGTTGTGGATTCGAGTTACCAAAGGAACAACAAGTTTGTTGAGTTCGATTCACCAAGGGATAAAAAAGAGTGGAACTTCTTAGGGAGGGACAATTTTTATTTTATTTTTTTAGAAATCAAGAAAATCGCCAATGATGAGAAATAAAATCATGAAAAAAAAGAAATTGGCTATATGGGTCGGTTGAAAAATCAATCAAACCGAAACAACTCCAAATCACAGAAACAACAGAGCCAGCGAAGTAAATTGAAATTAGTTTTACAATCAAACTAACAAAAACCCCAAATCGAGAAAATCTCCAACGAAGAAAAGAAAATCATGAAAACGGAAAATGGATGTATGGGTCGGTGAAAAAAACCCAAGTCAGAGAAATAACAGAACCAGCTTACTAGATTGAAATTTGTTTTACAAGCAAACTAAATCACCAACTAAGAGAACAAAAATGGGTTGAAAATATAGTAAAAACCTCGCGGGCAATTTCCTCAGCTCGTAATTCTCTCTGAGCATGAGTCTGTTCAGCAATCCATTTGCGACGTTGATTTGGGTAAGAGAGAGGATGCCAAGGTTTCTGATTAAGGAAAGAGTGAGACCATGCAGTACCAGCTTTAGTTTTGTAATCAACTTCTCCTCCTTTGTCGGAAAATCTCTTGCTTAGCCGGATTCCACTTCCTTCTTCCTCCATGTTGGGAACGGGAGCTTGTGTTGAGTCCTCGTAGATTGGTAAAAGTGCTATGGAACCCTCAAATTTTTTAGAGTTGGGAGATTTTTCAAGAAAATGACAAAAATGGTTTGTTAAAGGGAAAAGCATGTGTAATTATTATTTTTATTATACAGTAGAGTTAGGAAATTTTTCAAGAAAATGACAAAAATGGTTTGTAAAAGGGAAAAGTATGTGTTATTATTTTTTTTTACTACTATATAGAAATGTGAAGCAAAAGAATTATTAAGGGTAAAATAATAATTTCACATTAATAAATATCCTACCGGCTTTAGAATCATCCATGTTTCTTATACTCAATCCACACAAACAATTTACATCATCACTCTCACTCACCTTTCACTCTACAATATCCATGATGGCTTCTCATCTGGGTTAATATTGTAGCTGATAGACTCTGTGTTGGATTGGTATCCCTTAGCCTGCATCATGGTGCAGGTGCTTATATCAGATATTGAAATTTTTTCAGTTTCTAGTTAGATTATGATTACTTTACCTTGACCTTACTTAAGTTAATTATCGGTGATTTCTGACATTTGTGAGAACTAAGGCAAGAAGATGCTTAAGGTTAAGACTGTCTGAATTAAAATTGTATATAAATCGAGGAAGTTTGTTGTATGATCAATTTCAGAAATGAGCAACTGCTTGTCATAATGCTCTTTGCTGAGATTCTTGCTACTAGCCTAATGCAAGATAGTTGTTGCAGTCCTGCAAGTTTCTTAGGCTATCTTTAGCAGTTGATTCCTCTATTGAAACAATTGACCTTTCTCAAGACTCTAATTGTGAAATTTAGTCACTTAATGATGGTGGCTTTTTTCTTCAACAATGACGGTGACTAGAACTACTATGATAAGCTATGTTGCTCAAACTCTTCAAAAATGTCAATAGGTGCATGCCAGATTCTCCTAAAGTAGTGTATTTTTGGAGAATCCAACACGGGTGAGGCATCGAATGTGAAGAGCCCGCACAACTATTGATAAGTAGTCTCTTCCCCAAAGTTCTCTGATTACTACTTGGTGATAGCTTTATATGCCACTCTTTTAGTTGTTTCCAATAGTTTTCTGATCCAGTGCTTATGTGTTCAGCTGCATATGTCTTTAGTCTTGTTCTCTCTCCTCCTTTTGGGTTGACTTTGAATCCACAAGTAGTAGCAGAAGCTGGGAAAGTCCTTTTGACATCTCTTGCAAAGATCGAGTGTGTTTGGCTCCAGAAAAAAGGACAATTTTTGCTTGTTAGGGGCCAACCTTCAATTGCAGATCTTAGCTTAGTGTGTGAGATTATGCATTTTCAAGTAAATTTATTTTCCTTTTTCCTTTTGTTGCTTTACATCATTTGATCCAAGCATAAATTATCACGAGGAATCTGTTGCTTAGGACATTATTTGAATTTTGAGCACTCTACCAGTAGATAATTTTAGTAAACTATAATCTTTAAACTCAAAAAAGGCTTCTCTATATGCATGTCACTTGCCTCTGGAAGCCTCATTGTTCGAGTTGCAAACCTTCCGATAAGTCCCTACGACCCTATCTAGCAGTTAATTTTTCGGTATAACTATACAGTACCTTACGCTATGATTAGGCACCGCGCTTTAGATTCTTTTTATGTGATCACCAAGATCACAAAAGAGTATTGCTTGATGATCTAAGCATTAAGATACTGTTGAATAATCATTGGGATTAGGTTGTCTGTTGAATAATCATTAACTAAGGAAGCGGGTTGTTAACAAAGCACAGTTGTAATCGATATGTATAAATTGGCTGCTTATATTGTGCAGTTGCTTGTTTCACATAATCAGAACCTACATTTTCAATTTTAATATAAGTAGGAAATTTACAACATATAAAACTGAGTCAAACTTAAAAAAAAAAAATAAGTAAAATAATGCAGAAGTATGTAGTCGGGAGCTGACTTTTTTTTTTTTCTTTTTTTTTGTTTCCCCCCCCCCCCCCCCAGGAGGATCAATAGTGTTCCCACACTTCCCCTCCAGCGTGACTCGAACCCTCAACCTACCGGTTGAAGGTGGAGCTGACTTTTAGTAACTAAATATAGGTAGAAAATGACAACAACCATGTTTAATACTTGGCATATGTTACATATTACCTTACTTCAACTGAGGGTCTATCAGAACAACTTCGCTACCTTCACAAGGTAGTGGTAAGGTATGTGTACAGCCGTACCAGCCACCACCCTCCACAAACCTCACTTGTGGGATTACACTGTTATTTTGTATATGTTACGTATTATTTTATCTTAGATAAAAATCCATGTTTATGTGATTACCCTGGTTTTGTGGTTATTTTCACCACTTTACTAAACTTCCAGCAGTCACTACATTTACAAAAGTATCTCAAACATAAGAAACAATCATTTCGGTTAGTGAACACTGACATAGTGAATCCTTCATCGTAGCTCCTTAAAAGCTTTTTGCTTTTGATCAATCTCCCTTCATATTTCGTTCAACTATATTATAGTAAATCTTTAATTGTTTCAATAACTACTTTCCCCCCAAAATACGCCAAAAATTCAATTGTTTGTGCTTCCAATAATTTGAATCATCCCTATGCTATTTTAGCCAATGGGAAAAACCAAGTCGGTCGTAGTGCATGCCTTGAGAGTCATGTTGTTGCACCAGTTGAAATTGGAAAAAGAAGAGCAATAAAAAAATACCAATCGATAGGCTATGTAATATTGTTGGAAAATAAATAAATACTACAACGGTCCGGAGTTCAGTGATTATGAAAGAAGCAGCAATCATTGTAGCAATGAAAATGGTGAACCTGTCTGTTATCGCTAGGATCGGTCTCACCAAAATCATTGAACCAGCTGCAAATTTAAGATACTCGGCATAAGATAATGATTATTTGCAGAGTTACAAAAGCTAACAACTACCAAGCAGGCTTTCATATGTATCATAAACACCCAAATCTCTTCTCTCATCTATTACTATAAATCGTGTACATACTCTAATATGTAGATGTAATTGTCTTTTTCATTCTTTTACTACCAGTTTGCACTGACTGAAGTTTGGTGATAGTGAGATCGTAGGCGACTCTTCACTAATTCAATTGCCTTGATTCATGATCAAAGAGTGATAACTTGTCTAAGATTGACTGTTCTAATGAGCCACTAAAGAAAACCAATGTCTTACCGACAACCCTTTCCTTTTCATTATTGGTAGTAGTATTTAGTAATTGCAGTCTCCTATTCCTTTGAGTGTCGTACTATTTGTTGCTTTATTTGCTTCACGTCGTGCTATCTGGTTATTTTTCCTTGCAATCCTGCTTCAATAACATTCCTTTTGAGCTAAGGCTCTATCGAAAATAACCTCTTCCCCCGACAAAGGTAGTGGTAAGGTCTACGTACATCCTACCCTCCCCGGACCCAACTTATCGATTACACTGTGTACGTTGTCGTTGTTTAATAGCACATCCAGAAAAATTTGCCTACTAGTCCAAAACTAATAATTTCATAAATGCATATCGCTGTATATTCATTCATATCCACTGAAACATTTTATAAGTTCTATTTTCTTCCTTGTTAGATGTAAGTTATTATTTTTCAATACTACCTTCTCTGGGATTTGTCTGACGTTACTTCATTTTCAAGGAAAAAGAAATTAGGGCTCATTCTTAGTTCAGATAAATCAGTACTACATTATTATCTCTGAATGTGACATTCAACACGGTTCCACATCTTGTTAACTTCATTTTTGTCTTTTTAAGTTTTAGGTGGAGTTGTGTTAATAATCCTCGTGGTCGCTGTCATTATTTGTCATTACAAGAAAGAACACAAAAGTTGTTTATACTTCCACTCAAGAAAAAAATCTTCCGATCTTCCTTAACACATTACTTTGATGGAGGTAGTAATTACCATGAGATAGAAATAAGATCTGCATGGTGCGTACACTCTACCCTCCACAGACCCTATTTTGTGGGACTACAATAGGTATGTTGTTGTTGTACATTGCTTGACATATTGATGAATTTAGCTAATGCTATTATGATTTGGGTAAGTAGGAGTAATAGAGAAAAATGCATCTTGTCCAGTGCTTTGTTCTTTCTTTTCAATTGACCTTCTCCTTTTTAGACCCTCCGGCATAACTGATTGTTATAATTAACACACAACAATGTATGGTAGTTTGAGTATTTGAAACTAATTAATTCTTACCTATTAGCTTGCTTTTACATTAGATAGATTAATGGACACCAATATAGCATTTCGATGAATTTAGATAAAACAATTATTTTTTAGTAATTAGGAACAAAGGAGAAAAATGAAACATTTAGAAGTATATTACTTCTTTCCTGTTGAGAATTCTCTCTTCTGGTCACTTTCGTGCAACTAGGAGTGCTTTCTTGCTGCTTACTTTCTTTTAACTTTTTCAATTTTTATATTTGTCAATCTTTCATTCTATGGAGCATAGAGCAACTTGAAGGATGTTGTGGTTGTAGTTCCTAAGTTGGCAGTGATTGTACACATTTTGGAATTATGGTTATTCTTCATTTCGTGCAGGTTGGTCGGGGTGAGATGACCTTTCATTTATATCGCAGTAAAGTGCATGATTCTCTCATTAATGATCCAGTGTAGAGTCCTCGATCTGTCTTTGGTCCAACAAATGGCGTTTTTCATAGAGTATGTCAATTTGTGTCTTAAGATGTTCTGAGTCTTTTATAACTATCTAAACTTCCTTATATGTGAAAATCCTAGAGTCGTCAGGGGCCAGGGACATGCCTATACAATGTCGTAGGTGAGGGAGGTGAGATTGCCTCTTATATTGGTAGGATAAACTTCTCCTGAAATATTATTAATGCCATTTTAGTTGTCTTAACCCTTTAGATGTAGGCCTTATAGTTGTCTTTGACTAAGACTAGATGGGAAATCAAATATGGATCACTAATACTGAAAATATCTAGGTTATATTTAAAGAATATGCAGTGTCATGATTAGTCATATAACAAAAATAGACCTTAACTATGCAATATATTGAGAATTATCTTTTATGCTGCCTTGTCTTTACTGGTGCTACTTATTGTCTTCATTGATATACGGTATACAATTTCTAGTATTTCCTTTCCTATTTTTATATTTTTGAAATTAGGTCACTTCCTGATATAAGAATGATAACGGAAGGCACAAAACACACTCCAAATCAGTCCACAATCTTAAGGATCCGAGGACCAAGATGGAGACCACTCTCGAATGCGCTATCAACAAGAAGAATACAAGATACAATGTGTATTTTAACACCAAAACAGCAACAAGAACAACAACAAAATTAACACAAGATGATAAAAATAAGACACAAGATTCGGATTTAACAATAAGAACAAGAACACAAGATTTCAACACAAACAATAAACAAGATTACAAGAAGGTAAAAGGATAGATAGATAGACCACATGAAGGTATTGTAACACCCCGTACTTAATTGCGTGTATTAGCCATGGTTATATGTGTTGAGTATATGTATTGATCATAAGTTAGGTATATATGAGTTTAAGTATGAGTATTGATTATTTTGAAATGGTTTCAAGTGTATAGTTTGATTATACGTGTATAGGAATCAACTTTATTTATACTGGAATTTTCCCATCGATGGTTCCATACGAAGGTTATTGAATAATCTTTTCAACGATATAAATATTTCCAAAAACGGATAAGTTTTGGATATAATCGAGCACGTTCGAAACTATAAAACGGTGGCCGGGATATTGTGAACAGTAAATGTGCAGGAAATTTTTCTGCACACAAACTACTGAGGCCTGCCAATTTTTTGGGTCGAATTTAAATGATCATAACTCCTTGTACAAAATGAATTGTGTGAGCTGCTATATATCGATGAGAAGTTCTGAGAGTCTTATTTCTAATGCAATTGGTTTCATCCAAATCCAACATCTGAGTAAGGAGTTATACTCGTTTTACTTCAGCCTCTCAAAACAGATTTTTAGGGTCAACTTCAAATGATCATAAATCTTTGTACAGGATGAACTGGGTGGCCTACTTTATATGAACTAAAATTCCTTTGAATTATCTATCCAACGATACCAATTTCATCCAAATCCGATATCGGAGCAAAGAGTTATGGTCAATTTACTTTAGCCTATCAAAATAGTCTACCATGGACAGATTCAGATTTACTTAAATTTTTAAGGGTAATATGGTCATTTTCCATCACCTCATGGACGAAAATTGGTCATTATATATATATAATTAGCCTCATATCCATGATGTTATCATCCAAGTATTGAAGAATCAGAAACCCTAGTCTAAGTTCAACTCCAATTATCTTGTGATTCAACCGTAGAAAGTCCAAATTGATTCCGTAGTTGTGTTCACCGTCTCGAGGGCGCACCCCTTATTTGTGCCAACAGGACTTCAAAATCAAAAGGGTCATTTTATGGTAAGGATGTAAATTATGTTGGTGTTATTTATATGGATATGTATATATATATGCATGTGAGCATAAGAAGTATGTTATTTGATTATTGTTGAAAGATGATTGGGAAATGATGTTGGATTATGTTGAAGTGTGAAGGGATTTGGTGTGATGATGTGGTATTGAAATGATTAATATATATATATATATATATATATATATATATATATATATATATATATATATATATATACATAAACCTATAGTTCAAGTTGGTTTTTGGAATGTTTTGCAAATATTGGTTGTATGGAATTATGGAAGAGAATTGTGGTGTTGGGTTGCTAATACTAGATGCCAAACATTTCATTGTAGATAAATGATTTGTAAAGGCAGGAAGTTGTGTTGAATTGGTATCCGAATCTACAACGAGGTATGTAAATCATACTCTAACGATGTTCTTTGGCATGAAAACACCAATGTTTCATCAAGTAAGATTCTGAGGTTGTCCAGAAACATGTATTGTTCTATATTACCAACGAAGTTGTTTCCATTTTATAAAGTGTCAAAATGTTTCATTGATATACCAAAAGGCTCCTATTTTATTTTTGTGATATTGATGATTCTGAAACACGTTGTTGATGTACCAATGAGTCTTTATTACATCGTTATTGTATAGAAGGTCTATTACTTGGTTCCTATTGATGTATCATTGTTTTAAAGTATCAAAAATGCGGTGGCGACCGAAATAACAATCTCAAAGATTAATTGAACTAAGTGATGGAAATTCTCTCTTATCGGGTGGTATCCCAGGTGCATAAGCCTAGCATGGGTCGATCCCTATTTATGTGTTTATGGGTGGTATCCCAGGGGCATAAGCCTAGCATGGGTCAATCCCAGTTGATATATACTGGAGACAGCCTAATGGTCACAGTACAGTACAGTAATGATTACAAAGATGATAAGAACGAAGGTAAAGTGATTGAATAAATGCAATGTACAGGTTTTCACAAGTTCTAGTAAGTGTGGTCCACTCCTATTATGATTTATTCACCTGTTTCTGATTTCTATTGAGCTCCTATATCATATGTGATTATCTACAGCTTTAGATACTCAGTACATATTTCGTACTGACGTCCCCCACGGGGACTTGCATTTCATGCTGCAGGCACAGGTACCTCAGATCATACACCGCACAAGTAGGAGCCAGGTCATATAACTATTATTGGTGAGCTCCAGTTTGCTTCAGAGCTTTTCCGAGTCGGTTCCTTATGTTTTGTTATTGTACAGGAGTCGTGTGTGGGCGGGGGTTTGTCCCGACCCTAGTTATGTCATGTATATCCTAGAGGCTTTGTAGATATAAGAAAGGGTAAAGTCATGGAAGTTTATATAGTGATGTTATATTTGTATATGTGGTGGCTCCGACGGACAAGTATTATATATATATATATATATATATATATATATATATATATTTGTGCGTGTTGTGCTGATACAGGTAATTAGACCCTTCTATATGCAACGAAGTGCTGTCCAAATTTTTGGTGACATGTAAGTAAAAGTACAGGTATTTTGAACGGGTTCTCCCGGGCCTTCTCGGCTTCGGGTGCCAGTCCGGCCCAATGGGATTTTGGGGCATGACAGGTATAATCTTAAGAATCCAAGAATGGACAATCTTGGACTCTTAACACTACACACAATAATAAACCTATCTCTTACAAAGACACAAGATCAGAGTCCACCTCCCAAGCATGAATATTTCTAAGCAAACAACAAAAAAGAGAATCCACCCTATTGTTGTATCCTAGTTTCGGTTTTGCCTCCAAAGAGAAGAGAGGAATTGTGTTTTCCAATGTCTTAAGACTTACAACATCATCAGTAAACTAAGTCTAAAAGCCCTACAATGTACTATTTATACTAGGTTACAAATAAAATACAAAAAGACCAAAAAAACCCTTAGAGACTTAGGTGCCCATCAAGTGTAATATGTTGGCTGATTTTTAGTGTACTTAGGTTCCTTTTTGCACTTCAATTGCACACACCAAGTCTCGGACCCAAAATGCACTCCCATAAGTCCATATCCATGATTATTTTCGTACCATCTGATAACGCTCAATCTACAGCTCTCGTTTGAGTGTAAAGCGGTCGTTAGCAAATATAGAACCCAACTGGGTTGGGTATCGATCCCACAGAGAATAGCTTGGTCAACAAGTAAGTAAAATTAATAGACTTTTGGTGCAAGTCTCGTAAGAAGGGGGGATTGTAATAAGTAACCAAAGTAATGAAATAAAAGCTGAAAATACTAAAGTAAAAAGAGAGTATTTCGTAGGTTGTGAAACAATGAGAATTGAGGCGTTGGGGTTATGTCCACCTTCAGAAGTATACGTCTCTATTGGCTATGAGTGTGTAGAGTCTTGACATGCAATTGCTTATAGAGAATTGTAGTCGATGGTAAATCCAAGCGTCTCTCGACCTCAACAAGGACTATTTCACTTTAACTCTCTCGAGCTTAAAGTGTGTCTAACGGTACGAATTCTCCAAGAGGTTAGTCCAGGTACGGCACTAGCTTTTTAATAGGAAAGGGTGTCCTACTACCTTGACATTATCTCTTTTCCAGACAAATAACCTTTCTCTCGAACAAGTTAAATGTTAGACTGGCGTTGGTCTATGCGTCTTCTTTTCTAGACAAATAACCTTTCTCTCGAACAGGTTAGATGTTAGAATGGCGTGTTCTTGTGTTTGAACCGCAAAGGATGTAGATTTAAGATGAAGAGAATAATGATATAAGCAATATCCGTGTCTTGAACTCACAAGCTCATAGCAATAGATAGTAACTCATTCGGCTTCCATAACCCCAACTAAGAGATTTAGTTACCCATGAATGCGAAGGATATCACGTTTTGCATGGTGGATGGCGTGAATAGTAGGTGTTTGGCATGTGGTTTTGGTGATTCCTTAGCAAGTAACGATTCTCTTGTTGTGGAATTTAAGAGTTGAATGTTTGTGGTGGAAGATGAGAGAGATGGAAGAAAATTAATAGTTTAAGAATGAATTTCTTGAATTAAGGGAGGAGTTGCCTCCACTAAGGGAGGACTTGATTAAAATCTCTAGCATGATAGGGTATTTATAATACTCCTATCCTACTCCTACTAAGCTAATGAAATAAATAACCAAATCCTAATAGACTAATGAAATCCTTAACCCAAATGTACTAGGGTAAGGTTACAATATCATAATCCAAGTAGAATAGTGAAATACATAACCTAATTGTACTAGGTTAATGTATCTTTGTAAAATTCCAGCTTTGTGTCTGTAAGTCCCCAAAGTCTTCAGAAATGCTGTTTTAGTCCTGGACAGATTTTTCATGCAGTCCCCAAAGTATTCAGAAATGCTGTTTTAGCCCGGGACAGATTTTCCATGCAGCAGATTTGGTCCTTTAGGCGTCCAGCTCCTTTCCACTTCGTTTGTGAGCTTTCTTTTGCGTCAAGTAAGCCATAAAATGCTGTATTTTGCATCATTTATACCTGAAACTTTCCTAATCATGTTTGTTAGCTCATTTACAGGAAAAAGGACTAAAAGTGCATGAAATAGATAATTAGTTCTCAAAACTAGGCTAAAATATGGGCAAAATATATTGATATAGGCGCGTAAATTCGCCTATCATCAACACCCCACACTTAGAGCTTTGTTCGTCCTCGAACAACATATCATGTCCTTCTAACATCAACTTAGGGTTTTTACAGCCACAACACAAAACATTCTTCAAGACAAGCACAACAACTATCAACAAAGAGTAGCTTTCCGATTATAAGTAGAAACAATTTAACCTCAAGCATAGACTCGTGATGGTGATCAACTCGCATGCAAACGTTAAGGTACATAGAATCAATTACAACTATCCAAAACTCATCAACCATATGTGTCTCACAATATAGTACCCATAATCACTCACAAATATAGCATATTTTTCAAACATGGGTATCAAAGTGTCCTTGCTCTCACTCTCACAAAGAATTCATATGTAGCAACTAATGACCATAAGCTTGCCCTTAATGTAGTACTCTACTAAATGTCGGAATGCTAAGCTTAGGATCAAGTAGGTCTTTTGATGGTTGTAATGTAGGCTAAGGGACGGGTAGGATCAGCTATTTTGGCCAGAAATAGTGACTAAGTTCCTAAGCATTTTAATACATCACATTGTATCATTGACACTTTTTTCTTTCAACCTTTCTTTATTTTATTCTTCCACCCTTGTTCTCATCTTTTGTTTTTCAATTTTAAGCACAACTCACTTTTCAGCTTTTTTTTTCTTTTTCTTTTCACAACATACCTCTTATGATAGCACTTGCTTCCTTTTTCATAACGCATTCAACCACCATTACAATTTAAAGCATCATACTCGCCCAATTTCCTCTTATGTTGTCACATGACTTTTTCACTTTAAAGCACTTAGGAATTTGGATCAAATTATGGTCTTGAAAAAAAATGGATTAGGCTTACATACAAGGTTGTCAAAGAAATAGGCTAAAGGCTCAAAAGGGTTTAACTAGGATGATTTACATGGGTAGGAAAAACTGAAGGTAAACATGTATAGGTTGCCAAAGAAATGCCTAAATCATATCCTAACTTACACTCCTTATTTTCGCTTTGCATACATACCAGGCAAGTTCTAGCATCAGCCACATACATAGAATATACTATTATCTCACACACACAAGGCACATGGTCGACTTGATTGGAAGTAATATAGACTCTTGACCCAACAATTGAAGGAATTGAATCACACAATATCACATAATGAGTCACAACTAGAGCCTAAACGTCTCAATAGTCACAATTGTAGCACATACTCTTGTCATAATCTCATGCTGCCTATCAAAATAATTTCATGCGAAGCTAGAAAAATTTGACTCCTAAAAAAAAACTAAAAAAAACGTCAAACAAAAAAACAAAAAAATGAACTCAAATAAACAAAGTAAACAAACAAACATAGGTGCAAACAGAGAAGTATAGCATGCAATGCCACCCCACACTTAGACGGGACACTGTCCTCAGTGGAAAATAAATACGAGGAACCTGGTCAGTCGGACTCCTCCTCTATGTCTGGGGTCCTACCCCTTGCGTTGGGATCATCATAAGAGTCATCATCCTCATAAGTTCCGCATAAGTATCCCACTTAATTCCAAGTGTGAGTCGAGGTGTTTGCAGCGAGGAGGGTTCTCCTTGCTCTTTGCGGCCTCTTTTCTTGCCCTTTTGGGAAGTGGTAGCCTTCTTCCTTGCCTTGTCTCTCTTTAGGTGCCATTGTACCTGAGACTTGAAATAGTGTTAATGGTAGCACAATCTCAATGGATACAATCTATACATAGACAGTAGGGGTACCACCCCACACTTAGGTTGTTGGCACCAACTAGTGAGGTGAAAGTGATCGATTACTCAGAATTCATCGACATACGTTTTAGGATTGTATTCCGACAAGAAAATCAGCAATGCATCACTTACTTGCAGCCATTGGACTACTTTCATGTTAGATATAACAACACTACTACATAGGGGTAACCACATGGAATAGTTATTCTTTCAATAATCACAACCTCCTATGTCGGTAGGCACTATAAGTCTTATCCCGATGAACGGGATATTCCAACATGCAAGTATCCAAGTAGCAATCTTAAACAATGTTCAATATTATAGCAATTCCACAAGTAGTATAACAATGCATCAAAATCACATTCAAGTCGGAAATAGGTTAAGAGCATCCTAACGTACATGTTCACTCACTTGGTTGTGTATCAATAATTCAAAAACATGACTATCACCAATGCTTCTTCAAGATTTAGCAATTCATAATAGGTGTAGTAATGTAGTACTTACAAAGTATAAATGAAGAACAAAGTAGTACTTACTTGGTTGAAGCCTTTGAATGATGTTCTTGTGAAGAAAAAGAGCAAAAGGAAACTTTTTGATAGGTTTTGGAGACTATAGGTGGTGCATAAGCTAGGTTTCCAATGTGTTTTTGGTTCAAGATTAAGTCTCATATTTATAAGAAAAGGTTGGGTTGAGTTTTGACCCATTTAAATCGGATTTAGAGACCAAAAGAGACCATAGGCGGTGCCTAATGCTTTGCCTAGTTGAGCAGAATGCCATAGCATATGCCATGCATTTATTTAAGAATGCCATAGCATATGCCATGCATTTATTTAAGAATGCCATAGCATATGCGGCGCATTGTCTATGGCATATGTAGACATATGCGCCGCATAGTCTATGGCACATGAGATACTGAGACCAAATGCCATAGCATAGGCGGCGCATAGTCAAAAGCATACCTAGGAATAGGCGGCGCATAGTGTATAGCACACTAGATTCCGAGTCCTTAGGCTATAGAATGGGTTGTGCATCGTTCGTGGCCTATTTTTACCAAGGCCTAGCCTTCCTCGAAGCCTATTTTGACGAGGAAAAGGCTCAATCCATAGCCTTATGCATCACCATTGCTAACTTACCAACTTTACCATACAATGCATCCAAATCGTCAATTGAAATCAATCTCCTCGTTGAATACTTCTTGCACCTATTTTTGCTCACAACCAAATGAAAACGATTAGTACGATGGGTTGCCTCCCACCTAGCGCCTTAGTTTTGGTCGTGGCACGACTCTTATTTTTGGATTTTTCATAAAACAAAACAAGTACTAAATGAAAGAAAAAATGATAAAATGATAAAACGATGGGTTGCCTCCCATCTAGCGCCTTATTTATTGTCGTGGCTCGACGTAGTTACCTCGAGTACTCAGACTTCGTCGAGGTAAATGGTGGATCGTTTTCTGAAAGGATTTAGACGACAATGAGGCTTACCTGTGGTCATGCGATCTTTTTCGAGCTGGCTCATACGTTTCTCCGGATAGATACCAATTATATCATCAATAGTCCAACCCATAGCTCTCTTGTATCTCCTCAGAGCAGAGATGAGAGCTTCTACGTGCTGTTCACTTAAATCATCTGCTCTCTCAGGAAGTATATTTCTACTTTCCAAGAACACATACCTTAGATAATCGGGGAGCTCTTGCGATTCTAGCATTGGTGGCTCGTCAAAGTGAGTCTTCGCTGTTGGTTGATTCTTGAGATCACAATCCGGTTTCTTAGGAGTATAAGACTCTATTTCTGTTAGATCACCCATAAGTTCTTCATAATCTTCATTATCCTCATGCTCAACATTCAGTGGCGCAGCAGATAATGGCTCAATAGTAGGTTGTTTCTCTATAGATAATGCTTTCATATCCTCATAATGATCATCAGCTACAGATGACTCATTCATATCGCTGGGCTGCTTCATTGTTTTGCATATATCAAACCGTACCACTTCGTCAACCACTTGCTTGCCTTTTGCTGAAGTTTCTAGCACCTTACCACTTCTGGTAGTTATGGCCATGCATGACCCATCATTCCTTGGGTTTTGCACAGTATCACTAGGTAAGGTGCCGGCTTTTCTTTGGTTGAGTGCTGCTGAAAGTTGACTGAATTGCTGCTCTAGTTGTCTTATTGCAATGGAATGTGAGTTAACCAACTGACTCATTGAAGACAAATCATTCTTCACCTCAGTTACGCCCATATTGGTTGCCTCTACTCCTTTCAGCAGCTTGGCCATCATATCTTCCATAGACATCTTTTCAGAACCAGACGCCTCAGCCTCATAATTTCTAGGAGGAATATACACACCACTCCTGTCTGAATTATTCTTCCAACTACCATGATCACGGTCCTTGTATCCAGATTCATTATAATAGTTCCGACCTTGGTTTCCTTGGGCATTGCCTCGGAAACCCCCTTGATTGTTCAAGTAGTTGGCTTCCGCTTCAGAATCAGATTCGTCTCCTCCTTTTAGCGCTACAGCTTTCACTTTTTCGGTCTTCCCTGATAATAAGTGCTTGGTAAGAAGATCCATCTGTATTTTCATGTGAGCCATGTCTTGGTCACGATCCTCTTGTCTTCGCCTCTGCTCTGCAGTCATGCCAAAAGATAAAGTGGGGCTTGTTACCTCAGAATCCCTGGTATGCCAAGCTCTACTTTGCTTCGTCATCCGATCTAGCATATGGCTTGCCTGCCCAAAGGTGAGGTCCATAAAAGATCCTCCAGCCGCATTATCAACCACTGACTTAGTCACCGAATTCAAAGCTCTGTATAATATCTCCATCAAGTGGTCATTGGTCATATGGTGATTTGGGCACCGCATGAGCTTCGTCTTGAACCTCTCCCATGTTTCGTGGAGAGCTTCAGTTGGAAGCTGTCGAAAATTTATGATCTCATCTCTCAACTGTGCTCTTTTGGATGGCGGAAAGAATCTTTCTAGGAAAGCGTCTTTCAATTGCCTCCAATTAGTAATAGAATCAGGAGTCAGCCTATTCAACCATAGAGTTGCCTCCCCAGACAGAGACAATGGAAATAGACGTAATCGAATTGCATTCTGTCCAACGCCCGGATTGTCGAATGACTTGCATGTGGAAATAAAGTTGATCAGATGCATATTCGGATCATCGCCTGCTAGTCCACCAAATAATCCCTTGAGTTGCAAAAGCTGAATCATGGCGCTAGTGATATTGAACTTTGCTCCCGGTGCTAAGGGAGGAAGAATAATAGCTCCCGTGGAACCAGGTCCATCAAGATCATCCTCATCATTATCAAACGGTATATGCACAGCTCGGCGTTTGGGCCTATATCTTGCTTGACGATCTCTTCTGTTTGCTGGTGTCGCCATCTCAGCAGTATGCTGTGGGTTTAATAGCTCTTCATCGCCCAGATCCTCATCGTCAAGATTTGTTGCTCGCCTACGGTTATCAATATTTTGTTGATGCACTTGAGCAGCCATCCTTTCAATTTCACGTTGTGCCTCCATTGATGCACTGAATAAACCTAAATAAAACAAAAACAACAACTAAAAGTAAAAGTACGAGAATCTTTGACCAAAGGGTCTAGTAATTATCACGAACTTGATTGACACTCGTATTCCCCGGCAACGGCGCCAATTTTTGATAACGCTCAATCTACAGCTCTCGTTTGAGTGTAAAGCGGTCGTTAGCAAATATAGAACCCAACTGGGTTGGGTATCGATCCCACAGAGAATAGCTTGGTCAACAAGTAAGTAAAATTAATAGACTTTTGGTGCAAGTCTCGTAAGAAGGGGGGATTGTAATAAGTAACCAAAGTAATGAAATAAAAGCTGAAAATACTAAAGTAAAAAGAGAGTATTTCGTAGGTTGTGAAACAATGAGAATTGAGGCGTTGGGGTTATGTCCACCTTCAGAAGTATACGTCTCTATTGGCTATGAGTGTGTAGAGTCTTGACATGCAATTGCTTATAGAGAATTGTAGTCGATGGTAAATCCAAGCGTCTCTCGACCTCAACAAGGACTATTTCACTTTAACTCTCTCGAGCTTAAAGTGTGTCTAACGGTACGAATTCTCCAAGAGGTTAGTCCAGGTACGGCACTAGCTTTTTAATAGGAAAGGGTGTCCTACTACCTTGACATTATCTCTTTTCCAGACAAATAACCTTTCTCTCGAACAAGTTAAATGTTAGACTGGCGTTGGTCTATGCGTCTTCTTTTCTAGACAAATAACCTTTCTCTCGAACAGGTTAGATGTTAGAATGGCGTGTTCTTGTGTTTGAACCGCAAAGGATGTAGATTTAAGATGAAGAGAATAATGATATAAGCAATATCCGTGTCTTGAACTCACAAGCTCATAGCAATAGATAGTAACTCATTCGGCTTCCATAACCCCAACTAAGAGATTTAGTTACCCATGAATGCGAAGGATATCACGTTTTGCATGGTGGATGGCGTGAATAGTAGGTGTTTGGCGTGTGGTTTTGGTGATTCCTTAGCAAGTAACGATTCTCTTGTTGTGGAATTTAAGAGTTGAATGTTTGTGGTGGAAGATGAGAGAGATGGAAGAAAATTAATAGTTTAAGAATGAATTTCTTGAATTAAGGGAGGAGTTGCCTCCACTAAGGGAGGACTTGATTAAAATCTCTAGCATGATAGGGTATTTATAATACTCCTATCCTACTCCTACTAAGCTAATGAAATAAATAACCAAATCCTAATAGACTAATGAAATCCTTAACCCAAATGTACTAGGGTAAGGTTACAATATCATAATCCAAGTAGAATAGTGAAATACATAACCTAATTGTACTAGGTTAATGTATCTTTGTAAAATTCCAGCTTTGTGTCTGTAAGTCCCCAAAGTCTTCAGAAATGTTGTTTTAGTCCTGGACAGATTTTTCATGCAGTCCCCAAAGTATTCAGAAATGCTGTTTTAGCCCGGGACAGATTTTCCATGCAGCAGATTTGGTCCTTTAGGCGTCCAGCTCCTTTCCACTTCGTTTGTGAGCTTTCTTTTGCGTCAAGTAAGCCATAAAATGCTGTATTTTGCATCATTTATACCTGAAACTTTCCTAATCATGTTTGTTAGCTCATTTACAGGAAAAAGGACTAAAAGTGCATGAAATAGATAATTAGTTCTCAAAACTAGGCTAAAATATGGGCAAAATATATTGATATAGGCGCGTAAATTCGCCTATCATCACCATCCTCTCCATCTTGAGAGGAATTTGCCCACAAATTCACGGCTTCACCTCGTTCAATCGGCCACTTTAAAATAAACCACTCAAAACAGCCCGTAAAATATTAACACAAGTCTTAGCCTACATCTTCATTTTGAATCTCGGCTTCCTCTCCATATTTAGCCTTTTCTTCAATCTCATTCGAAATAAGTCTCCTACCATCATACAAGCATCATCGTAGACTCCATATCCGTTATATTCCTTTCTACCATTCTTCTCTACATGGACATGTCGGCGTTGTTGTAGTGGAGTTTCGGTTGAGAGGGTTGATTTGGTAAAGTGAAGCTTCAGTTGTGGAGCTTAGACGGGAGAGATTTGGCTTCCAAGTCCTTTTTGTTGAACTTGATCGAATGAAGGAGGGATCGACCTATGTAGGTCTTGGGTTAGAGGACATTTGGTGGCTTGGCTTATGTCTATGTCATTTGGTGGTGGTCTTGGAGGATTGATTGCTTGAGGTAAAGCTTTGGAAGTAGAATCACAAGAGTTCCTTCGATTCTCCTCTTGATCCAACCTCTCAAGTAAAGTAGATATATCCGAGCCCAATTTGTCAAGACCCGCATTCGCCTTAGCTATTTCTCGGGCAATAGCATCAAGGTGGGCCAAAATGGTATCCATTGTCAAAAAGAAGTTACCTACAAAATAGAAAACATGTTAGTTGTATAAAACATCCTCACTCTTTCTTTTATTTCGGGTCTCTCGGATCCCTCACACTCAATCTCACAAGTATTGAAAGCTTTCTTGTACTCTGGGAGGTGTTGAGAGGTGAATCTAACGTTGAAAATGACTCTAAAGAGTAAGGAAAAAAACAAAAACGACGTTACAATGACTCAAAGGATTAAGACACACAAAGGAAAGCTAATACAAAGAATGGTTTCAAAACTAACTTACAATCTAGTACTAGCTCGTACGTTAGTAATGGAATCAACAAACGAAACTAAAGAGACAATACAATGAAACTAAAAGATCAAAATTTGAGCTTAAAATTTTGTCGTGTAAACAGTAAAACGTGATGTGGCAGCCACGTATTGGTTTGATTTTATCAAGTTGTTAATTTCAAAAGTTCAAGTATTGGTTAATTTTCAATTTGGGACCTTTGGTGGAACTTGTTCAATGAAGGGAAATACAAACTAGTCTTTGGAGCTTCTTTTCAATTCAAAATTCAAGACTTAAATGTCTTTGACAAGACTTGTACTACCCTTAAAACATGGATTCTTGAATCATGGAAAGTTGTTGGAAAGTAGTTGAGATGTGATTGACTAGTTGATGAGTGATAGTAAGTCTTTCAAGACTAACAAAGCTTTACATTTTTCCCTTCACCTTTATAGATCTAAGGTTTACTTTATTTTAAAAAGCTATGAAGGTTGTGAAGAACTTCATGAACAACATCAACAATCACCAAGAACAACCAACAACAATCTCCAAGAACACCAACAATTTTCACACGATCAACTTCTAATTTTCACAATACAATATCTTCAACACTTGGCCAAGACAACTACAACTTCAACAAGATGGTTATTAGGCTACCAATGGGCAAAAATACCACGTGGCCAAGCTTAGAACAACAACAAGATAAAGACCACAAGGTGATACAAGCATGATCGTGAAGATAGAAACTTTTGAATACAACATACAGAGTGTACGAGTTGAAGTGTAAAAAGGGCTCCAAAGTCGCCCCTCTATTGCACTCTATGGGCTCCATTTTGTTCATTTAACACTAAGGGGAACTTTTGTCATTTTGTCTCTTATTGTAATAAGTCTATAAATAGAATATGTTAGGGTTTTAGCTCATTGGTTGTGAATGTTTATGATAGAACACATCTCTTGAGAGAGAGAGCCTCCCTAGGCTGAAACTAGGACATGAGCATGTGTGGATTCACTTGTGAATGTATGTTGCTTGGAAACGATAGTGCTTGAGCGGTAGAATCCCTCTTCTGTCTTCGTAAGAGTGTGTTTTTGCTATCATAAGTTCTAGGGGTCCTTAGATTTAATATATCTTTGGGTTCTTAGATCTTATTGTAGTATATGTCTCTCTATCTATCTCTACATTTTATATCCTAGTGTTGTTTAGGGAAACCATTGGTTTTTGTTGTTCATGTATCTTGTAACCGTTTGTTGTTGTTAATATCCTTATAATAATATTGTCTATCTTCTTATGTTCATCACGTTTCAGTGTTTGTTTTGGTATATAAATACACCTTGTTTCCTTCTATTCTTGTGTTGTAGTTGTTTGACCGAAACTAGCTCTCAAAGAGGTCCTCGAATTCCTCTTGATTTATGGACTGTTTTGAGCCTTTTCTTGTGTTCCTTGATCTTTTTGTATCATTTGGTATCAAATCATGGCTTGATCTTGTTCCCACAAGATCAATCTTGGGCTTGTTAGTTGAAAAAAAAATTGTTGAAAACTAAAAATTCCAGAAAAAAAAGAGTAATCTGTCCGTGTTGTGTTCTTGGCCGAAATCTGTGTTCTTGTTGTGTCTTAGCCGAGATTTTTAATTTTCTTTGTTGTCTCTAAGTGTTAGTTTTGTTCCTCACTAACACATTGATTCTATATCTTGATTTGAGCTTACATTTGTTGTAGTTTTCACCTTGGCCTTGTGATGTTATTGTTGTTCTAAGCTTGGCCTTGTGTTGTTGTTGTGGATTTGGACTTGGAAGTTGGATGTTGTTGGTTGTTCTTGAAGTTTGTTGTTGTTCTTGGGGAATGTTGTTGTAGTTCTTGATGTTCTTCAAAACCTTTATGTCTTGTTAAAATAAAGTGCTTATTTGATCCATAAAGGTGAAGGAAAAAAGGAGTGTGACTTGTTAGTCTTGAAATACACTACAACCACCAAAGACTTTATCAACCATTTTCCAACAACTTTCCTTTAAACAAGGGACCTTGTCTTGTGGGGCTAGTAAAGTCAAATCTCACCTTTTGAGTTTGAAAAGTTGAAAGGTTACAAGACTTTACTTTCTTTCCAGTATCAAGTAATCCATTACAAAAAATTATGTAAAGATTAAGACTTCAAGTGATGAACAAATTGTGTGGGCTGTGACCAATTGTAAACTGCTACGTCACCATATATATTGTTCACACAACAAATTTTGGCTCAAATTATGATCTTCTAGTTTCAATTTGTTGTTCTTTAGTTTCGTTTGTTGATTCTGATACTAATTTATAAACTAGTGACCATTTACTAGATTGTAAATTAGTTTTGAAAACCGTTGTTCGGGTTTACGTTTCTTTGTGTGTATTAGTCATTTTTTTGAGTCTTTGTAAACATTTGGTTCACCTCTCAACACCTCCCAACACCTCCCAAAGTACAAGCAAGCTTACAACACTTGTGAAATTAAAGTGTGAGGAATCCGAGAGGCAAAGAAATAAAGGGAGAGTGAGAGGACCTTTCTTGTACAACTAATTTGTTTGTGTTTTGTAGGTAACTTCTTGGCTATAATGAATAACAATGTTCCTAGTGCTATCTTGGCCGAGGATTAAACTCAATTGAGCCGAATAAGATTGAAGGCAAATCTCAAGATGGAGAGAAAGCTGAGGTGCAAAACGAAGATGTTTGCCGAGACTTAAAGTTGTTATGTCCTCGGTTTCTTCTTATTTTGTGGACTATTTTGGGAGGCATTTTCATTGGTTTGTTCCGTGAATTTGAGGTCAAATTTCTCTCAAGATGGAGAGTATGATACAAGCACGATCATGAAGATGTAAACTTTTAAGTATTTTGAATGCAACATACAGAGTGCACGAGTTGAAGTGTAAAAAGGGCTCCAAAGTCACCCCTCTATTTCACTCCATAGGCTCCATTTTGTTCATTTAACACTAAGCGGAACTTTTGTCATTTTGTCTCTTATTGTAATAAGTCTATAAATAGAACATGTTAGGGTTTTAGCTCACTGGTTGTTGAATGTTGATGATAGAACACATCTCTTGAGAGAGAGAGCCTCCCCAGGCAGAAACTAGGACATGAGCAAGTGTGGATTCACTTGTGAATGTGTATTGCTTAGAAACGATGGTGCTTGAGTGGTGGAATCCCTCTCGTGTCTTCATAAGAGTGTGATGTTGCTATAATAAGTTCTAGGGGTCCTTAGATTTAATATATCTTTGGGTTCTTAGATCTTATTGTAGTATATGTCTCACTATCTATCTCTACATTTTATGTCTTAGTGTTGTTTAGGAAAACTGTTGGTTCTTGTTGTTCATGTATCTTGTAACAGTTTGTTGTTGTTATTATCCTTATCATATTGTTGTCTATTTTCTTGTGTTCATTACGTTTTAGTGACTGTTTTGGTGTATAAATACGCCTTGTTTCCTTTTATTCTTGTGTTGTAGTTGTTTGACCGAAACTAGCTCTCAAAGGGGTCCTCGGATTCCTCTTTATTTATGGACTGTTTTGAGCCTTTTCTTGTGTTCCTTGGTCTTCTTGTACCACAAGGCCAAAACAGTCCACCACTATAATGTTTCAACAACAATTCGGCCAAGTCTTATGTTCGCAACAACAACATCAATTTTTAAAGCTCAAATCTAGATATAGACTCAACATGTTAGTGAGGAACAAAACTAACACTTAGAGATAACAAATACAAGTAAAACCCTCGGCCAAGACACAACAAGAACACACTTTTCGGCCAAGAACACAACACGGACAGATTGCTATTTTTTCTGAAACTTTCAGTTTTGAACAAATCTTTTTTATTTTTCCACTAACAAGCCCAAGATTGATCTTGTGGGAACAAGTTCAAGCCATGATTTGATACCAAATGATACAAGAATGACAACGGAAAGCACAAAACACACTCTAAATCAGTCCACAATCTTAAGGATCCGAGGACCAAGATGGAGACCACTCTCGGATTTGCTATCAACAAGAAGAATACAGGATACAATGTATATTTTAACACCAAAACAACAATAAGAACAAGAAAAGGATTAACACAAGATGATAAAAAATAAGACACAAGATTCGGATTTAATAATAACAACAAGAACACAAGATTACAACACAAACAATAAACAAGATTACAAGAAGGTAAAAGGATAGATAGATAGACCACATGAAGGTATAATCTTAAGAACCCAAGAATGAACAATCTTGCACCCTTAACACTACACACAACAATAAACCTATTTCTTTCAAAGACACAAGATCGGAATCCACCTCCTAAGCATCTATGTTTCCAAGCAAACAACAACAAAAGAAAATCCACCCTATTGTTGTATCCTAGTTTTGATTTTGCCTCCAAAGAGAAGAGAGGACTTGTGTTTTCCAATGTCTTAAGACTTACAACATCATCAATAAATTAAGTCTAAAAGCCCTACAATGTTCTATTTATACTAGGTTACAAATAAAATATAAGAAGGCCAAAAGACCCCTTAGAGACTTAGATGCCCATCAAGTGTAATATGTTGCCTGATTTTTAGTAAACTTAGGTTCCCTTTTGCACTTCAATTGCACACATCAAGTCTCGAACCCAAAATTCACTCCCATAAGTCCATATTCGTGATTATTCCCGCATCACTTTCATGTATTCGGAAAGGCTCATAGGATGGATCCAACATCAAGTGGGTGTGGTGTTCGTCAATGCAAGAATACCTATTTCATAGACTTGAAAAGGTCGGAACATTATATTCAAGTTAAGCTTTGTGGTTTCATCTTTCTTATAAAACCTCCTTAAATTTACTCTGCTGCTGCTATTTGGTATAGCCATAGATGAGAGAATTTTCTACACGTTAACCTCAAGTGACTTAAGCAGGTTCATTGGGATGGACTATATCTCTATTTTACAATAGGCTCCATCGAAAACATATTATGGATTTTTTTCACTTTTTAGCCAGTATCTGTATTATTCAACTAATTCCCAGTATGTTGTGCTATGGCCTCCATGTATACCAAAATTAATTTATTTCCTTTTAATGGTGTCACTATCTCAACTTTCAAGAAATGATCCAAGAGAGATTCAGAAGTTTTACCGGAACTTTTATGAGAGAAATATTAGAAATGGCCGTCCCACTAAAAAACTGTGAGACTTCAACCTGAATTTCATGGCTTCTTGATTTTTTTTGTAATGGCATACCATTGTTCACTTAATTACTAGTTGACTTTACATTATTAAAGAAGAGATGGCTAAGATCTGTCAAATGACAAGTGTACTATATGATGTTCTTAGGATAGTGGTACCCTCTTCAAAAGTAGATGGTGAGATTTGTGTTCTTGTGTAGTCCTTGGAATTTTCCAGTATGTATACCTCTTCTAGGAACTTTAAGCACTACTGTCTTCATTTTTACAATAGTATGGCATTCCCATAGTTGTATAAAATATACATTTGGGATCCTATGATATATCCGGGATAGTGATATTATGGTATATTCAAAATTTTAAATATATTTTATTTGAGATAACGTGCAACAGTTACTTTATATTGAACTTTATATGCAAAATTATTTATTACATTAGGATCATAGCAAAATTACGTGTCGGGAAAGCACGGGCATACTTATCTAGTATTATATAGAAGAGTGAAGAATGGATGACAAAGGGTATATTTGTCATTTAAAAAAATATCTTGCTTAATTATGCCAAGGGAAATATTGTAATTTTAATCAATATTAATGGCATTACCAATTAGTTATCCTATAGTTTGGGGATTTTCCTCATATTTCCTAAAAAAAATACTAAACAACTCAAAAGTATCTAATTCATCAAATTCATTTAACCAAAATTATAACTTTATTTTTTTCTGAAAAAATACATTAATTTAATTTTCATGCTTGGAAATTCTTTGTCATACATCTTTACCATATTATTTTACATGCAAATTGAAATCTCTAGAGAACTTATTTAATTTAGTGATATTATTTTTTTTAGAAAATAATTAATTTTTTTTTAAGGCAATTATATATAAAAATCTGAATGATTATCTAGAAAAATAACTCTAAAAAAATATAAGTACCTAGGAATGAGAATTTCTTCTTAATAAATTAATGAACATTTTAAAGAAAAATAAGATTATAATTTTGATTAAATGAGTTTTCTAAGTTAATGTGTTTATTATTTGTTAAAAAATGATGGTTTACTATGCTAATTAGCAGAGGAAGAGACTTTTTAGGTATTTAGTAATTTTTTGAGTAAATATTGATAATTGAGTGATATTATTGTCTTAGCAAAAATAAAAGTAACTTTTATAAGTGATTCCAAAAACGTGAATAACAATTCAAGAAAATAAATTTAGAAAAATAAAAAGTTTAAGTAATGGTAAAAGATTTCTAAGCATGAAAATTCCTTCTTAATAAATTAATATATTTTTCTAAGGAAAAGAATAAGAATATAATTTTGACTAAATAAGTTTAATGTGTTAAATAAGTATATTATTAAAAAATGGTTTGCATGGCTTGCCAATTAGAAGAGAAAGAGACGTGTGATATTTAATTATTTTTTTAGATTAATAGTGATAGTTGCGTCATATTATTATCTCTAAAGAAAATCTAAAGTAATTTTTGTTGGCAATTAAAAAGTATGAGTGGTCATTCAGAAAAATAACTCTTGAAAAAATATATGTCAAGTTTTAGTATCAGTAAAGTTTTTCTAAGTATAAAATTTTCTTTATAATAAACTAAAGTATTTTTTAAAATATATATATAATTGTATTTTTTATTAAATGAGTTTGATGAGTTATAAGTTTAGTATTTTTTTTTTTAAAAAAAAATTAATGACATGACATGTTAACTAAGAGAGAAAGAAGGTTTTGAGGTGTTTACTATTTTTTGAGAAAAAGAGTGATAGGTTCTAAATAAAACATAAGTGATATTTGAAGAAAATTTACAAAACTTGGGTGACTATTTAGGAAATTCACTCACATTTTTTGCGTTTTCTTACCCGATTGGTTTCTCTATTGATGTCTCTATCAACACTTTGAATTTTGAAACACTCCATCAATAGTCATTTAAGAGTTTTCTTTCAATTATATAAATAGAATGGTGGACAATGTTTTTTTCTTTTTAATGTTTTAGGGTTTAATTATTGCATCTATTTATTTTGTTGAAGTTTTCATAAAAATAACTTAGTTGTTATATTATTAACTTAACTAAAATTAAAAATAAAAAGAAATTTTAAATATTCAAATAAATATGCCGGGGTGAATGATTTTCATTTTGTACAGATTGATAAAATTGTATTAGTGGTAAAAATAGTTTAAAAATAATAAGTCTTTTAGTCTCCAACTCGTGAAAAATGTTTGACATAGGCAACATCAAAGATGTGTTTATAAACAGTAACCCCTGTTGTACACAAATCTAACAAGTTGGATTTTCATGTAATTGTTTTTATTACAGCTAACTTGTGGGTAATGCAGCTAAAACAATTGACTACACTTGATCAAATGCCTTGATACTAACACGGCAAAACATGACATCCTTATATATATATATATATATATATATATATATATACATGTGTGAAATGGATAATATACTGTGGGGCACAAATGTAGTTGATGGAGTTGAAATATAGGAATAAACACTTCTTAATTAGTGCAATTTAGATACTCAGATATCTGATAATGATGAAATTTCTTTTAGTATAAGACCTTTGAACCTCTTATTCATTGTATAGAACTAGGCGTGGAGAAGTGATTACAGCAAAAAATATATAAAAATGATATTGTGCCAAGTAAAAGTTTTTATCTTTATGTATATTAAATTTAATTTTTTTCCTCTCTGCTCGAGGTTTCCATTCAATTAAATTAAGAGTTAGCAGATTTATGATGCTTAGAGACAGATATATGATTTTTACTTTTGGGATCTTCAGTGCAGAAGCATGATTAAATTTGTATGACAGCTAGAAAGTGATCATATCGGCGATTCACCTATCTCTGGATAAGGTCAGTATATAAGCGGTGGTCTTCTTATCTTATATAAACTTGGTATAGAGATTCTGCAACTTATTTAAAAAAAAAAATTTAATGACATGATATGTCAACTAAGAGAGAAAGAAGGTTTTGAGGTGTTTACTATGTTTTGAGAAAAAGAGTGATAGTTGAGTAATATTGTGGTTCTAAATAAAACATAAATGATATTTGAAGAAAATATACAAAACTTGGTGACTATTTAGGAAATTCACTCACATGTTTTGCATTTTCTTACTTGATTGGTTCTTTTATTGATGTCTCTATCAATACTTTAAATTTTGAAACACTCTATCAATAGTCGTTTAAGTGTTTTCTCTCAATTGCATAAATAGAGTGGTGGACGATTTTTTTTTACTTTTTAGTGTTTTAGGGTCTAATTCTTGTGTCTATTTATTTTGTTGAAGTTTTCATAAAAATAACTTAGTTGTTATATTATTAACTTAACTGAAATTAAAAATAAAAAGAAATTTTAAATATTCAAATAAATATGGCAGGGGTGAGTGATTTTCGTTTTGTATAGACTAATAATATTATCTCAGTTGTAAAAATAATTTAAAAATAACAAGTCTTTTAGTCTCCAACTCGTGAAAAGCGTTTGACATAAGCAACATCAAATATATGTTTATAAACAAGGACCCATGTTGCGCATAAATCTAACATATTGGATTTTGATGTAATTTTTTTATTACATCTAGCTTGTGGGTAGTACAGCTAAAACAATTGACTACACTTGATCAAATCCCTTGATACTAACACGGCAAAACATGACATACATACACATATGTGTGAAATGGATAATCTATTTTGGGGCACAAAAAGAGCTTGATGGAGTTGAGATATAGGAGTAAACACTTCTTAATTAGTGCAATTTTGAAAATGTTTTTAGTAAAAGACCTTTGAACTTTTTATTCATTGTATAGAATAGGTGTGGAGAAGTGATTATAGTGAAAAATATATAAAAATGATGTTGTGCTATTTAAAATTTTTATTTTTATGTATATTAAATTAAATCTTTTTCCTCTCTGCTCGACTTATTCCTTCAATTAAATTAAGAGCTAGTAGATTTATAATGGTTAGAGACAGATAGATGATTTTCACTTTTCGGATCTTCAATGCAGAAGCATGATTAATTTTGTATATTAGCTGAAAAGTAATAATGTCGGCGATTCACCTATCTCTGGATAAGGTCAGTATAAGCGGTGGTCTTGTTATCTTATATAAACTTGGTATAGAGATTTTGTTTTTTTGAAGTTTTTGAGTAGATAAGTTATAAATTAATTGAGAAGCCTTTCTTGAGATTTTTGCTATAATAAACTGTCAATCTGAGTCGACCAAAAAATTTTGAACTCTTACTAAATTTCATCAATTAAATTACTTTTTCAAGAAATAAGAGGCACTTAATCATATGACTAAAGAAATTTTTTCTTTGATAAAAAAAAAAAACACAAACTGAAGATTGTATTATGATAAATACTGATCAAACAATGATGAAAAATCTATTTGAATCTGAAATTTTAAATTTTGTGTTGTTTTTGTTGAAGATCTATGAGTTATATTTATTCATCAATAATGAAAAATCACACATAAGAGAGCAACCAAGGTTGAACGCTGTTGCCATGAATACTTCTGCAACATTGACTAGAAAGTTTTTCATCTGAAGAAGTTATGCTTGTTTTGTATCTATTTATTCATGTCTGTCTGCTCAAATGAGTGTTTGAGTTATATGTTTTGAAGTTCATATTAATAAGGATTGTCTGTATTTATACTATTCATCAGGTCACTTTTTTCTACAATAATATTATCTAATCCTATCTTTATTGAATATCCATGACACTTGTATGGACGTGATATACACTACTTCTATGACGTGTGATTTGAAAATAAAATCTGTCAAATCTTTATTTTATTGATGAATATTTTGTTGCGAATTTTGTACTGTAAAATTTCTCAATCTTTATTTTATTGATTAATATTTTATAGTGGACTGCATTATGGAATCTCTCAACCTTTATTTGATTGATTAGTATTTTGTTATAGGTTTTGTACTTTTATTATATAAATGCAAATATTTATTAAATATTCCTGAGTAGTTATATCTTAAAAACTAATATTATGTTACATCATCAACTTTTTCGTTGTAGGTTCTTTATTTAGAGATGAGAAAAAATATATATTTTAAAGTGCAATAGATGTGAATTTTTTGTCAAAACAACAATCACCTTGGATACAAAAAGAAGAATTTTTTTTCGAGAAAGAATCTATAGAATCAGTTGTCCTAATTGTTGTTAATCGAGTTACAAGCTCTCAATTTAAGTTTTAAATTTGATCTAAAATTAGCCAAATAATGATTTCCATTCTCGCTCTTGATTTGGTTGTTTCTGGCCATTGAATTAACTTTGTTATCTTTTACTTATATAGTGTTATTCTTATTTCAATATAACCTTTTTTATTCGTGCTATTTTGTAAAGGATAAAACTTTATTTTTTATTTATAAATTATGATTGTTATGAGGTATGTATGTCAATTTAGTGTCCAAATAATGGATGCAACTAAAATTAAACACAAATGAAACTATATTTGAATTCAAAATATTGGGCCCGTGCATAGCACAAACATGCTTATATAGTAGCAAACATAAGTCACTAACTAATGCTTCCTAAGTTTCAATTACGCATGGCTTTCTTTTTTAATTAAATACAATTCGTAGTATTTTTTCTTTCTATTTCTTTCTCACCACTCTCCTCCCCCTCTCTCAATTTGATGCCAGCAATGACTGGGAGTTTTACCCGAGGAAAAATGAAACTAAAATCAGGATAACCAAGATGTTTAGCTAAGAAAGAATTTAAGAGAGAAGAGAAAACTGTACAAATTGATAAGGTATATTTATATCATAATATATGAACACTAAGAACTAGTATTTTCTGTGTTACATTGGTATTTATTGGCTAATACGGCTGAAACAATTCATCCTAGCTAATAACTAACTACTAATTGAATTAATGAAATAGTATTGTATAGTGTTAATTGTTTCTATGAACAGTATTAACTGAAATTTAAATGTTAACCACCTAACAAACTTCAAATCCTTACTAACTAATTGTTGAATCAGCTTTAATCAACTTTTAATCGACTTCATCTCTTCTTATCTTGCATCAATAACCCTTATTTAAAGATCACCCTTAACCTCAAGGGTGAACAATAGAAAACCTATGTTGCAATCGAGTGAAAAAATCCTATGTAACTTGATCAACATCTACACCATGTCATTTGATGAGGACCTGACACACAGTCTTCTTTCCCTTTTCCCATCCTTCTATCCAAAAGAGACTTAGGTAAGGGACAATAAGGACTGGTGAATGAGAAATAGAATAAAAAACTGCGTGACACTTTTTAAGTTAAGACATATGAAATATAAGGTAAATAAGAACATCAACAGGTAACAACAACTTATAAGCAACCACTTTAATCTTATCAATGATCACATAAGGGCCATAATACTTGGTTACAAGCTTCTAAAATGACCTAGGAACCACAGATAACTGCCCGTAGGACTGTAATTTTAAATAAACCCAATCTCCAATGCCATATGACCTATCAGATCTATATTTGTTGGCCAATTCTCTTATCCCATGTTGTCATCTAGATAAGTGAAATTTAATCAACTTAATCATAGCTTCTCTAACTACTAAGCTCCTATCAACCATGTCAGTGTGTGTTTCTCTTGCCAAGTAAGAAAAGTACAAGGGTGGTTTTTAACCATATAAAATCTCATAAGGTGTACACTTTATAACAGTTTAGTGTGGGGTATTGTACCACCACTCAACAAGGGGCAAGTATGCAGCCCACTCTAGTGGTTTGTCAGAACAAAAACACATAAAATAGGTCTCTAAAGTTTTGTTCAACACCTCAGTTTGCTTATCATTTTGAGGGTGATAAGTTGTGGATTTATGCGGCTGAACACCCTATAATGAGAAAAGTTCTTGGCAAAAAAAGTTGAGAAATTTGGGATCCCTTTTAGTAACCATGGTAGATGGCATGCCATATAGTTTAAACACATTATCAAGAAAATACTGAGCAATTGTCTGAGTTGTATCAGGGTACTGTAATGCAATAAAATAATGATACTTACTCAACCTATCAACCACAGCTAATATAACATCTTTCCCCTTGGATTTGAGCAAATTTTAAATAAAATCTAAGTTGATATGTTGCGAGGATATGTTGCGGCATCATACTTATTTTTTTTGATAGAAATCACAATTATTAATGAAGGTTCTAATGTCATGAACCATAGACTTCTAAAAAAAGAGACTATAATCTCTTAATAGCGGCATCCACGCCTGAGTGTCCCCCCGTGGAGTAAAGTGCCATAGGTACATACATGATAGTGTTCTTGAAGGTTTTATCATCACCTATAACTAATCTTCCTTTCGTTCCACCTGATCTAGGAATTAAACCAAGTACTTAAAAGGTTGTATCTGTAGCTTAGTGATTAATAATTAAAGTGTTACATCAGAAGTCCAAGATTGTTGAATATTATCATAAAGATCACAATGACGATTGAGAAGTGAAATATACAAGATCTCATCACTGATCTTAGGTGGATTTATATACCTAAGTATCACTATCTATGCTTGATTAGCCTTATTTTGAGGACTCCTTGTGTGTATAATGATGTAATATTTGTATAAATGAGAATCTAAGTGACTACTTATGTGTTTCTAGTGTTTAAAGTTTGTTAATAAATATTTTGGATTCAAAACATTAAGTTAAAGTTCAAATGCAAAAACTAGTACTCTTTGCTTGAGCTATGTTCAATCCTAGTCCATCCCGTTGGATTTAATAGAGTTTTGAGCTCTAATGTTATAAGATGCTTGGTGAGTTGATAAAGATTATAAATGAATGATAAAAAATCTTAAAATCAAGAGGAAACACCACCCCAATGCTTGGAATAAAGGGACAAATGCATGGGACAAACATTGTGCAAATCTGAAATTTTGGGACTTAGTGGTGTGCCACAGACCCTATGCACCACGATAAGGGCGTGGAACAGTCTTGGATGCATTTTTTATGGAAATTTACAGTATATAGGTGTGATAGTCGCATGTCACTAACCCTATGCCACACGATAATGGTGTGGCACACCCCTAGTTAAAAATGACAAATCTTGTTCTACTATAAATAGGACACTCCAACCTTTGTGTATTCACCTTGGACAACCTTAGGGCTTGGAGAAATGATTGATAAGTATGAAAAGAAGGTTTTTATTCCTTCAATTTTGTTTGTTAATGGATTTAACGTAGATTCATCTATTATGATTATGTGTATGTCCATGAGCGGCTAAATATTGTTTTCGGGGTCATGGCCAAGAACATGATTACTCTTGTTATGAATTGAATTAGTTTTGGTTATTTATCATTGTTGGTTGTTTGTGTATCCTTTTTATCAATATTTTTAGGATTAGCGATCCTTAGAATACATGATTAATTCTATCGAGAGCTCAAAAGGAGGAACGGTAGGATAGAACGTGGGTTAAATAGATTAGGATCATAATCTTTCAATTGAATGAACATATGATTTGAATTTTGGATAGGAATATACCTAAGTTCCCTATTTGTTTCAATTATGGGATGAAATATGAATGCATGTAACTTAGTTCTCCCATCCATGTTTAACGATGTAGTTGTAGGGGCTAAGTTAGATAATTGATTAAAGGTTCTGAAGGCCATAGTCATAATATCAACCCCGTGGACAAACAACCAAGATAATTAACCTACCAATGAATCTACATATCTTAGTGTGATTGTTCACAATGCCTTAACCTTGGGTTTCTCCCCATTACTATTCAAGAACCTTTAATTTACCGTATTGTTTAGTTTATTTTTAGTTTATAACTCTCATACTCTTTTGGCTACTTTTGCACTTGCTTAATCTTGATAGTTGAACTATAATTGAGTAGTTGTTTAAAACGAGTCCTTGTGGGATCAATACTTGGCTTTTTTAAGGCCATTTAACTACTTGGTGGACCACGTACAGTTCTGTGTGCACTTGGGCATAATAAATTTTTGGTGTTGTTGTTTGGGACTTGTGAATTTGCAATCATCTTAGTTTTAGTTTTGCTTTTTGATTTTGTGAGTGGATAGGGTGTTAGTTGTACCAGACCTCAAACCTGAGCAACACTTATACCAATAGAGAAGATAAACAGTACTTCTCTATAGAATACCTTAAATTCAGCAAGAGAAAGATCATCTTGGACCCATGGCTGTAGATCCACCAGCCTGCAGGATCATACGCGAAGTGGCAATCCCACTCGCAACTAATGTGAACTCCACAATTTAAAGACCCACTATCGAAGGTAGACTTAAGTTGAAAAAATACGGTTCAGATTTTGTAGAGCAGTAGGCAATTCATTGGCTTGTCACATGAAGATTCACAAGTTCACTTGCAAAATTTTCTAGAGATTAGTGACACATTTATCTCTATGGGTATGCAAATAATTATGTGAGGCTGACACTCTTCCCTTTTTCACTTTTAGCAAAAGAAAAAAAAGCGATTGAATATTAAGCCGAAGGGTTCTATCACTACTTGGGATGAGTTGGCCCAAAATTTCCCTATCCATTTTTTCCTATCCGACAAAGACTGTAAAATTACACACTGAGATTGTGAGCTTCAAACAGAATGTAGATGATAACCTATATAATGCTTGAAAGAGGTTTAAATCTCTTCTTCCGAATTGTCCATATCACCAGCTGTCTAATGAAGTATTAGCTCACACTTTTGTTGAAGCACATGATCACAATACAAAATTTTGCTAGATTCAGTTGCAGGTGGTCAACCTCTAGAAAATACTTGTGATGAGATCTATACTTTGTTGAACTGCATTGCTCAAAGAAATCCTGACTGGCATGGTAACATGTCCAAAGGCTCAGTGAAAAAGGTTGCGGTCATGATTGAAGTTGATAATATCACAGCCTTAGCTGCCCAATTGTCAGTTATACAAAATCAAATAATGACTCAATTCAGCAAATTAGGTATGAACCAATCTTTGATTCAAGTTAATGCAGTGTAGAAGACCCAAAGTTGGTGTGAGATTTATTGAAATAGTGGCCACTCTGCAAACTTGTGTGGTGCAAATTCTGAATCCGTGAACTTTGTGGCAAAGCACATAAGCCAACTTATGCAAACACCTACAGCCAAAAGTGGCAGACTCAGCCTAATTATGCATGGGGCAATAACTAAAATCAGCAGCTTTATCAACAGCACAACCATCAGGATAGTAACATTGAGGAAACATTGAAAAAATCCCATCCAAGCAAGAAGAAATAGTTGTTGAAATAAAAAATCAGCAAGTGGCTTAGCATAAGTTAGAGCGATAGTTGGGGCAACTAGTTCAGCCGCAGAATACTAGGCCTCAAGGTGGATTTCTAAGTGATACAGATCACCTAAAACAAGTGATGACAATCACCTTGAGAAGTGGTAAAGAGCTGAATGATAGGCCTCCAAAGAAAAATAAGGAGGTAGATGCAAAATTGGTTCCTCAATGGGTTGAAAGTAAAGATGTTAAAAATTTTGGAAAGTCTAACTACCCAAAAGTAAAGGCTAAAGTGAATGAGAGACCACCACTACCATTCTCGCATAGGCTTAAGAAGGCCAAGGAGGATGCTTCTTTCAAGAAATTCTTTGATACGTTCAAATAACTTTACATTAACCTTCCTCTTTTAAATGTTTTGTAGGAAGTACCCAAGTATGCTAAGTACTTGAAGGACATGGTGACTAACAAGATTAAGCTACAGGACGTTGATATGATAGCATTGGCTGGAGAGTGTGGCCCTGTGGTTATGAAGAAGATACCCAAAAAGCTTAAGGACCCAGGGATTTTCACCCTCCCCATACAAATTGGTAACAACGACATGGTCCATGCTTTGAGTGATTTGGGGGAAAGTATAAACTTGGTGCCCCTATTAGTGTTCAGTTCTCTTGGATTGGGGAAGCTGAGACCATGCTCTATGGTGCTTCAAATGGCAGACAGAACCCAAGTCTGTCCAGAAGGAATTACTGAGTATGTTCTCATAAAGGTTTGTAAGTTTATTATCCCTATTGACTTTATTTTGTTGGATTATGATGCAACAATCATTCTGGGACATCCATTCTTAGCAACAGGAGGAGTGATTATAAATGTGAGAAAGGGCACTCTTAAGATGATATTGGATGATAAAGAAGTGGCTTTCAAAGTCAACAAACCACTCAATACACCTTCACATTATAAATACTTGTGTATTATTATCATGATGGAAGTGGATGAGTATGAGGTGGTGGAGTACAAACCACCAAATACCTCTTTAGATTATCTAATTGAGTTGACCAAGCAACTACTTAAGTCTAAAGGGATGATGCTTGATGAGCCTGAAAAAGTTATTATTGAGAATGATGTTAATCTTGAGAGTACACACTCAAGAGGTCAGAAAAGAGTGAGAAGATTTCGTCTGAGTAAGAGGAAAAATATAAATGAAAATAGATGAGATGTATTAATGTTGGGTCGTATTGTAACAATAAATCAAGTGCTGCTTGGGAGGCAACCCAAGTTAAGGTAGGTGTTTATTTTGGATTGTAAGTTCTTACTTCACATAGTTTTTATTTTTGTTGAGTCACAGGTTGATGGGAAGTCTGATACCCAAAACTTGAGTTGAAGAGCATGAAAGAGACTAAGTGTGGGGTCTTGAACCCTCTTAATGTTAAAATATGCTACTAGTTAGGATTAGAGGCCTCAGGGAGCATTTTTGTCCTTACTTTTAAGTTTACTTTGGGTACAAAGGAAGTTTTAAGTGTGGGGTGGGGAAATTTCCATGGTTTCGGGTGAAGTGATGCTATAGGATCTTAATTTTAGTTGTTTTCTATTTATTAAGTAAATTTGAAAAAAAAAATTACAAATAGATTTTCTTTTTGTTTTTAGTTTTGTTGGTGTTAGTTAGTAGGTGCATGCTTCAACAACCCCGTGGTTGTTCTTTTCCATAGGAGTACCTTTTGAACCCCAATATCCCTTTTTATTTTTAGTAGTAAATTTTAAAATTTGTGTGTCAGGTAAGTGAGATGTTCTTGTTGGTGCTATGTGTGATTGTATGACACAAGTGGTTTTGTATGTAAAGGCATGTTGGTGATGAATGACTACTTTTGAGACTCTTAGGCTTAGTTTTATGACTCGTTGTTGGCTTAATTCTAAATTTATATGTTTGCTTAGTCTAAAGTATATAATGATCCTACTTGAGTTGAGTATGTGCCATGTGTGGATGAGGTTTTTGTTATTCCTTGTTGCATGTGATGTTTAGAACTTGCCTGGTGTGTGTGCAAAGAAAAATAAAGAGTGTGGGTTTAGGCGATGATATAGGTATTTCTTTGATAGCCATGTTTTATACCCTCTTTAATCTACCCTTGTGCATAATCTTAGTTAGCCCTGTTGAGCCTTTAAACTATATTCTTTTGTAGCCCCATAGGTAGCCTCTTCACTTTCTTTGGTTTGACCTTAATTTTATCCAAAACTCCTAAGTGCTATAGTTAAAAATTAATGAGTTTAAGAAGTAAGAAGATTAAGAAGGGAAAAGGTGAAAATAAAGCCCCAAGATATTAGCAATTGTGTTGAAACAGTGATAAGTTGTGATGGGGAGTTGTGTAATGAAAAAAAAAGAAACGTATGTAAAAATCTAAGCTTGTGTGATAGATACTATTCCCTACAATGTCATTGTGAATAAGGTTAATAAGATGGGTCAAAACAAGAGAGTGTATGGATGGATGTAGTGGAAATTGGTTGTCAATAGAGAGATCTTAATGTATAATGTTATGTATTAAAGTGCTTAGGAAAGATAGTCACTATTCCTAGCTAAAATAGTCCCTACCTATCCCCTATCCAACATTACAACCCTCAAAGTCCTATTTGATCTGGACCCTTAATATTCTGGTATTAGTAGAGTACTACACTCAAGGAAAGCCAATAGTTCAATGTGTAACTTGTGAATTCCTTGTGAAAGAGTGTAATTTGATTCTTGTACCCATACTTGTAATCAATTCCAGCTCTGTGAGTGAAGAGTAACTCTCTTGTTGTGAGGGGACATGTTTGATGATAGTTATGTGATTTGTATGATCTCTTGATTGAGTAATATGCATGATTTTTTCCGACTTGGTGAGTCAATTCTTGAGGTTAGGATATTTTGAAGTAGTAGTCATGAGCTTTCAAGCGTATATAACATGCTTGTGTATGAATCTTGCTATCTGTGTAGTCATTGTAGTACTAGCTTGAATGTTTTGGTTGTAGTAATAGTATTGGAGTCTTTGCATGATTTAGGTGCTTAATAATAACGCTCAAACTACACCTCTATAATGAGAATTGTAAACGATCGTTGTCAATATATAACCCAACTAGGTTAGGGTCGAATCCCACAGGGAACAATGTGAGTGACGATTAAACTAGTTAAATCTACAAGTTAAATTCAAACAAATGATACGAAAAGATAAAATGGGGGTTATGAGAATTTAGCAAATAATTGTTGGTCACTTTAGTTTCAGTGTTTGTAATCAAGAGTTTATTGAAAACCAGAATTATGTTCACTATGGGTTTTAGTACTTGACAGATGCTAATGGTGATTCAAGATTCTCACAGTAGGTAGGACAACAAATTATCTCTATCGAATTTATGCCTAAATGTCTCTAGACCTACTTAAGTATTTAATTACCTAATGCTCCCAAACTTAGCGAATTTATATTTACTAACCAGACTTTACCTCAGGTTAATTAACCTTGCTACAGTGTCGATTATTAAATGGAAGTTTAGTGTTTCCAAGTCCCTATCGCTAATTCATTTCCTACTATATTTGATTTCTTATCTCAAGCAAATCAAAGAAGGTGCTATCTATCATTTTCAACCAATAGACAACAATTAAAATCTCGGAATTATCAAGGAGTCCTGTTACCTTTAGAATAGAAAACACATAGCATCTTACCAAGACTTAACCCATAGATCCCATAATTCGGGTCAAAGGGATTTAGCCACTCATAATGTAATAAGCGAAACAACTAGACGTATTCATAATTTGAAAGATGAACTTACCATAAGATGAATATTAACTAGTGATTCTCAGATTAGATGCAATAGAAATCCCAAAATATTGATGAAAATCTCTTCAAAGTTAATTATTTTTCAAGCCAAGAAACTAAAGAGAAAAATAACAAAATACGTGTGTTCCAAAATTAAGAACTCCTTTAGAAAACCCTAAACAATATTTTTTATAGTTTATCCTAAATAAGGAAACAAAATCATAGAGTTCAATAATTCCACGAATTAGGCGACAACATTCGTGACACCTTATCAGGAGTCTGGCGATTTATCACAAATGTGGTCAGCTCCCTCTTCAGTTTTAGCACTTCCTACTTAAGGCTGATGATAAATATTGATGACTTATCAGAAATTTGATGACATATCATACAATGTTGTCACTTCTCCACCTCAGCTCACATGTTCTGCCTAAGGCTGGCGGCGACTTTGACGAGTTATCAACTCTTTGACGACTTATCAGGAAATGTCATCACAACTTTCAGTTGAGGTCCATTCTCTATCTAAGGTTGACGGTATATCTGATAAATTATCACAGGGCTGACGACTTATCAGGAATGTCTTCAGCCACACTTCTCTTTTATTTGCTTCAGATTTTAACTCTTTTGCTTCCATCCTATTGGTTCTCTTGTATCTTGGTTTCTACTGCAAAATCAAAGATAAAATAATAAAAAATAACAAAAGTTTCTTAATACCTTGCAATTATTCTCAGTTAAAAGCCTCAAATGTGTTAGCGTCTGCTCATACTTCACTTAACTGAAGAGTTGTTCGAGGATAAACAAGTCTCTAAGTGTGGGGTGGTGATCTTAGGTGGATTCATGCACCTAAGTATCATTATCTACGCTTGATTAACGTTGTTTTGAGGACCGTCGTGCGCTTAATAATGTAATCTTTGTATAAATGAGCATCTAAGTGTCTATTTATGTGTTGTTTTTAGTGTTTAAGGTGTGTTCATAATGATTTTAGACTCAAAACATCAAGTTAAAGTTTAAATGTTAAAACTAGTACTTTTAGATTGAGCTATGTTCAATCCTAGTTCATCGTGTTGGATTTAATTGAGTTTTGATCTCTAATTTGCAGTGTTTGATGTTATAGGATGCTTGGTGAGTTTATCAATATGATAAACAAGCCTTAAATCAGTATGAAATTCCACTATAAATCTTGGTACGAAGGGACAAACGCACGGGACAAACATTGTGCAAATCTGGAATTTTGGACTTAGTGGCGTGCCATAAACCCTATGCACCGTGATAAGGGTGTGGAACGACCTTGGATGTGTTTTAAATGAAAATTTACAGTATCTAGGCATGATAGCGATATGCCACGGACCCTAGTCCATGCTATAAGGGTATGGCACGCCCCTATGTTAAAAATGACAAGTCTTATTCTACTATAAATAGGACACTCTAACCTTTGTGTATTCACCTTGGCCGAACTTAGGGCTTGGAGACATGATTGAGAAGGATTCAAGTAGGGTTTTATTCCTTTAGTTTAGTTTGTTTATGGATTTTAACATGGATTCATCTATTGTGATTACGTGTATGTCCATGAGCGACTAAACATCCCTTTTCAGGGTTAAGGCCAAGAACATGATTTCTCTTGTTATGAATTGTAATACCCCCCAAAATACAAACAAATATTAGATCCATATACCAAGCTCATGCATAGTACATCATGGTTCTTTTATAGTTTTATGAGTAGGTTAGATATATATTAAGGCTTCAAATAACTCCCAGCTATCAGACAAATCAAAACATTCCTTACCGATTGAATTCTTGAGAAGGATATTGGTATAGTCAAATTCAAACGAGAATATCTCTCATTATACTTGGAATTTTTGAGATCACAACCTATCAACAGATATATAACTTAATTATCTTTCCAACGATACCAATTTCACTTAAATCTGATATTGGAGCAAGGAGTTATTCTTATTTTACTCCAGCATGTTAGGCTGGAAACAGTGTGACGACATTCGTGGTAGCTTACCACATTTGTAATGCCCTATCACGAAGGTCGTCATCCTTAGGAAGAAACCAGATCCTAAGTGAAGACATTCGTGGTAGCTTACCACATTTGTGATTCCCTATCACAAAGGTCGTCAGCCTTAGGCAGAAACCAGCTCCTAAGTGATGACATTCACGGTAGCTTACCACATTTGTGACGCCCTATCACGAAGGTCGTCAGCCTTAGGCAGAAACTAGCTCCTAAGTGACGACATTCATGGTAGCTTACCATATTTGTGACGCCTTGTCAAAAATGTCATTAGCCTTAGGCAGAATCCAGCTTCTGTGTGACGACATTTTTGATGGTCTGTCACATTTTTGACGCCTTGTCATAAATGTCGTCAGTCTTAGGCAGAAGCCATCAATTCCAGCTCCTGTGTGATGACATTTTTGATGGATTGTCATATTTTTTGGCGCCATGTCACAAATGTCGTCAGCTATGATTTTCAGCAACTGGAAATTTATTCTATAAGGGTGTTTTAGTCATTTCCTTCACCTTCCACGACTTATAACCCTAAATAGGCATAATTTTTCCCATTATTTTCTTCAGTTAAGCATCTCAAAACCCCTCTCTTATGCTCTCAACCACAAGATTAGAGTTTCTATCAAAATTATCTCTCAAAAGTAAGATTCAAGCTTTTTTCCAAGATAATTGAGAATTAAGTTACCTAATCCAAGAACTATCCAGCAAATGATCAAGGTTTCCTTTCTAAGGTATGCGTAGTGTTCATATATGGATCCAATCCATTCATAGAGCTCAAGAACCATGTTTTAAATATTATTTTGTAATCTTTTTGTGGTGATATGAGTATATACATATTGATGATTGTTGTTTAAGTTTCAATGTGATGTCTAAAGGTGTTTTCATGGAATATATATGGTTGTTAATTGAAAACCATGAACTTTAGGTGGTTTAATATGGTGTACGTATGAGACTCACCTATGCCTTAAGAATCATGCAAGGTGTTTGATAAAATGCTTAGGATGCTAGAAATTCATATTTGTATGGTTCTATGATGTCTAAATGACAAGTCCATGTTAGCTATATACTTCAATATGAATCCCATGCTTTTCATGTGTTGCTATTGTGGTGGTATGAAGCATGTAAGATAATGGAGATATACAATATGTACACCAAATATATCCATCCATTACCTACAATATTTAAGATGTTGAATAACTACATGAAATATGATATCCCCTACTTATGATATTATGAATTGTAGACTCAAATCTTGTGATCAAGTCATGTCATGTGTGTCAGTTTCCTTCTATCGAGTCCTGGGGGTATTCGTACCTAAAAATAATAGTTGTGTGCCTAGAGCCATGTCATGTTGTCACGATAATATCAGTCAAGCTATAATCTATAGAACTCAGTCAGCCATGTGACTCAGGAAAACCTTAGAAATCTCATGATCTCAATTAACTCTGAGATAATAGTACTACTCCGTCAGTCGACGAAAGTCTGTTAATATGTCCATGTACAGTTAGTTGAATCATGTTTAGTCTCTTCAGATGGGAGTAGAAGTTAGCACCGAGTGAACCCAAGGATGGGGACTCACCTACAAATTTTAGGGTGTGATTCTTAGCAGTCATCCTTGTGTTCTAGAACTACGTAGCCTGCGTAGGTTGAGACATCTTAGCCTATTAGATTAGGGTTGATGAGGTGGATTAACCTGTCATTTTAGGCTCCTACCATTCTCACTTTGAGTACCTGCCAGATAAGGGTCACTCAAAACTGTCCTTACCAATGGCGCGATATTAAAACCCCTCCAGTTGGGGCAGAGATTGGACCCCAGCTTAGTTGTAATGGTATACAAGGGGAATGTCAGTTAAACAACTACCTCCCATAGTTTCAGTATCAGTCTCAGTAAAAGAGCTCAGACAGTTCTTTAGATATTAGTATACCAGGACTGTTAGATACAGTCAAATTCAGTTATAGCATGGGACTCAGGGAGTTATACCAAATTTAGGACTATCAGACACAGTCGCTCATGTTATCAGAACTATAGTTCCAGTCATGTATTAGCATATAGATTTAGCTACCACGTACTCACGATCTCAGTTACTATGTATGCATGTTTGTACTCTTACGTTTATATCAGTTAGGCAATTAGCATTATTCATGTACTTAAACCCTTTGCATTAGCCTACCTCACTTGTATACTCAGTACTCCAGTGTACTGACGCATTTGCGCTATGGTGGTTTCTTTTCATGGTTCACCATAGGTTCAGAGACATGAGCTCCAGACCAGCAGCAACAGTAGCATTTCCAACCGTAGAGATTCAGTAGGTCCTCTTCATCCGAGGACAATATGATTTGATTATTCATTATTATTTTAGCTAGTTATCAGTTTATGGAGTTAGTTGGAGACATGTTCCTTCAACTCTGATAACGCTCAATCTACAGCTCTCGTAGGAGTGTAAAGCGGTCGTTAGCGAATATAGAACCCAACCTGGGTTGGGTGTCGATCCCACAGGGAATAGCTTGGCCAACAAGTAAGCAAAATTACTAAACTTTTGGTGCAAGTCTCGTAAGAAGGGGGGAGTCTTGTCTTGCAAGTAATGTAAACAAAGTAATGCAGTAAAAGCTGAAAATAAAAGAAAGAATATTACGTAAGTTTTAAACAATGAGAATTGAGGCGTTGGGGTTATGTCCACCTTCTGAGTTATACGTCTCTATTGGCTATGAGTGTGTTGAATTCAGACATGCATGTGCTTATAGAGAATTGTATTCGATGGTAAATCCAAGCGTCTTTCGACCTATTCGAGGATTATTTCACTTTAACTCTTTCGAGCTTAAAGCGGGTCTAACGGTACAAATTCTCCAAGAGGTTAATCCAGTTACGGCACTAACTTTTTAATAGGGGATGGGACCCTACAACCTTGACATTATCTCTTTTCCAGACAGATAACCTTTCTTTCGAACAAGTTAAATGTTATACTGGCATTATTCTATGCGTCTGCAGCCACAAGAATTTGCATTAAGATGAAGAGAATAATGATATAATCAACATACGTGTCACGAACTCACAAACTCATAGCAATAGATAGTATCTCATTCGGCTTCTATAACCCCAACAGAGAAGTTTTAGTTACCCATGAGTGCGAAGGAGATCACGATTGACATTGTTGTTATACCACAATGTTGATTAATTTCGTGTAGCTCAAGTATGGTAGGCATTTAGGCGTGAATTCCTAGGCAGAGTAACGATTCTCTTGTTGCGGAATTTAAGAATAGATGAATAGAAGAAGAAAAATAGAATTAATAGAAAGAGTAATTGTTGTTGATGAAAGAGAATAGAAAGATGGTGAATTGTGGAATGGTGGAATGGTGAATGTTTGATTGAATAAAAATCTCTAGCATGATAGGGTATTTATAATACCCATATCCTAATCCTACTAAGCTAATGAAATATCTAACCAAATCCTACTAAACAAATGAAATACTTAACCCAATTGTACTAGGTTAATGTAATATTCTCCTAATCCAAATAAACAAATGAAATACTTAACCCAATTGTACTAGGTTAATGTATCATTATCCAAATCCAACTAAGTTACTGCAAGTCCCCAAAGTCTTCAGAAATGTTGTTTTAGCCCGGGACAGATTTTCCATGTATCACTTTTGGTCCTTTAGGCATCCAAGCTCCCTTTCCTTCCTTCGTGAGCTTTCTTTGGCGTCAAGTAAGCGATAAAATGTTGAATTCTGCATCATTTATACCTGAAACTTTGCTAATCATGTTCGTTAGATCACTTACAGGAAAAAGGACTAAAAGTGCATGAAATATATAATTTATTCTCAAAACATGGCACAAATATGGGCAAAATATATTGATATAGGCGCGTAATATCGCCTATCATCAACACCCCACACTTGAAGCTTTGTTCGTCCTCGAACAAAATATCATGTCCTTCTAAACACTAACTTAGGGTTTCACAGCAACAACACAAAACATTCGTCAAGACAAGCACAACAATTATCAACAAAGAGTAGCTTTCCGATTATTAGTAGAAACAGTTTAACCTCTATCATAGACTCGTGATGGTGGTCAACTCATATTCAAAAGTTAAAGTACAAGGAATCATATATAACTACCCAAAATCATCAACCATGTGTGTCTCACAATATAGTACCCATAATCACTCACAAGTATATCATATTTTTCAAACATGGGTATCAAAATATCCTTTCTCTCATTCTCACAAAGAATTCGTATGCAGCAACTGATGACCATAGGCTTTCCCTTAGTGTAATACTCCATTAAATGTCAGAATGCTAAGCTTAGGATCAAATAGGTCTTTTGAGGGTTGTAATATAGGCTAAGGGACGGGTAGGATCATCTATTTTAGCCAGAAATAGTGACTAAGTTCCTAAGCACTTTAATATATCACATTGTATCATTGGCACTTTTTTCCTTTCAACCTTTCTTCTTCTTTTCTTCTACCACCCTTGTTCTCCTCTTTTGCTTTTCAATTTTAAACATAACTCACTTTTCAGCTTTTTTTTTCCTTCTTCTTTTCACAACATACCTCTTATGATAGCACTTTCTTTTTCATAACTCATTCAAGCACCATTACAATTTAAGGCATCATACTTACCCAATTTCCTCTTATATTGTCACATGACTTTATACTTTAAAGCACTTAGGAATCTGGATCAAATTACGGTCTTGAAAAAAATGGATTAGGCCTACATACGAGGTTGTCAAAGAAAATAGGCTAAAGGCTCAAAAGGGTTAACTAGGATAATGTCCATGGGTAGGTAAAATGAAGGTAAACATGTGTAGGTTGCCAAAGAAATGCCTAAATCATCTCCTAAACTTACACTTTATTTTCGCTTTGCATACATACCAGGAAAGTTCTAGCATCAGCCACAAACATAGAATATACTATTAATCTCACACACACAAGGCACATGGTCGACTTTATTGGAAGTAATATAGACTCTTGACCCAACAAGTGAAGAAATTTAACCACACAATATCACATAATGAGTCACAATTAGAGACTAAACGTCTCAATAGTCATAATTGTAGCACATACTCTTGTTATAATCTCATGCTGCCTATTAGAATAGTTTCATATGAAGCTAAAAAAAATTTACTACTAAAAAGACTTAAACAACAAACTACTAAAAAACTAAAAAAAAAAAACGAAACAAAAACAAAGTAAACAAACATAAATAAATGCAAATGCGGATAGAGAAGTATAGCATGCAAATACCATCACCCCACACTTAGACGGGAAACACTGTCCTCAGTGGAAAATAAATAAGAACCTGGTTAGTCGGACTCATTCTCTATGTCTGGGGTCATACCCCTTGCATTGGAATCATCATCAGAGTCGTCATCCTTAGAAGTCCCTCATAAGTATCCCACTTAATTCCAAGAGTGAGTCAAGGTATTTGCAGCGAGGAGGGCTCTCCTTACTCTTTTTGGCCTCTTTTCTTGCCTTTTTGTGAAGTGGTAGCCTTATCTTTGCCTTTTCTTTTGGTGCCATTGTACCTAAGATCTCAATAGAGTCATGTTAGCATCATATCAATGGATACAATCTATAAACAAGCAGTAGAGGTACCACCCCACACTTAGGTTGTTGATACAAATTAATGAAGTAAAAGTGGTCGATTACTTAGACTTCATCGACATGCGTTTTAGGAACTATATTCCGACAAGAAAATGAGAGATGTATCACTTTTTGCAACCTTTGAAATACTTTCATGTTAGGATAATGCAATGTTCATGACTATATAAATTTCGCAAGTAGTATAACAATGCATCAAAATCAAATTCAAGTCGGAAGAAAGTAAAGATCATCCTTACGTATTCATTCACTCACTTAGTTGTATCACATTAATTCAAACACATTCACATCACCAATACTTATTCAAGATTTAGCAATTCATAATAGGTGTAGTAATGTAGTACTTACAAAATATAAATGAAGAACAAAGTAGTACTTACTTGGTTGAAGCCTTTGGATGATGTTTTTGTGAAGAAAAAGAGCAAAAGTAAACTTTTTGATAGGATTTGGAGACTATAGGTGGTGCATAAGCTAGGTTGCCAATGTGTTTTTGGTTCAATATTAAGTATCATATTTATAAGAAAAGGTTGGGTCGAGTTTTGACCCATTAAAATCGAATTTGGGTCAAAACTCGACTTAGGAGAAAGCTCCAGGATCTGCCTTCTTTTGAACTAGAGACCTTGTAGCGATTGCACTACAATGATGAACATTATCCGCTAACTCATAACTTGCTGCCAGCTTCTTTGTCAACAGGTCCTTCATAAATTTCGCATACCCAGGCATTTGTTCAAGTGCCTCTACCAATGGAACATTAATGGTCAGTTGTTTTAACATATTCATGAATTTGCTGAACTTTATATCATCCGCCACCTTCTTTAATCTTTGGGGAAAAGGTGGTGGTGGGTATGAAAGTGTTCTCTCCACGGCTTTCTTCTCCTCTTGCTTCCGTTTTTTAGCTTTTTCAGTTTGCAAATTATTGGGGTTGATGTCATGGGCGACAGGATTAGTTGCTGCGGCATCTTCTCCTTTTGTCTTATCATCAATGTCCACTACTTCGTCAACCTCTTGCTTGCCTTTTGCTAAAGTTTCCAGCACCTTACCACTTCGGGTAGTGATAGCCATGCATGATCCTTCATTCCTTGGATTTGGCACAGAGTCACTGGGTAGTGTGCCGACTTTTCTTTGATTAATTGCTGCTGAAAGTTGACTCAATTGCTGCTCTAGTTGTCTTATTGCAATGGAATGTGAGTCAACCAACTGATTCATTGAAGACAAATCATTCTTCACCTCAGTTACGCCCATATTGGTTGCCTCCACTCCTTTCAGCAGCTTGGCCATCATATCTTCCATAGACATCTTTTCGGAGACAGACGTTTCAACCTCATGATTTCTAGGAGGAATATACAAACCACTCCTGTCTGAATTATTCTTCCAACTACCTTGATCTTAGTTCTTGTATCCAGATTCATCATAATAGTTCCGACCTTGGTTTCCTTGGGCATTGCCTCGGAAACCCCCTGATTATTCAAGTAGTTGGCTTCTTCTTCAGAGTCGGATTCCTCTCTTCCTTTTGACGCAATAACTTTGACTTTTTCGATCTTCCCTAATAATAGATGCTTTGTAAGAAGATCCATTTGTGTTTTTATATGCGCCATGTCTTGATCGCGTTCCTCTTCTCTCCTCCTTGGTTCTGCAGTCATGCTAATAGATAAAGTGGGTCTTGCTACCTCAGAATCCCTGGTATGCCAAGCTCTACTTTGCTTCATCATCCGATCTAGCATATTGCTTGCCTGAACAAAGGTGAGGTCCATAAATGATCCTCCAGCCGCATTATCAACCACTGGCTTCATCACCGAATTCAAAGATCTGTATAATATGTCCACTTGATCTCCATCAAGTGGACATTGGTCATATGATGGTTTGGGCACCTCATTAGCTTTGTCTTGAACCTCTCCCATGTTTCATGAAGTGCTTCAGTTGGAATGTGACGGAAGTTGCTGATTTTATCTCTCAATTGTGCTCTTTTGGATGGCGAAAAGAATCTTTCTAGGAAAGCGTCTCTCAATTGCCTCCAATTTGTAATAGAATCAGGATTCAGCCCATTCAACCATAGAGTTGCCTCCCCAGATAGAGACAATGGAAATAAGCATAGCCGAATTGCGTTCTGTCCAACAAATAATCCCTTGAGTTGCAAAAGCTGAATCATGGTGCTAGTGATATTGAACTTTGCTCCAGGTGCCAATGGAGGAAGAATAATGTCTCCTGTGGCACCAGCTTCGTCCAGATCGTCATCTTCATCATCAAAAGGAATCTGTACAGCTCGGCGATCAGGCCTCAATCGCGCTTGACGATCTCTCCTCTGCATGGGTGCCGCCATCTCAGTAGTATGTCATGGGTTTAGTAGATCCTCATCGCCCAGGTCCTCATCATCAGGATTTGTTGCACGACCTGGATTATCAATATTCTGTTGATGCACTTGAGCAGCCATCCTTTCAATTTCACATTGTGAATCCATTGATGCACTGAACAAACCTGAATAAAACAACAACTAAAAGTAAAAGTAAGAGAATCTTTGACCAAAGGGTCTAGTAATTATCACAAACTTAATTGACACTCGTATTCCCCGGCAACGACGCCAATTTTTGATAACGCTCAATCTACAGCTCTCGTAGGAGTGTAAAGCGGTCGTTAGCGAATATAGAACCCAACCTAGGTTGGGTGTCGATCCCACAGGGAATAGCTTGGCCAACAAGTAAACAAAATTACTAAACTTTTGGTGCAAGTCTCGTAAGAAGGGGGGAGTCTTGTCTTGCAAGTAATGTAAACAAAGTAATGCAGTAAAAGCTGAAAATAAAAGAAAGAATATTACGTAAGTTGTAAACAATGAGAATTGAGGCGTTGGGGTTATGTATACCTTCTGAGTTATACGTCTCTATTGGCTATGAGTGTGTTGAATTCAGACATGCATGTGCTTATAGAAAATTGTATTCGATGGTAAATCCAGGCGTCTTTCGACCTATTCGAGGATTATTTCACTTTAACTCTTTCGAGCTTAAAGCGTGTCTAACGGTACAAATTCTCCAAGAGGTTAATCCAGTTATGACACTAACTTTTTAATAGGGGATGGGACCATACTACCTTGACATTATCTCTTTTCCAGACAGATAACCTTTCTTTCGAACAAGTTAAATTTTATACTGGTGTTATTCTATGCGTCTGCAACCACAAGAATTTGCATTAACATGAAGAGAATAATGATATAAGCAGCATACGTGTCACGAACTCACAAACTCATAGCAATAGATAGTATCTCATTCGGCTTCCATAACCCCAACAGAGAAGTTTTAGTTACCCATGAGTGCGAAGGATATCACGATTGACATTGTTGTTATACCACAATATTGATTAATTTCATGTAGCTCAAGTATGGTAGGCATTTAGGCGTGAATTCCTAGGCAGAGTAACGATTCTCTTGTTGCGGAATTTAAGAATAGATGAATAGAAGAAGAAAAATAGAATTAATAGAAAGAGTAATTGTTGTTGATGGAAGATAATAGAAAGATGGTGAATTGTGGAATGGTGGAATGGTGAATGTTTGATTGAATAAAAATCTCTAGCATGATAGGGTATTTATAATACCCATATCCTAATCCTACTAAGCTAATGAAATATCTAACCAAATCCTACTAAACAAATGAAATACTTAACCCAATTGTACTAGGTTAATGTAATATTCTCCTAATCCAAATAAACAAATGAAATACTTAACCCAATTGTACTAGGTTAATGTATCATTATCCAAATCCAACTAAGTTACTGCAAGTCCCCAAAGTCTTCAGAAATGCTGTTTTAGCCCGGGACAGATTTTCCATGTATCACTTTTGGTCCTTTAGGCGTCCAAGCTCCCTTTCCTTCCTTCGTGAGCTTTCTTTGGCGTCAAGTAAGCGATAAAATGCTGAATTCTGCATCATTTATACCTAAAACTTTGTTAATCATGTTCGTTAGCTCACTTACAGGAAAAAGGACTAAAAGTGCATGAAATATATAATTTATTCTCAAAACATGGAACAAATATGGGCAAAATATATTGATATAGGCGCGTAATATCGCCTATCATCAAACTCCTTATTCAAACAGTACTTAGAGGCTTTCAGATTCAGTATTCAGACTTATGTTTAGATTTGATTCAGTTTTTAGTTGTTTTGGGTATCTTTCACCCATATGGATATTATGTTTTGATAGATTCTTAATTCAGTTAAACCTTATGGCCTACATGTTCATGTTTTCCACATTATTATATTATATATGTAGTGTAAAGGTTCAGATATCAGTCATGGGTTAGCTTGTGGTCTCTCGGGTTCATGAGCACAGTGTAGCATTTTGATTCAGAAAAATTGGGGCATCACAAACTTGGTATCAGAGCCTAAGGTTCAACAGTGTCCTAGGAAGTCTGAAAGCCGCATCTAGTAGAGTCTTGTACATGGGTGTGTTGCGCACCTCATTTATGTACAGGAGTCTATGAGATGTTTTAGGAACAGTTCCCTTTCTTCAGTATTCATGTCGTGCTAGTAAGTATAATTTTAAGTCAGTCTCTCAGTCTAATCCACATCAGCAGATTTTGCCGAGTTAGAGATGACTGATTTTTATGTCATTCTTGGCATGGGTTGGCTTCATTCCTGCTATGACATAGTCGACTGTAGAAATAGTATATTTTAGTTTCAGTTCCTGAATGAGCCCATCCTAGAGTGGAAGGGTAGCACTTCATTTTTCAAGGGTCAACTTATTTTCTACTTTTGGGCAAGGAAAATAATTTCTAAGGGGTGTGTGTATCATCTCATGCATGTTAAGGATTCCAGTTTCAAATCTCCCAGTATCAAAGCAGTCCCAATGGTTAATGAATATTTAGACGTCTTTCCCAAAGATCTTCTAGGCATTCCTCCCAAAAGAGAAATAGACTTCGGCATAGACCTTCTCATAGATACTCAGCCTATTTCTATTTCCACATACAGAATGGCACCAGTAGAACTCAAGAAACTGAAAGATCAGTTGAAGGATCTCTTAGATAAGGGATTCATCAGGACCAGTGTATCCCCATGGGGTGCGCCAGTCTTATTCGTGCGCAAGAAAGACAGTTCTTTCAGAATGTGTATTGATTACTGTTAGCTCAATAAAGTCACGGTTAAGAATAGGTATCCGCTGCCTAGGATAGATGACTTATTTTACTAGCTTCAGGGTGCCAGTTATTTCTCCAAGATAAACCTCAGATCAGGCTATCATCAGCTCAGAGTTAGAGAATGTGACATTCCGAAGACAGTTTTTCATACTCGGTATGGTCACTTTGAATTTCTAGTCATGTCCTTTAGTCTTACCAATGCCGCTGCAACTTTCATGGACTTGATGAACCGGGTATTCAAGAAGTACATGGACATATTTGTCGTAGTCTTCATAGATGATATTCTGGTCTATTCTCGCACAGAGCGTGATCATTCATACCATCTCATAATTGTTCTTCAGACTCTCAAGGATTACAGTTGTTCACCAAGTTTAGTAAGTGCAAATTTTGGATAAGATCAGTATTTTCCTTGACCACATTATTTCTAGTGATGGCATTAGAGTAGATCCTCAGAAAACCGAAGTAGTAAGAAAGTGGCCTCGCCATGTCTCTCCATCAGATATCAAGAGTTTCTTGGGTTTGGATGGCTATTACAGATGGTTTTTCGAGGGATTTTCTTTTATTGCATCTCCTATGTCCAGATTGAATAAAAAAAAGGTCAAGTTTTAGTGGAACCTTACGAGAAGAGTTTTCAGGAGTTGAAGACTCGACTCACCTCAGCTCCAGTTTTAGCACTTACCGACGGTTCCGATGGATTCATAGTATATTTTGATGCATCCAGAGTAGGTTTAGGCTATGTCATCATGCAGTATGGTAGAGTCATAGCCTATGCTTTTAGAAAGTTAAAGCTCCATGAGAAAAATTATCCTACTCATAGCCTTGAGTTAGAAGTAGTTGTCTTTTCCCTAAAGATTTGGAGGCATTATCTATATAGTGTTTATGTAGACGTCTTCCCAGATCATAAGATCCTTTAGTATGTCTTTGCCCAGAAAGATCTTAATCTTCATCAGAGAAGGTGGTTAGAGCTTTTGAAAGATTATGACATGAGTATCCTTTATCATCCTGGCAAGGCCAAGGTAGTGGCCGACGCAGTCAGTAGACTGTCCATGGGTAGTGTTTCCTATGTTGAGGATAGTAATAAGAAATTAGATCATGAGATTCATCAGCTTGCTTAGTTGACTCTTCATGGGGTGGTGTATGTGTTCAAAGTAGTTCAGAGTCATCTCTAGTTTCCGAGGTGAAAGTGAAGCAAGACGACGATCCTAGCCTCGTGAAGCTATAAAAGTCAGTTCAAAGTCAGGAAGTAGAGGTTTTCTACCAAAGAAACGATGGTGTTCTTCGTTTTCAGGGTCGTCTGGGTGTTCTCGGTATAGATGACTTGAGGCAGCGAATTCTTGCAAAATAGCATGGTGCACGATACTCTATTCATCCAGGGTCCACTAAGATGTACCGCGACTTGCGGAAGATCTATTGGTTGAGTAGGATGGAGAGAGACGTTCTAGAGTTTGTGGCTAAGTGCTCTATATGTTAGCAGGTTAAGATAGAGCATCAAAAATCTAGTGGTTCCATGCAGGATTTCACTATTCCTACTTGGAAGTGGGAAGAAGTGAACATGGACTTCGTGACGGGTTTGCCTATAACACATCATCAGCATGATTCAGTTTGGCTCATTGTAGACAAAATGACCAAGTTAACTCATTTCCTTATAGTTCGTACCTCTTACTCAGCCAAGGATTATGCCAAACTCTATATTAGGGAGTTGGTCAGATTACACGATGTTCTACTATCTATCATCTCAGAAAGAGGTACCCAGTTCACCTTTCACTTCTAAAAATATTCCTAAAGGGTCTTGGTACCCAAGTTTATCTCAGTACAGCGTTTCATCCTCAGACAGATGGTCAAGCAGAAAGGACCATTCAGACTCTAGAAGATAGGCTAAGGGCATGTACAATTGATTTCAAGGAAAGCTGGGATGACCACTTGCCTTTGATTGAGTTTTCATACAACAATAGCTATCACTCCAGTATTCAGATGGCTACATTCGAAGCTCTCTATGGTAGGAGATGTAGGTCTCCGATTGGTTGGTTCAAAGTTAGTGAGACCGCAGTAATAGGGACTGACTTAGTATTTGATGCCTTAGAGAAAGTTCAGTTGATCAGAGAAATACTTTGGGCTACTCAGAGCCGACAAAAGTCTTATGCGGATGTTCGTAGAAAGGATCTCGAATTCAAGGTCTATGACCATGTCTATCTCAAGATCTCTCTTATGAAAGGAGTGAAGAGATTCGGTAAGAAGGGAAACTCAGTCCCTGATATGTTGGTCCCTTCAAGATTCTCAGTCTCTTCGGCAAGGTAGCCTATGATCTTGAATTACTTTTAGATCTAGCCTCAGTTCATCCAATCTTCCATGTCTCTTTGCTCAAGAAGTGAATAGGCGACCCAGCAGTTGTAGTCTCTATTTAGAGCATTGACATTCAGAATAGCCTCTCTTATAAAGAGATTCCAGTCAAAATCCTCGACTATTAGACTCGTAGGCTGAGGAATAAAAAAGTCCCTCTAGTCAAGGTTCTTTGGTGAAATCAGTCCATGGAGAGAGCTACTTAAGAAGCAGAAGCAGCCATGTGAATCAAGTACCCTCATCTTTTCTTTGCTAATTCAGACTTAGCTCGAGGTAACCATTTTCCCTAAGCTTATTTAGTTACATGTTCAAAATTCCAGCATAAAATTGTTATCAAGTATCAGTGCATAGCTTATCATGCGATCATGAGTTCAGCTTATTAGTTATGCATCAGATATGCATGTTCAGTTGGGCTATATTCAGTTTAGAATTAATTTCAGTCCTAAAATTATGCGCCAGTTAAGCATGATCAGTGTATGCATCATTTTATCTTTTCTCCTCTCTCAAGCAGTCATCATGCGAGGACTAATGTTTCCAAGGGGGAGATATTTTAATACCTAAAAAAAATCAAAACCACTATTAGAGCCATGTACCAAGCTCATGCATAGTACATCATGGTTCTTTTATAGTTTTATGAGTAGGTTAGATATATATTAAGGCTTCAAATAACTCCCAGCTATTAGACGAATCAAAACATTCCTTACCAATTGAATTCTTGAGAAGGATATTAGTATAGTCAACTTCAAACGAGCATGTCTCTCATTATACGTAGAAGTTTTGAGCTCATGACATATCAATAGATATATAATTGAATTATCTCTCCAAAGATACCAATTTCTACTAAATTTGATATCGGAGCAAAGAGTTATTCTTATTTTACTCCAGAATATCAAGCTGGAAACAATGTGATGACATTCGTGGTAACTTACCACATTTGTGACACCCTATCACGAAGGTCATCATACTTAGGCAGAAACTAGCTCCTAAGTGATAAAATTTGTGGTATCTTACCAAATTTGTGATGCCCTATCACAAAGGTCATCAACCTTAGGTAGAAACCAGCTCCTAAGTTACGATATTCGTGGTAGGTTACCACATTTGTGACACCCTATTACGAAGGTTGTCAGCCTTAGGCAGAAACCAACTCCAAAGTGACGACATTCATGGTAGCTTACCATATTTGTCAGGCCTTGTCAAAAATGTCGTTAGCCTTAGGCATAATCCAGCTTCTGTGTGACGACATTTTTGATGGTCTGTCACATTTTTGATGCCTTGTCATAAATGTCATCAGGCTTAGGCAGAAGCCATCAATTCCAGCTCCTGTGTGATGATATTTTTGATGTATTGTCACATTTTTTGATGCCATGTCACAAATGTCATCAGCTATGACTTTCAGCAACTGGGAATTTATTCTATAAGGGTATTTTGGTCATTTCCTTCACCTTCCACGACTTATAACCCTGAAGAGGCATAATTTTTCCCATTATTTTCTTTAGTTAAGCATCTAAAAAACCCTCTCTTACGCCCTCAACCACAATATTAGGGTTTCCATCAAACTCATCTCTTAAAAGCAAGATTCAAGCCTTTTTCTAAGATAATTGAGAATTAAATTTCCCGATCCAAGAACTCTCCAGCAAATCACCAAGGTTTCCTTTCTAAGGTTTGCGTAGTGTTCATCTATGGATCTAATCCGTTCATAAAGCTCAAGAACCATGTTTTAAATATTATTTTGTAAACTTTTTGTGGTGATATGAGTATGTACATGTTGACCATTGTTGTTTAAGTTTCAATGTGATGTCTAAAGGTGTTTTCATGGAATATATATGGTTGTTAATTGAAAACCATGAACTTTAGGTGGTTTAATATGGTGCAAGTATGAAACTCGCCTATGCCTTAAAGAATGCATACAAGGTGTTTGATAAGATGCTTACGATGCTAGAAATTCATGTTTGTATGGTTCTATGATGTCTAAATGACAAGTTCATGTTAGCTATATACTTCAATATGAATCCCATGCTTTTCATGTGTTGCTATTGTGGTGGTATGAAACATATAAGATAATGGAGATATATAATATTTACACAAAATATATCCATGCATTCCCTATAATGTTTAAGATGTTGAATAACTATAAGAAATATGATATCCCCTACTTATGATATTATGAATTATGGACTCAAATTTTGTGATCAAGTCATGTAATGTGTCTCAGTTTCCTTTTATAGAGTCCTGGGGATATTCGTACCTGAAAAAAATAGCTATGTACCAAGAGTGATGACATGTTGTCATGATAATCTCAGTCAAGCTATATCTATAGAACTGAGTCAGTCATGAGACTCAGGAAAACCTCAGAAATCTCATGATCTTAGTTAAGTCTTAGATAATAGTACTAGTCCGTCAGTCAAAGGAAGTCAGTTAATCTGTCCATGTACAGTCAGTTGAAACATGTTTAGTCTCTTCAGATGGGAGTAGAAGTTAGCACGGAGTGAACCCAAGGATGGGGACTCACCTACCAGTTTTAGGGTGTGATTCTTAACATTCATCCTTGTGTTCCAGAACTACGTAGCCAGTGTAGGTTGAGACATCTTAGCCTATCAGATTAGGGTTGATGGGGTGGCTTAACTTGTCAGTTTAGGCTCCCACCATTCTCACTTTAAGTACCTGCCTGATAAGGGTCACTCAAAACTATCCTTACCAGTGTCGCGGTATTGAAACTCCTCCAGTTAGGGCAGAGATTGGACCCCAGCTTAGCCGTAACAGTATACATAGGGAATGTCAGTTAAACAACTACCTCCCACAGTTTCAGTATCATTCTTAGTAATAGAACTCAGACAGTTCTTCAGATATCAGTATACCAGGACTTTAGATACAGTCAAATTCAGTTATAGCACGGGATTTAAGGAGTTCTACCAGATTCAGGACTGTCAGACACAGTCACTCATGTTATTAGAACTACAGTTCCAGTCATGTATTAGCATACAGATTAAGCTACCATGTACTCACGATCTCAGTTACTATGTATGTATGTTTGTACTCTTACGTTCATATCAGTCAGTCAATTAGCATTATTCATGCACGTAAACCCTTTGCATTAGCCAACATCACTCCTATACTCAGTACTCTAGTTGTACTGACACATTTGTGCTATGGTACTTTCTTTTCATGTTACACCATAGGTTCAGAGACAAGAGCTCCAGACCAGCAGCAGCAGTAGCATTTCCAGTCGAAGAGATTCAGTGAGTCCTCTTCATTCGAGGAAAATATGATTTGCTTTATTCATTATTATTTTATCCAGTTATCAGTTTATGGAGTTAGTTGGAGATATGTTCCTTTAAATCCTTATTTAGACAGTACTTAGAGGCTTTTAGATTCAGTATTCAGACTTATGTTCAGATTTTATTCAGTTTTTAGTTATTTTGGGTATCTTTCACCCATATGGATATTATGTTTTGACAGATTCTTAATTCAGTTGAACCTTATGGCTTACATGTTCATGTTTTCTGCATTATTACATTATATATTTAGTGTATAGGTACAGATATCAATCATGGGTTAGCTTGTAGTCCCTCGGGGTCATGAGCACCATGTAGCATTTCGATTCAGAAAAATCGGGGCGCTACATGAATTGAATTAGTTATAGTTCTTTATCATTGTTGGTTGTTTTTTTATCCTTGTTATCACAGTTTTAAGGATTCACAACCCCTATAATACATGTTTAATTCTATCGAGAGTACGAAAGGAGGAACGATAGGATAAAAGATGGGAAAAATAGAATAAGATCATAATCTCTCAATTGAATGGAGTTATGATTTGAATTTAGGATAGGAATATACCTAAGTGCCCTATTTGGTTCCGTTATAGATGAAATATGAATTCATTTAAATTAGTTCTTCTAAACCCACTCAACGATGTAGTTGTGGGGGCTAAGTTAGATAATTGATTAAAGGTTTGGAAGGTCGTAGTCATAATATCAACCTCGTGGACCAACAACCAAGATAATTGTTCTAACCAACAAAGTTACATGGCTTAGTACAATTGTTCGTAGTTACTTAGCCTTGGGTTTCTCCCTAATGTTGTTCAAGAACCTTTCATTTACCATATTATTTAGTTTACTTTTAGTTTATAACTCTCAAACTCTTTTGGTTACTTTTGTACTTGCTTAATATTAATAGTTGAACTAGAAATGAGTAGTTGTTTAACACGTCCTTGTGGGATCGATACTTGGCTTTCTTAAGGACATTTTCTACTTGGTCGACTACGTAACTTACGTGTGCGCCTGGGCCCAACAAGCACTCTGGTTTCTAGATAAGGCATCAGCAACTATGTTATCAGTACTTTTTTTGTATTAAATAAAGAAGTCAAACACCATTAGTTTACTAATGTCTGCCAGTTGGAAATCATTGTGTATATTTTGATCAAGCAAGTACTTGAGGGCCTTCTGTTCTGTCCTCACAACAAAGAGTTTGCCCAACAAGTAATAAGACTATTTGGTTACAACAAATATCAATGCCAATGATTACCTATCAAATACATACATCACCTGATGTCTACGAGCTAATGTTTTACTAATATATGTAATGGGATACTCTTGTTGCATCATAACAACACCAATTCCCACTCCACTTGGATTAGTTTCAATAACAAAAGGCTGAGAATAGTCTTGCATGGCCAACATAAGAGCAGTAGTTAGAGCTTCTTTAAGTTGAATAAAAGTTATTGTTGCATCCTCTTTCCACCCAAAGTTATCCTTCTTAAGAGGCTCATGCAAGGATTTACAAATACCTCCAAATCCCTTAATAAATCTCTTATAATATCCAGTTAAACCAAGAAATCCTCTCAACTGCTTAAGAGTTGTAGGTAGTGTCTAGGCTTGAACAACTGAGATCTTCTTAGGATCAGTATCAACTCTCTTTGCACTAATAAAGTCCCCTAAGTACTCTACTTCAGACACACCAAAAGCATATTTATGGACCTTGGCATATAACTGATGAATCTTTATAAGTTTAAAAAAACCTCTTAAATACTTCACATGAGATTGAAGGTCTTTACTATAAACTAATATATCATCAAAGAACGCCAACACTGATTTCCTTAAAAGAGGTTTAAAAACACAATTCAAAATACTCTAAAATAATAAAGGTAGATTATTTAAGCCAAAAGGCATAACCAAGAACACATAATGACCTTCATAAGTCTTGAAATTTTTTTAGGTCATGAGTCTTGAAAGTTTTTTATGTGTATCTAATTCATATATTCTAGCTGATGGTAACTAGCTCTTAAATCAATTTTAGAAAAGATTTTTGCACCACCTAACTCATCTCCCAAGTCCTCAATAGTTGGAATAGGGAATTTATCTTTAATCGTTGATTGATTAAGATTCCTATTATCAATGAAAAGTCTCCAACTACCATCCTTTTTACCAACTAGGACAACTAGTGAAACATAAGGACTGGTGCTAGGTTGAATAACCCCTTGGTCCAACATCGCCTAAACCAACTTCTCAATTATATCTTTTTTGACACTAGGATACCTATATGGCTTTGTAATTCCCCGAGACTATCTCTTGGATGTCAACGGTGCTTAGGACTATAAGTGACTCCAAAGCAAACCCATGGTACACACTTAACACGAAATAAGAACCACTTATTATGGAAATAAGTTGAAACTTTAAATTATAAACTGAATTTAACTTGGAATACCAATCTCAAATAAAAATAAGATAGACTAAACAACAACTAAAAGTCTGATTGTCCAAAAAAAGGAAATTGATAGATTCTGACAAGCCTCTGACTAAATTGAAAAGCCATTAGGACACACCCCAGCTAATCTGAAAGAAAACATAAAGTTTAAACTTATACCTATTAACTAAACATATGAAATAACCCTATTCTTGGCCCTTAAAACATGAGGACTCACCAACTATCAGGATGTAGGAAATGGTGAAGGCGACTAATCGTACTGCTGAGGATGAACACCGGAACCTACATTATGAAACAATATATCCATACAAACGTATGTATGGTTAGTACTTCTGGAATGTACCGAGTATATGAGGGTGAATACAATGAATAAAAACTGATATTGATTATAATTATAATTATAAAACACATATACTAAGTGTAAATAAACTCACCATGATCATGAAAGAACTAAAAACTAAAATTGCATACGCATAAGTCATAAAACATCCTCTAAGTAAAGTTTGTGAGTCATTACACTTAGTTTTTAAAATCTTCTTTACTATTGGAGATTTTATGACCTATATAAATCATGTGAACTAGCATGAAGTCCAACGTCTTAACTATGTTGAGGAGAGTTGCTCAATCCTTGCCATTGGAATAAAATCTTAACTTGAGCGATCACTAAACTTAGCCCATTTGGTTAAAGGAGATACTCTCTAGAGAGACCACTTAAACCTACGGTGATATATAGTTTTTGAAAAATAGGATATTCTAAACCCACATTCCCCTCCCAGTGCCAAATGTTACTCCCAAAATATATATACTTATGCTCATACTTATGAGATTCACCTTGAAGTAGCATATGTGTTTGTAAAATTGAAAATCAACTATGATTCTCTTGCTAAAATCATACTCATAAAGAAACTTATGAATTTTATGTCTTATTTGAGATCATAAGATCAAAACAGAAACATTAATTATGTTGAAATACTTTGTGTCTTAAACTAGTAAAACTTGAACTTCTTGTAAACTGAGTGCATTATGCTCAAATTGTAATCATTTACCATCTCATAAGAATTTCATATCAAAATACAAAAATCAATGCCTAAGATAAGTTTGGTGGGGTAAAACATAAATAAATATGAAATGTTGTACTAAAGAAAGTTCAAATCATGAGGAAAAATCATAATCTCAAAGCATAAGAAAAGTGGGTATGAACCCTGATTATCAATTTCTTAAAATTCTAGTAGAAATCAAACTTTTGAGCACAAGAATGGAAGGGTATCCTTGTTCAAACCCCCACACACCTTGACTTGATGAACTTTCTTGAAAGAGACTTGAATTGGGACCTTGGAAGCTTGAATTTTGGAGAAGGAACCCTTGTTTGGCATTCTTGAGTGTTTATGAGAAGATGAACGGTGAAATATTGAGTTGGGGAATAATGAATTTAGTTTATTATTAGTTGTAGAATTTATTAGGAGGTAAAATATCAAAATATCCTTGAAAAATAAAACAAAAAACTAAAATTTAGCGTCATTGCAACCTTGGGAGTGTCACGCCCTAATTGCACCACACCAACGGTGTGGCATGCCCATAACATAGAAATCAACCAGCGTGGCACGCCCTCATCATTCCAAGCCACTTGTTTTCATGTCAAGGCGTGACTTGTCTTTGTGTCTGTAATACCCCAATTTTTCAAGATCTAGACCTATCAAAAGATAGACCATTAAAATAGCTTTCCAATATCACAAGTCTCACGAATATGTTTTCATGGTAAAAAGTTATAAAAATTTCTTGAGGGTCTATCAACTCACTAGTGACAATGATTCAGGTGATGACCCATTACCAGACGTAACCAGTCATTTTGTATAAGTCGTTGTCACAACAGTGAGACCCCCAGATTTCATCCTAGGGATAACGACTCTACCTTATGATTTATGATCAGTGATAACAAGTTATTAGGTGGACTCATTATTGTAACAGAGAAAAATCTAGAAAATTGAGTCTCAGACCATGACTATACCTAATGACCCATGATCAGACCTAATTATCCCAACAGATAAGGCACAAGACTCAAAACCTTAGGTCATAACTCAAATCATGACTCGTGACCAGACATAACGAGTCATGATGTGAGACATGACAGCTAGAACTAGAATTTCCTGCATATTTTTTTTAAAAAAGAGGGTTTTTAATTCTTTTCCCATATTTTTAACTCAAACCCATGTCATTTGAGGTTTTTCCAAGGGTGTGATAGAAGACAAAAAATCCCTAAATTTAATATCAAGTCGTAATTCCACCCACAAAAAACAAAAGAAGCAATTTTCTTCCTATTTAGAGCAAGCTAGGGTTCCTCCAATTCAAGTACAAGTTCCAAGCAAATTCCCAAGGAATTAACTTCCTGGTATATGGGATTTCATGAATGGGTTCCTTCCACCCATTGAGTCCCTAAAACACCCCAAATTTTGGTATGTGGGATTTCATCAATGGGTTCGTTCCACCCATTAAGTCCTCGAAACACCCAAATTCTCGAGTATATTTCCCCCTCAAGTTAGATTCCAATTCAAATATGAGTTTCTTAAAACTCTTTAGTTTATTATGAAAAAAAATTCATAAATACATATTTTCCCAATTGAAATAGTATCTTCCATGTTCAAAGACATGAATTCCATTATCATGATATGCTGTTGAGTTTATGGTATTAAGTTATGAATTTTCTCTTAATATTAATTAATTTTATCATGTGTAGAGCTGATGGGTGATGGACACCCGATAACTAGGAATTCAGTTATATCTATCAGTTTACATGTTACTGAGAACTTTAGATTACCATGACTTAGCATACTAGTTATTAGTTTATATATCAGTTTATACTTTAGTGTTGTTCAGTTAGGAGTAGTACGTAGAATCGAGTGAGTGTAGGGGAGGCGACTCACCCGTCAGTTAGGCTTGATACCATTAGTAGCATTCCCTAAGTTCCAGAACTATGACACCACCGTAGGTTATAAGGGGTCACCCATTGATTTAGGCTTGACACCTTAGTCCTTGGACATCGATTTAGTGGATTTACGCCAGCCAGTGTTGGGACTATTGGAAATTAGGACATCAGTTTAGTGGATCCACGCTAGCCAGTGTTGGTACCCTTAGCAAGATACTGACACCTTTCCAATTGGGGTTATAATTTGGACCCTATTTTTTTTATTAAATTGGGGTATGTTGATTATAGTTAGCTCCCACAATTCTCAGGTTATGATTCAGTTCCTATTTTTTCTTTAGATTTTGCATGACTTTGCTTTCAGATATACAGCTTATTCAGTATATGTTATTATGCTCAGTATTGTATGTAGATTGTCATGTTTATATGTGTTCATGTTCAGTTTATGCTTGTTAGTTCCCATCCTGCATATTCAGTACATTCAAAGTATTGATTTCATACTTTTTTGCTACATTGTCTCATAATATAGGTTCGAACACTCCGTAACTGAACCACACTTAGCACTCTCCATTGCCATATTCAGTAGCAACTTTTGGTTAGTCCTTATCATTTAAGGACTAGTTATTAGGTATTTATTTTCTTGTCAGTTTATTTCAGTTTTAGCAAATTGGAATTAGTTGGGGGCTTATCCAAATAGCTTACTATGAGTCGAGGCTATCAGACAGATGTTTAGATTTTCAGTATGGTTTTAGTTGGTCGCTCTTATTTCCATCTATGGTTGATATTTAGTATTTTATTATGACTATTTCATCAGTTGTTTATTTTTGCTCAATTTCTGCTTAAAATATTATTAATATCTTGCAGTATTCGTAGTGTTTGCCAATCCATGAGTGACCCCAAGAACTATGTTATGACTAGGGGTAGTCTCGGGTTATGACCAACTTGGTATCTGAACACAAGGTTAAAAGTGTCCTAAGGTGTCTGAATGTCACGTTAAGTAGAGTATTTTTCATAGGTGTGAAGTGCACCACACTTATGGTTGAGAGGCTATGAAATGTTTTATAAAAGTCTAACTTCTTTTATTATTAATATAGTGTGATAGATTGTAAGATCTATTAAACTTCTTCTTCTAAGTCTTCCTCTACTCGTTTACAGAAAATGCCTCTAGAAGGGTTAACAGAAGGAGAAATGGGGACCAAAAAGCACCACTTCCTATTCTCAAAGACCCTCTGAATGAGCAGTTCTCTCATGTTGAGTTTAGGGCTGCTTTAACAACGCTATTCGAATCTATGACTATTTATAATAACCAATAAGTTTTTTCCCCAGCCAACCCAGCAGCGAATACGGCAACAACTAAAATCTGGGACTTTACTTGAATGAATACCTTAGGATTCTTTAGGTGTAAGACTGAGGATAATCCAAAGGAGTTTTTGGATAGTATGCAGAAAGTGAATGACATTATAGGTATCACTGTGAGTGAAAGATCTAATTTGGCTGCTTACCAACTGCAAGAAGTGGCTCATACATGGTATAAGTAGTGGAAGAAAGATAGAGATATAGATACAATACCAGTACAAGTTCTTTCTCCTTAATTTAAGGAAAGCCAAAGATCAAGAGTTCAACTTAAAGTAGGGTAGTATCAGTGTTAAGGAGTATACTCAGTTAGCGAGGTATGCTCCAACTATGGTGGATGATTCTAGGGTTCAAATAAGTAAGTTTGTATCTGGTGTCCCATTATATATGGTTAGGGAGTGTAAAACAACCAAGTTGGTTAATGAGAATTATATCTCCCGGTTGATAGTTCACGCTCATTATATTGATGAAGAAGAGATTAAAGAGAAGGAAAGGGAAAATAAGAGAGCCAGAACTGGTAGTTTAATTTTTCTCAATAGAGGCAAGATGGTTGGAATCGTTCTCAATTCCACCAAAAATCTTTAGCTCCATCCCCATCTTCTACCAGTGCTCCAGTGCCTAAGTTTGGATAGGATACTCGTGATAGGGCACCAGGATTTAAATCCTAGGAAAATATGAATAGTGATTGTACCAACCTAGTCTTCAAAAGATGTGGTAGGAACAACATAGAAGAGTGCATGACTGGTAGTGATGTTTGTTTTAGGTATGGAAAGACTGGCCACAAAGTAAGCGAGTGTTATTTGGTTGTGCAAAAAGGTAGAAATGATCGATAGTAGAGTCCGACTAACTTTTTAGTCATTTCAGCAAGTCGCTCGAGTGAGTAAGGTGCCACCTCTAGTGGTAGTGATGGACAATATCAGAATAGGCTTTATGCCCTTTAGAATCGACAGGATCAGGAGGGTTCTCTTGATGTAGTTAGTAGTACATCACAAGTATTTCACCTTCATGTGTATGCATTATTAGATCCCAGAGCCACACTTTTCTTTGTGACTCCTTCTATAGCAGTAGATTTTGGTGTTAGCCCCAAAATTCTTAAAGATACTTTTAAATTTTCTACCCCACTTGGTAGTTCAGTCATAGATAGATGGACATACAAAAATTACTATGTCAAGGTGTCCTAGAAAGTCACCTTAGTTGAACTTGTAGAGTTAGAAATGACTGATTTTGATGTTATCCTTGGAATGGTTTGGCTCTACTCTTTCTATGCCTCAGTTGATTGTAGAACTAGAGTAGTTCAATTTTAGTTTGCAAATGAGCCAGCCTTAGAATAGAAGGGTAGTACCTCAGTGCCTATAAGTCGGTTTGTCTCTTTCCTTAAGGTAAGGAAAATGATTTCCAAAGGATGTGTTTATCATCTTTTTTGAGTCAAGGATTCAAGGTTAAAAAATTTTGAGTCTAAAGTCAGTTACAGTAGTAAGTAAATTTCCAGAAGTGCTCCCTAAAGATCTGTCCGGAATCCTCCTGAGAAGAAAATTGACTTTGAAATAGATATTTTCCAGATACCTAACCTATTTCAATTCCATTATACAGAATGTATCCTACTAAGATTAAGGAATTGAAAGATTAGTTGAAGGATCTCTTAGATAAGATTTATCAAGACGAGTGTCTCTCCATGGGGTGCTCCATTCTATTCATGCGCAAAAAAGATGGTTCTCTTAGAATGTGCATCGACTACCGTTATTTGAACAAAGTCACAATCAAGAATAAGTATCCCATACCCAGGATTGATAAATTATTCAATCAACTTTAGGGTTCACACTATTTCTCTAAGATAGACCTCAGATACGGCTGTCATCATCTTAGAGTCAGAGAACGTGACATTTTGAAGACAACCTTTAGAACTCAGTATGATCACTTAAATTTTGTAGTTATGTTTTTGGAATAAGGAGTGCTCCTGTAGATTTTATGTACTTTATGAATAGGGTGTTCAAGCAGTAGTTGGACATATTTTTTATAGTCTTTAAAGATGACATGCTGATTTACTCTTGGAGTGAGGGTAAATATGTGATCACTTATGGATCACCTTATAGACTCTTATAGATCACCAGTTATTTGGTAAGTTCATCAAGTGTGAATTTTGGTTGAAATAAATAGCATTCCTTGGTCATATTATTTTTGATTAGGGAATTTAAGTTGATCCTTAAAAGACCAAATCAGTAAGGAACTGTCCTACACCTATCTATCCATAAGATGTCAAGATTTTCTTAGGTTTAGACGATTACTATAGATGGTTTTTTAAAGGATTTTCCACTAATGCTTCTCCTATATCCAGACTGACTCAGAAGAAGGTCAAATTCCACTGGACCAATTCTTGCAAAAAGTGTTTTAAAAAATTGATGACTTGACTTACCTCCGCTAGAGTTTTGACTTTACCAGAGGGTTCAAATAGTTGTATGGTATACTGTGATACTTTAAGAGTTGGTCTTGGTTGTGTGTTGATGCATGGTAAGGTTATAGAATATGCCTCTAGACAGCTCAAACCTTATAAGAAGAACTACCCGACTCATGTTCTGTAGTTGGCAGTAGTTGTGTTTTCCTTAAAGATTTGGTGTCATTATATTTATAGGGTTCATGTTGATATGTTCACTGATGACAAGTGGCTAGAGTTTTCAGTTAGAAAGATCTAAATATTTGTTACAGAAAGTGGCTAGAGTTGTTATAAAATTTATGACATGAGTGTCTTGTATAACCTGGGTAAGGACAATGTGGCGGATGACACCTTTAGCAGATGATAATAAAGAGTTAGTTTGTGAAGTTCATCAGCTTGCTAGATTGGGAGTCCATTTGGTTGATCCATCTAAAGGTTGTGTTTGGGTTCAGAATGGTTTGGAATATTTCATGGTTTCTGAAGTGAAGGAAAATCAAGATAGTGATCCGATATTGCTTAGGTTGAAAGAGCTAGTTTGGAACCAAAGGGTTGAGGTTTTCTCCCAAGGGGGAGATGGTGTTCTTCGCTGTTAGGGCAGATTATATGTTCCAAATATGGGTGATTTAAGGTAGTGAATGTTAGCATAAGGTCATAGTTCATGATATTCTTTCAATTCGGGAGATACTAAGATGTACCATGATTTGCAAAAAGTCTCTTGGTTGAATGGTATAAAGAAGGATATTGCAAAATTCGTGGCTAAATGTTTAAATTGCCAGTAGGTTAAGGTTGATCACCAGAGGCCTAGTGGTATGCTTTAGGAATTCAACATTCGTACTTAGAAGTTGGAAGTAGTGAACATGGACTTCGTTATAAGGTTTCCTTATACTCGTTCTCAGCATGATTCCATTTGGGTCATTGTGGATTGAATGACTAAGTTAGCTTATTTCTTTCCAGTTATTACTTTAGATTATATTGAAGATTATGCTAGACTTTATCTCCGGGAGTTGGTGTGATTACACGGAACTCTTTTGACCATTATCTCAGTATAAGTACCGAGTTTACCTCTTGTGTTTGAAAGGCATTTCAAGAAGGTCTTGGTACCCAAGTTCTCTTAGTATAACTTTTTACCCACACACAGATGGTCAGGCAGAGAGAACCATCTAGACCTTAAAAGATATATTGAGGGCGTTTGTGATTGATTTCAAGGGTAGTTGGGATAATCACTTGCCGTTGAATGAGTTTTATTAAAATAATAACTATCACTCCAATATTCAGATGGCCCCATTTGAGGCACTTTATGGTAGGATGTGTAGGTCTCCTATTGGTTGGTTTGAAGTTGGTGAAGTTGCTTTGATAGGGCCATATTCAATACATAAGGCAATGGAAAAAGTTTAGCTCAATAGGGAAAGGCTGAAAATGACCCAAAGTCATATGAACTTTAATGGAAATGTGAGGAGAAAAGAACTTGAGTTTGATATTGGTCATTTTGTCTACTTGAAGATTTCACCTTTGAAAAGGGTGAAGAGATTTGGTAATAAAAAGAAGCTCAGTCCCCGTTATGTTGGTCCTTATAGGATTTTGAGTCTGTATGGGAAGGTAGCCTATGGGTTGGAGTTTCCTGCAAAGTTACCATAGTACACCCAATGTTCCATGTATCTTATTTGAGAAAATGCATTGAAGACCCAGCATCAGTAATACCAATAGAAATGATTGACGGGGAATATAACCTCTCTTATGAAAAAGTCCAGTTGAAATCATTGATCGTCAAATTCGTAGGTTGAGGAATAAGGAGGCTACCTTAATAAAGGTTCCATGGACAAATCAGACAGTTGAGGAAGCTACTTGGGAAGCAAAGGTAGATTTGATGACCAAGTACCCCATCTTATCTCTTTGAACCCAGTCCCAGCATGAGGTAGTAGTTTTCTTAATTAATTAATTATTTTATTTCTATCTCAGACCTTCCAACTATTTTTATGTCATGGCATGCATTCATAAGTTCTATTTCTTTCATGTATTAGTCATAAATACAGGCACCAGTTCATGATTCAGCTCATAAGTTTTCAGTGCAAAAGTTTAGTTTTTCCTTAGCCTCTTAGCTTAGTCAGTTTCATTTGAGGATAAATGATCCTAAGAGGGAGATATTGTAATACCCCAATTTTTCAAGCTTTAGACCCATCAAAATATAGACTATTAAAATATCATTCCAAGGCCATAAGTCTCGGCTTAATTTGCTAAGTTATGAAAATTCCATAATTTTTATTTGATTTTTTATGAATTTGAAGCATGAACCCATATACATTTATGGTGATATAAAGCATGAATCTTGAATGATATTTATCAGGATTTTGATATTTGGGTCGTGAATCCCCATTGGAAATTGTATTTTTTGATAAAGTGTGTTATAAGCACGTTGATGTTGAATATTTGAGATAATTTGAATGATTTGACCTTTTGTTCTTAATGGAGTTATTTTGAACTCGAGTGTGAAAGAAATCGACAACGTGGTTGATTTTGATAGATGGGAAGCATAATGACTCCCGATGTATATTTATATATTACTGAAATTATTTTATTGTAGATTGTCTTTAAAATGATCTGAGTGGGAGGTATAAAGTGACCTTACTTCTCTGGAACTATGTACCCCCATAGGAGTGAGCTTGAGGCTGATTTATATAGTGATCACTAGTTTGTGTGGATTTGATATCGATAGTCCTACTCCGATGGCAAGGATAGGATGGCTCTCCCCAACGTGAGTTGTACGTTGGACTCTATGTAGCTCTCATGGTTTATGTCGATTATAGGATCTCCCAGTGTGTGTGTGTTTCCTTGTGTCTATGGTGAATGGTGAAGTGATTTGAAAGTGGAATTGTGAAAGCTATTTTATCGAAAGATTTAAATGATATTTACATAATGAGAATTGATATTCTTGATGAACTAAAAGTGATTGACAAATTATATGATGACTCACATGTGTTATTGTACTTATTTCATCCTCTCATGATTATGATGATTTTCTTCGGGCTATGTGAGTCTTTCATACATCCTGCATATTTCTTATAAATATTTATGATGATGATGTTTATACAACTGCATACACCCCCATATACTCGGTTCCTTTCCATAGTACTGACCCACATCTTCGAATATGGGCTGTATTTTCTCGAAATATAGGTTCAGGTGCTCAGTTCCAGGTTTGACAGTGATTCTTCAGGCATGCTGTTCTACATCCTCTGTTGTGGTGAGTCCACATGTTCCGAGGACGTGATGTCTGATGTTGGTTTCATGAAATTATTTACATTTGATAACTGAGTACGAGTCAGTTGGGGCATGTCTCAATGGCTCACTGGTTTTATTGATTTTCTTAGAGGCTTGTCAGACTAGTATAGATGTTGGGAGTTGACTAATAAGTCGTATTTTCTTATATTTTTGAAATTCAAATATTCTTGGATAATGATTACTTTGTTGGTATTTGAGGGTTATTTATGGAAACCCCATTAGTTTGTGTTAAACTGAATGAAAATCGCTCAAAGGGTTAACTTGGGGCTACTCGTAGCCTCAAGCATCGTATGACGCTTTGAGACCCATTTTTCAAGGCGTATCAGATCCTAACGTTTTAAGGTATCCTAGGGAGTCTAACAAGCCGCGTTAAGTAGAGTCTTGATCATCGGTGTGTAGCGCTCCACATCTATGAGCAAGAGGCTACAAAACGTTTTAGGAAAAAGTGTGATTCTTTCTTTCAGAAGTTTATCATACTTAAAGTGTCTCCCTCTGCTATTGATTCATGCTCTCCTCTTTCAGAAATATGTCTCTACGTCGAAGAAATAATGATGGTCAGCAACCTCAACCCGCTGACCCATTGAATGAAAACATGTCTCATGCTGAATTTCAGGCAGCCTTTCAGGCGTTGGCCCAAGTTGTTACTGTAAATATTCAGGCCAACCCATCCCTGGCTCCACAGCAGCAGGGAGGTGATTCAGCTGCTGCCAGGATCCGTGACTTCATGCGGATGAATCTGCCAGAATTCTATGGGTTCAAGTCTGATGAGGATCCAAGGTTATTTTTAGAGGAGGTACGGAAGATTACTCAGGTGATGCATGTATCTGAGGAACATAGTGTGGAGTTTGCTGCGTATAGGTTAAAATACCTTTCTTATGACTGGGTTGTTTCTTGGAGGAAAGGTAGAGGTGAGAGAGCTATCCCTACAACTTAGCAAGAGTTTCAGGATGCATTCCTGGATAAGTTTTTCCCTTTGGAGATGAAGGAGGCGAAAGTGGAAGAGTTTATGAACCTGCGACAGGGCTCTATGACTATTAGGGAGTACTGTCTAAATTTCAATCAGTTGGCCAAGTATGTTCCTGACTTAGTGGTTGATAATCGTGCTAGTATGAATAGTTTATGACTGAAGTATCTACTTATGCGGTTAAGGAGTGTAGGTCTGCTATGCTGAATAGTGAGATGAATCTTTCTAGGCTGATGACTCATGCCTAACAGATTGAGGCAGGAAAGATTAAGGAGAGAGATAGAATGAGAGGTAATAAGAGAGCTAGGTCTGAGCAGCATGGATAGGGTCAGACTAGTTCGCAGGGAGGGAGTTGCCCTCAGTATCAGGATCGTTCGTCTATGCCAGCACCATCATCTGCTAGTGCGCCCATGCCTAGAGATAGGCAGGAGTAAGGTACCATGTCATATATATCCAGGTCCCAGTACAGTATTAGCAGTAATCCAAATTGTACCCTGTGTCCTAAGAGTGGTAGGGATCATTCGGGTGAGTTGGGGTGAGAAGAGGGGTTGTTTCCAGTGTGGTGACATGGGTCACAGAGTTAGAGATTGTCCACAAGATGGACAAGGGCGTCATGACTCTCGCCCTCAGACCCTGACTCAGACTATTAGTGCTCCAGTTCTAGCAACTCGCCCAGCCTCAGCTCAGGGCGCCTCTTCTAGCAATGCTGGCGGGCAGCGCCAGAATATATTCTATGCTTTACCGTCCCACCAGGAATAGGAGGACTCTCTTGATTTTTTTTACTGGTATGCTTCGTATATTTTAGTTTGATTTGTATGCTTTATTGGATCCTTGATCCAGTTTCTCATATGTTACACCTTTGATTGCTGTGAATTTTGAAATGAGTCTTGAGATTATTCCTGAGCCTATCCTAGTTTCTACCCCAGTGGGTGATTTGGGTTGTGGTTGATAGGTTGACTAAGTCTGCTCATTTATTGCCTGTTCATACTTCATATACTACTGAGGATTACGCTAGATTGTATATCTGAGAGATAGTTAGACTGCATGGAGTTCCCTTGTCTATTATTTTGGATAGGGGTACTCAGTTCACTTCGCAATTTTGGAAAGCTTTTCAGAAGGGTCTTGGTACCCAAGTGCTTTTGAGTTCTGCTTTTCATCCATAGACCGATAGTTAGGCTGAGCGGACCATCCATACCTTAGAGGATATATTGAGAGCTTGTTTAAGGGAATTTGGGATGATCACTTACCGTTGATAGAGTTTGCTTACAATAACAATTTCCACTCTAGTATTGGCATGGCTCCGTTTGAATCCTTATATGAGAGGAAGTGTAGATCACCCATAGGTTAGTTTGAGGTGGGTGAAGCGGCTGCGAGTAGTCCTGATTTGGTATTTGAGGCTATGGAAAAATTTAAGTTGATTAGGGAAAGGTTGAAAACTGCGCAGAGTCATCAGAAATCATATGCAGATATTAGAAGGAGAGACCTTTAGTTTGATGTTGGTGACCTAGTATATCTGAAAATTTCACCCATGAGGGGGGTGAAGATATTCAAAAAGAAGTGGAAGATTAGTCCCTGTTATGTTGGTCCTTAAAAAATTCTTAGCCGTGTTGGTAAGGTCGCTTATGAGGTCGAGTTGCCTTCCGAGTTGTCCTCTGTTCATCCAATATTCCATGTCTCCATGATTAGAAAGCATATTAGCGATGCTGTGGCAGTGGATTCCTCTGTGAGTGCTGACATTCAAGAAAATCTTTCTTTTGATGATATTCCTATTGAGATTCTTGATTTCAGTGTCTGAAGAATAAGGAACAAAGAAGTTCCCTTGGTCAAGGTGTTGTGGCGAAACCAATCTGTTAAGGGTGCAACTTGGGAAGCTGAGGCAGATATGTGATCCAATAACGCGTACCTATTTTCCGCAGACTCCAATCAAGCCGAAGGTACCATTCTTTCCTAAATCATGAACTTTTGATAAAAGTTACAGTAGTTCAGCTGTCATTTATTATGTGTCCTGCTGTAGTTTCTTGAATTTATGCACTCTATGTTGCATTCGGAGTGAGAAACGATGTGGTGATGAGTATAACAAATGGTTTCAGCTGTATACTCTATTCCCTATCTAATCTTGGCATGTATAGCATCATTCGAGGATGAATGTTTCTAAGAGAGGGATGATGTAATACCTCAGGAAATTTTTCGTTGAAATTATGTGCGTAAACGTGTTAGGTTCTATCTTCTTGAATGAATTATAAATTTTCCATGCAGAATGTCCTAAATTATGACCCACCATTACGTAGAGTATCGAATAAGATTTCCAAAGATATGTGTATCTTCCAAAATGGACACCCGAGCGACGAGTTATGAACATTTCGATCGAACTGTGAATAGCAATGAACAGTAAAATGCGCAAAAAAAAGTACTGAGGCCTGGCGTATTTTTTCTCCAACTTTAAATGATCATAACTCCCTGTACATAATGATCTGGGTGATATACTATATATCAACGAAAAGTTCTGCGAGTCCTCTTTCCAATAAAATTGGTTTCATCCAATTTGTCTATTAGAGCAAAAAGTTATGGTCGATCTACTTCAGCCTATCAAAAGTGAATTTTTGGGTCAACTTCAAACTATCATAACTCTTTGTACACAATGATCTGGGTGTGATACAATATATATACGAAAATAAATGAGAGTCCTCTTTCTAATGAAATTGGTTTTATCCAATTTGGATATTGGAGTAAAACGTTATGATTGTCTACTTCAGACTATCAAAACAGTCCACCAAGGACAGATTTGAGAAATATTTGATTTTTAGGGGCATTTTGGTCATTCCCCCTCACCAAAAATCCATCCAAACCCTATATTAAAGCCTATTAGAAGAATTATATGTTATATTTCATCAAATTCCCTCAAAAAGAAAACCCTAAGCTCCAACATCCAACTTCAAGAACCTCCCAAGTTCACCATTAATTCTATAAATTTATTCAAGATTCCAAGTTCCTAGTTCAAGAACCATTATTCAAAGGCACGATTAACATCTCAAAAACGAGTATCGATCTAAAGTTCATCATTCAAGGTATGTGGGGTTTTTCACCTAGAACTCTCTTTCGTTCTTGTGCCCAAAAGTAATTTTCTTTACAAAGGCATGATTTTTATTTGATTTTTTATGAATTTGAAGCATGAACCCATATCTTATGATGATTATTATGAAATCTTGATGTTTGTGATTTTGAAAGATGAATTTACATGTGTGGTGATATAAAGCATGAATATTGAACGATATTTATCATGATTTTGATATTTGGGTCGTGAATCCCCATTGGAAATTATGTTTATTTGAGAAAGTGTGTGTTATAAGCACTTTGATATTGAATATTTGAGATATTTTGAATGATTTGACCTTTTGGTCATAATGGAGTTGTTTTGAACTCGAGTGTGAAAGAAATCCACACCGTGGTTGATTTTGATAGATGGGAAGCATGATGGCTCATGATGTATATTTATATATTACTGATATTGTTTTGTTGTGGATTGTCTTTGAAATGATCTGATCTATGTCCGGGAGAAATCTTTAGCATCGAGTGGGAGGTATAAAGTGACCTTACTTCTCTGGAACTATGTACCCCCATAGGAGTGAGCTTGAGGCTGATTTATATAGTGATCACTAGTTTGTGTGGATTTGATATCGATAGTCCTACTCCGATGGCAAGGATAGGACGGCTCTCCCCAACGTGGGTTGTACGTTGGACTCCATGTAGCTCACATAGTTTATGTCAGTTATAGGATCTCCCAGTGTGTGTGTGTTTCCTTGTTTCCATGGTGAATGATGAAGTGATTTGAAAGTGGAATTGTGAAAGTTATTCTTTCGAAAGATTTAAATGATATTTACATAATGAGAATTGATATTCTTGATGAACTAAAAGTGATTGACAAATTATATGATGACTCACATGTGTTATTGTACTTATTTCATCCTCTCATGATTATGATGATTTTCTTTGGGCTATGTAAGTCTTTCATACATCCTGCATATTTCTTATAAATTTTATGATGATGATGTTTATACAACTACATACACCCCCATATACTCGGTTCCTTTCCATGGTACTGACCCACATCTTCGGATGTGGGCTGCATTTTCTTGAAATATAGGTTCAGGTGATCAGTTTTGGGTTCGACACTGATTCTTCGGGCACGCTGTTCTACATCCTCTGTTGTGGTGAGTCCTCATGTTCCGAGGACGTGATGTCTGATGTTGGTTTCACAGAATTGTTTACATTTGATAACTGAGTATGAGTCAGTTGGGGCATGTCTCAATGGCTCACTGGTTTTATTGATTTTCTTAGAGGCTTGTCAGACTATAATAGTTGTTGGGAGTTGACTAATAAGTCGTATTTTGTTATCTTTCTGAAATTCAAATATTCTTGGATGATGATTACTTTGTTGATATTTGAGGGTTATTTATGGAAACCCCATTGATTTGTGTTGAACTGAATAAAAAAGGCTCAAAGGGTTAGCTTGGGGCTACTCGTAGCCTCAAGCACCGTGTGATTCTCCGGGACCCATTTTTCATGGCGTTACACTCATGCCCCAGAACTACATCCCACCATAGGTTTATGATTGCCCATAGTGGGCTAATATAGTCATCATTTAAGTTAAGGTTCTATTTCGGTGGAAAGGGTAGGACAGCTCTCCCCAACATGGTGAAGACGTTGGACTCCATGATACCTCACATAGTTTATATCGGTTAGAAGAACCTCCCAAAATATGTTCCCTACTCTTGACACAGTCTATTGTTTTAAAGCCTTAAGATAAAAGCATATGTTTTGGAAGTTATAGTTTTAAGATTTGTGCAAGTCTTGAGATGAAGTATTTCCCTTATAGATAAGCTTCAAATAAAGTATTTTCCTTATCAGTAAAGATTTTCAGAATAGTTTTAAAGTAATTTCCCTAAAGTTTTTAAAGCTTACAAACTACAGATCTTAGAACAGAAAGAGTAATAAAAAAGATTTTAGAAAACTAAGAGTAAAGGCTCACAATTTTCATTTAAACTATACTTTACAAAAAGATATTAGCTTCAGAGTTCAGCTTTTAGATTTTAGATTTAAGAGTGAGTCTTTTCTACACTTAGATAGTATGATTTAAAGAAAGAATACAAGTAAAAGTTTTAGAACTAAATGTTATGACTCACTAGATTTATAAAGTATGATTTGCCTCTTATTATTTCTATATTTCAAATATTCCAGCTTATGTGAGTCATTTACATTTAGCATGTATTGTTTTTACAAATTATGATGGCTGTTATTATGTTTTACCTATGCATTAGTCCCCATATACTCAGTATATCCTCAAAGTGTTGATCCACATATATTTCTATGTGCTACATTGTCTCATAATGTAGATACAAGTTTAGTATGCACATTCAGATTCAGACAGTTGTAGATTCCAGCCAGCGAGATGATGAGTCCTTACTACTTCAGGGACTTCAGTTAGATTTGTTTATGTTCTTTACTTTTTTAATCATATGTATTGATTAGTGATAGTTGGGGTCGCATCCTAGCTATCTATAGTCAGTATAGTAAAGGCTTCACAGATGTCAGTTAGAGTCAGTCTTGTAATTTCATTCCCTCTTTTCAGACTTCACCAAAATATAAAGTTGTATCCGTATTGTATCATCATGTATTCCACCATTATTATGCTTCCACACAGTAAACTTAGTATTTATTTCATATTTATTCAGTTGCTTACTAGTATGCCAGTTCATGGGTTAGCTTGGGATCACTTGTGATCCTAACTACCGTGTGACATCTCGGGATAGATTTGCAGGGCGTTACAACACTCGATACCTAGAATTTCAATTATATCTATTAGTTTACATGTTATTGAGTACTTTAGGTTTATACTTGCATTGTTATGTACAAAATACCATGACTTGAGCATACCAATTATCAGTTCATATATCAATTTATACTTCAGTGTCGTTCAGTTGGGAGTCGTACTAGCACCAAGTGAGTGCAGGAATGGAGGCTCACCCGTCAGTTAGGCTTGAGACCGTTAATAGCAGTCCCTAAGTTCCAAAACTATGGTACCACCATAGTTTATAAAGGGTCACCCATAAGTTTAGGCTTGACACCCTAGTCCTTTTGGACATTAGTTTAGTAGATCCACGCTAACTAGTATTGGTACATTTGGCAAGGTACTAACACCCTTCCAACTGGGGTTATAGGTTGGATCCCATTTTTGCTCAGATTGGGTATGTCAGTTATAGTTAGCTCCCATAATCTTTAGTTTATGATTCAGTTCATGTTCTAGATTCATACTTTGCATGACCTTGTTTCAGATATACAACTTATCCAGTACATTTTATGATGTCTTACATGCATATTATCATGTTTGTGTGCATCCATGTTCAATTCATGCCAGTTAACTCACATATTTCATATTCAGTACATTCAAAGTACTGATCACATACTTTTTTGTCCTATGTCATATCATAATATAGGTTCGGACGCTCAGTATCCGGACCGCACTTAGCATGCTTTCGTGCCATATTCAGTAACAACTTTTGGTGAATCTTCATCATTCGAGGCCTAGTTATCAGGTTTTTATTTCCTTATCAGTTTAAATCAATTTCAATAAATTGGAGTTAGTAGGGGGCTTGTCCCAACAACTCACTATAAATAGAGGCTATTAGACAGATGTTTAGATTTTTAGTATGGTTTTATTTGGTCACTCTTATTTCCAGCTTTGGTTGATGCTTAGTATTTCATTATGGCTATTTCATCAGTTGTTTATTTTATTTTAGCCTCTGCCTAAAATGTTATTAATATCTTTCAGTATTCAAGTGTTTTCCAAGCCATTGGTTAGCTTGGGGTCATTTGTGACTCTAAGCATCGTATTACAACTAGGGGTAATCCCAGGTTGTGACAGTGGCATGCCCTAATCGCGTACCCTTACTATATTGAGGTCTCAAAATACCCCAAAATGCATTATAAAAATTTTGAACCACTTTTTGATGGTACCATTAACATTTCTTAACATTATTCAACTCAAAAATTGCATTAAAACACGAATAAAATATCAAAATAAAATCATTGAAATTTTGGGGTCTAACATTGTCTCTTCCTTGGGAGAATTCATCCTTGAATGAAGGTTGGGATGGGGAAGGATCTATATTATGGACTCTCTAAGCTAGTGTTTGAAGCTTATCTAGCTCTACAACTGAACTACTCACCTCAAACATGAACTTACAAGTAAAATGGCTTATTACGCATGAACTTCATAGGATAAACTGACATGAGTAAGGATCCCGGTGAGTAGAATAGATTTGAAGGGATTTCTTACCTTAAGATAACTCTATTCTAGGAGTGAATAGATTAGGATATTGACTCATAATATCTGCTTTTGCTTCCCATTTCACTCCCTTCACTAATTAATTCCTCTATAAAACTTTTACTAAATCTACTTCCATGTAGATCAAGAATTTTAACTGGGATCTCCTCATATGATAAACTATATTTCGCTATAATACTTTATATGGAAATTTATAAGTATGGATCTCTAATACACTTTTTCAACATAGGCAAATTTTAAAATAGGATGAACAACGGCTAATTCTGACGGAAGATCTAGCTCATAAGCAACATCTCCAATACATTTTGTGATTTTGTACGAACCAATATACCAGGGACTGAGCTTTTATTTCCTTCCAAACCTTATCACTCCCTTTATGGGTAACACCTTTATAAATACCCAATCACCAATTTCAAATTTTAGCTCTCTCGTCCTAATATTTGCAAACGATTTCTACCAACTTTGAGCAGTTTTCAACCTCTCCTAAATCAACTGAGATTTCTCCATAGTTTTGAGAACAAAATTTGTCCCAACTATAAATTCAAACCAACTTATAGGTGATCTACACCTACGCCTATACAAGGCCTCAAATGGAGCCATTTGAATACTAGCGTGGTAACGATTATTATTGTAATACTTGTACTTTTCCTAGCTTGAGATTTATCCCCAAGAATGTTAGAAGCATTATTTGAAAGATTAATAAACTTTTATAGATGTGGTATTTTCAATATTTTCAAGTTTTTTCATATGGTAAATTTAATAAGATTTCCATCGATACCAAATTCGCCCAAATCCGACACCCGGGCAAAGAATTAGAGCCTTTATAGTGAGATAGTGTATCACCTCAGCCTTCAACGCGTCGCAGAGATAGCTCAAATAGAAATTGTCAATTTCTAGTGTTTCTCCATGATAGTGGCACGTCACTCCAAACTTCTAGGTCATAGACAAGAAGGCAACACGATAGCTCCGTGTCGCGCCATCGTGAAATTTCCCATTTGTCACTTTCCAGTGACTTCATGCGATAGTGGCGCATCGCACCAAGGAAGAAAAACAAGAAATTTTCTCATACATTAAATACGTTTCCTAGGGTTAAAAGGGTCAATTTTCCACCCTATATAAGCTTTATAACAAGAGATTTGTCCATAATTCAGCAACTTATACTCGATTACTCTAAAAACTCTCAAGAACAAGCCCTACGGTTTTCATAGAAGGTTCAATTCCAAGGAAATTCACCTTTAAATTTCAAGAATCTCTCTGTCAATCTTCGTAGAATCATGAAATAAGGTATGCTTAGTGTTCATTCGTGGACTGCTTTCGTCCATGAAGCCCAAGAATCTCTTTTATAAGTTTAAGTCTATGGATTTCTTTATGAATTTCATGTTGGGTTTGTTTTGTTTATGTTGAGAATGATTAATTGAACTCAAATCCATGTTGGGTTATCAATTTTATGTGGAATTAATTTTTATAGATGTATATTCATGTGAACCTATAAATGCCTATCATATGTATGATTAAATTCCTAGATGAAGAAACAATGCCCAACTAGGGTGATATCATGAAATCCCCATGTATGTACAAGTTTATGCATATCATATGTTTGATGAAGTTCTTTAATATATTAACTATGAATTGTGTTTTCGGTCATGTGTTCAAGTAAGCCATGCTATGTCAGTTTCTTCTTATCAAGTTCTGGGGGTACTTATACCCAAGCATTTAGTTGTATGCCTAGAGCCATGTCATGTTTTCATGATACTCTCAGTAAAGCTATGATCCATAGAACTCAATCAGTCATGTGACTCAGGAAATCTCAGTAATCTCAGTAATTCAGTAATCTTAGTGATCTCAATACTCAGTAACCTCAATATTCTCAGTCAATCTCAGTAACTTCAATATTCTCGGTCAGTCCTCAAAACTCAGTACATTCCGTCAGTTATCGAAACTCAGTAAATTCAGTTTAGCTCCGCTATACAACACCACTTGTATCAATTCAATTCAGTTAATAAGTTCAGCTCAGTTAATTGGTCCAGTTTAGTTAATCAATTTAGTTCAGCTTCTTTCAGATATGAGTAAGATTCAGCATCGAGCGAGCCTAGGGATGGGAACTCACCCGCTAGATAGAACTGAGATCCCTAGAAGCAATCCCTAAGTTCCAGAACTACATAGCCAGCATAGGTAAGAGATGTAACTTATTAGATAGGATTGACATATTTAGGGATCACCCGTTAGCGTATTTGAATGTATAGGATAGATCCTAGGGGTCACCTGCTATATTAGGACTGACTACATAACAATTATCTTTACCAGTGGCGTGGTACTAACAACCTTCCAGCTGGGGTTACAGGTTGGACCCCAGTTAGCATAGTAAGGGGCATGTCGGTTAGATAAATACACCCTACAGTTTTAGTTACAGAAATTAGGACTGTCAGATACAGTCAATTCAGCTCAATAATACAGATTTAGAACTGTCAGATATAGTCAATCCTTGTTATTATAAATAGACTTTGAGATCACCCATTAGATAGGACTGATCTCTACTATGGTCAATCAGTAGTAGCATAATCAGATTCAAAGATCATCCGCTAGGTAGGACTGATCTCAGACTAAGTCAAATCTTCTTTATTATTAGTATACTCAAAGATCCCCCACTAAATAGGACTGATCCCAGATTCAGTTACTCAGATACAGTACGGAACTCAGCTAGTTCCATCAGATTCAGGACTGTCATACATAGTCACTTATGTTATCAATTATCAGAATATATAAAATCAGTCTTCAGCTTCAAGAATGTCAGATACAGTCAACCAGACCAGTTCTTTATAATCAGAACTGTTAGACACAGTTATACATGAATCAGTAACACAGTATCAGTCCCTCAGTATTCAGTAATATAGTATTCAGTCCCAACACGATCTCAGTTACAGTTACATAGTCATACATGTATTCTCATGTTTATGTTAGTCAGTCAATAATATTTGTTCATTCATATGAACCTCATGCATTTATCCTACCTCACTTGCATACTAGTATATTCAAAGTACTAACGCATTCACTCTATGATGCTTTATATCATAGGTTTAGAGGCACGAGCTTCAGATTAGTAGTAGATTCCAGTCTCAGCAGTCAGAGTTAGAAGTGAGTCCTCATCTTTCGAGGATATTATGACTACTTTACTATTTTAGTTTCTAGTTTATTTCAGTAGATAGAGTTAGTTGGGGACATGTCTCATCAAATCTTTATTCAAATAGTTTAGAGGCTTTCAGACTATAGTATATGAGACAGTTATTTTATATTTGTTTTGCTATTGTTATACCATATTTTCAGTTATGTATTAGTATTGAACCTTATGGCCTTTCATTTCATATTTCTGCATTTAAGATTATTATTATTATTCAGTACTCAGTTATAGATATTAGTTATGGGTTAACTTGTGGTCCTTCGGGGTCATGAGCACCATATAGCATTCTAGTTCAGAAAATTGCAGCATTACAAACTTGGTATCAGAGCCTAAGATTCAATAAAGTCTTAGGGAGTCTGAAAGCTGCATCTAGTAGAGTCTTGTACATTTGTGTGTTGTGCACCACACTTATGTGCAGGAGGCTGTGAGATGGTCTAGGAACAGTTTCCCCTCTTTTAGTAATTATGCCATGCCAGTGAGCATAATCTCACATCAATCTCTCAGTCTAATCTATTTCTCTCTTTCTTCTACAGAACAGGCCTCGTAAAAGAAGAAATGAGAATTAGTCAGCCCCTCATCCCGAAGACCTTTGGGCGATCATATTTCTCATGCAAAATTCAGGACCACATTCACTACTCTTTGGCGTCAAGTTATCCATAAAATGCTGAAATCTGCATCATTTATACCTGAAAACTTGCTAATCACGTTTGTTAGCTCACTTACAGGAAAAAAGGACTAAAAGTGCATGAATTATATATTTTGTCCTTAAAACTTAGCTAAAATATGGGTCAATTATAGCACTATAGGCGTGTAAATACGCCTATTATCAACACCCCACACTTAAAGCTTTGTTCGTCCTCGAACAAAATATCATGTCCTTCTAAACATGTACTTAGGGTTCGTAGTAATAACACAAAATTTTCATCAAGACAGGCACAACAATTATCAACAAAGAGTAGTTTTCGAACCCCTACTAGAAACAATTCAACCTCCAATTTAGACTCGTGTTGATGGTTAATTCGTATTCAAAAGTTAAGGTACAAAGATTCATACACAACTACCCAAAACTTATCAACCATGTGTGTCTCACAATATATCACCCATAATCACTCACAAGTATTTTATATATTTCGAACATAGGTATACGAGTATCCTTGCTCTCACTCTCACAAAGAATTCATATGTTGCAACTGATGACCATAGGCTTGCCCTTAGTGTAATGCTCCACTAAATGTCAGAATGCTAAGCTTAGGATCAAATAGGTCTTTTACAGGTTGTAATGTAGGCTAAAGGACGGGTAGGACTATTTTGGCTAGAAATAGTGACTATGTTCCTAAGCGCTTTAATACATCACATTATGCCATTTACACTTTCTTTCAAACAACCTTTCTTCTTTATTTTATTCTACCACCCCTTCTCTCCTCTTTTGTTTTTCAATTTTAAACATAACTAACTTTTTAGTTTTCTTTTCCCTTTTTCTTTTCATACACACCTCTTATGATAACAATTCGTTTTCATAACACCTTCAAGAACCAATAAATTCTAAGGCTTCATACTCACCCAATTTCCTCTTATTTTGTCACATGACTTTACACTTTAAAGCACTTAGGAATTTGGATCAAATTATGGTCTTAAAAAAATGGATTAGGCTTACATATGAGGCTGTCAAAGAAAATAGGCTAAAGGCTCAAAAGAGATTTAACTAGAATAAATGTTCATGGGTAGGTCAAGAGAAGGTAAACAATCATATGCTGCCAAAGAAATGCCTAAATCATCTCCTAAACTTGCGCTCTTAATTTTTGCTTCACACACACACCAGGCAAGTTCTAGCATCATCCACAAACACAGAATATACTATATCCTTACACACACAAGGCACATGGTCAACTTTATTGGGAGTAGTATAGACTCTTGACCCAATAGTTGAAGGAATTAAACCACACAATTATCACATAGTGAGTCACAATTAGAGCCTAAATGTCTCAATAGTAATGATTTTATCACAGACTCTTGTTATAATACCATGCTGCCTATTAGAACAATTTCATGCAAAAAAAATTATTTAAAATATTTAACTACTAAGAAAATAGAAATTTAACTACTAAGAAAACAGAAATTTAACTACTAAATAAAACAAGCAAACATAAATAAGTAAATAAGCAAATGCAGATAAAGACGTAAAGCATACAAATACCAGCACCCCACACTTAGACGGGACACACTGCCCTCAGTGGAAAATTAATAAGAAGAACCTGGTTAGTCGGACTCCTCCTCTATGTCTGGGGTCATACCTCCTTCGTCAGAATCATCATTGGAGTCGTCGTTATCAGAATTCTCCTCTACGTCGGAGTCTGGCATTCTACGATCATCATCGGTTGGCACATCATTATCAAGAAGTTTCTCAAAGTACACACCTACTCCACACATCGCCCTTGCATGCTCATTCATTGGGTAGTCATAGTCCAGCTGTTGGAGCTCTGCAGCAGTTAGAACACGACCCCCGCTCATCATTGTAAACCGAGTCATGTCATAAAGATGGTGAAAGAAACTCTCATCCCGAGCATGTCTCTCTGCAGCAGTAAGGTTGACGCCATGGGTGGATTCAACATCCTTAACCTTTGTGAGGTCAACCTTCTACGGGTTATGTGGAAGTTTATGATCAGCCGGTTCCTCTTCGATGTTCTCCTTCCTCAATATTGCGGTCAACAGATTGCCAAAGCTGAAGTGGGACCTCTTGTGTAGCCTAGCCTTACGCATTGTAGCTTGAATAATTACCCCGATGTTGATAGGGATATTCATCATCAATGCATACACTAAGAACACCCTATCTCGTGTTATCTTTGTGTACTGAGTCCATGGAATTAGGCAAGAGTTGACTATGCCCAACCATATCCAAGCTTCCCTATTTAGGGGAGCATATGGAAAGGTATTGTATCGACCGGTGTCCTGTGTCTGCTCCATCATGCCATAGATATTGTTCCACACAATGTGTCTCTAATAGCCCTGTACGGAGGTCTGTTATACATCTCCTTGAATGGTGATGGATCAACAGATGGCAAGCCTAGAAAGGAGTTGAAGAACTCCGCATTTAGTTGCAGAACTTGGCCCCGAATCTTCACTTCACTCCCTGTAGCTTTCGGTGACCAGTTGGCATAGAATTCTCGTGTTACATCGAGATTGCACTCTCCCATATCTCGGAATATGAAATCAAGATGTGATGTCATTATCTTGGCCAACATACGGGGTTCTTTCTTTGCTAGGCTCTCCTTGTTTATCAACTCCACATGAACATATTTTTTCTCTTTATTGTTCCTATACCATTCTTTTCCTTCCTCCTCTAGAACCCATTAATTCCAAACATGCGGCGCGATATTTGTAGCGAGGAGGATTCTTCTTGCTCTTTTCGTCCTCTTTTCTTGCCTTTTTGTGAAGTAGTTGCTTTATCTTTTCCTTGTCTTGCTTTGGGTGACATTGTTCCTGAGATTAAAACAATAGTCATGTTAGCTTCATCTCGGTGGATACAATCAATAAACCAGCAGTAGTGGCACCACCCCACACTTATTTTGTTGGCACAACTAGTGAAGTAAAAGTTGTCGATTACTCAGACTTCATCGATATACGTTTTATGCGCTATATTCCAACAATATAATCAGTACAGTCATACTTCATGAAATCTTGGTAAGACTTTACATGTTTGGATTTATGTATCTTAAGACTACTACATAGAGATTGAATCAAGTTATAGCATTTAGAACTAATCATAACCTCATATGTTGGTAGGTAACCATGATTCTCGTCTTGATGAATAATTCATTCCAACATGTAAACTTTCTATTAACAAGATTATGCAATTTTCTTGACCATGTCAATTCTGCAATAGTATGACAGTGCATTAAAATCAAATACAAGTTGGAAACAAGTTAAGATCATCCTTACGTATTCGTTCACTCACTTAGTTGTATCACAACAAATCAACCATATTCAAATCACTCCTACTACTTCAAGATTTAACAATTCATAATAGACGTGGTAGTGTAGTACTTATGGAATATAAATGAAGAACAAAGAAGTACTTACTTGATTGATGGCTTTGGATGATGTTCTTGCAAAGTAAAAGAGCAAAAGGAAAATTTTTGAGAGGATTTGGAGAGATAGGCGGCACTTATGTTAGGTTTGCAATGTGTTTTTGGTCTAAGACTAAGTTTCTTATATATAGGGAAAGCTTGGGTTGGGTTTTGACCCATTTAAAATTGGATTTGGAGACCAAAAGTGACCATAGGCGGCGCCTAAGGCTTTGCCTATGCTTGGCATAGGCGGCACCTTTTGAAAAGCATTGTTGAGCATAGGCGCCATGGCATTCTTGGGCATAGGCGGCCCCTATGCCATGGCATATGAGATTTAGAGACAAAAGGCATTGGCATAGGCAATGCCTATGCTATGGTATTCTTAGGCATAGGTGGCGCCTATGCTATGGCACTCTAGAATCCAAGAGCTTAGGCCATAGCATAGGCCTTGCCTTGTTCGTGGACTAGATTTACATAGGCAATGCCTTGTTCTTTGCCTATATTTTCATAATCAATGCCTAACCCATAGCCTTTTGCTTCTTCATTCCTAACTTACCACCTTCAACATGCAATACGTCCAAATCAAAATTTGAAGCCAATCTCCTTCTTGTACCTACATTCACTCAAAAACAATAAAAATAATTAGAACGATGGGTTGCCTCCCATCTAGCGCCTTAGTTTTGGTCGTGGCTCAACTCTTCTTTTTGGATTTTTATTTAGTAAAACAAATGCAAAGGAAATGAAAGAAAAACACAATGGGTTGCCTCCCATCTAGCGCTTGATTTATTGTCGTGGCACAACATAGTTACCTCGATTACTTAGACTTCGTCGAGATAGATGGTGGCCATATAGTTTATCGAGTCAATAGGACCGATATATGGTTTTACTCGTTGGTCATTCACCTTAAATACAACACCATTATTGTATTCTAGCTCAACTACTCCAGATGAGTAGACTTGGCTAATCTTGTACGGACCAAGCCATTTGGACTTTAACTTACCTGGGAATAGCTTTAGTCTGGAGTTGAAAAGAAGTACCATATCACCCTTTTGAAAATTTCGTTGAAAAATCCGCTGATCATGATACTTTTTCATCAGTTCCTTGTAGAGGTCTGATGTTTTATAAGCATGTAGACAGAATTCATCCATCTCGTTCAGTTGCTCTAATCTCAGATTCATGGCATCATCCCATTTCAAATTCAGTCTTTTCAATGCCCACAATGCTTTGTGCTCGAGCTCAATAGGCAAGTGACAGGCCTTTCCATAAACTAGTTGGTACGGGGACATGCCGATTTGCGTTTAAAATGCAGTCCTATAAGCCCATAGTGCATCGTCCAGCTTCCGAGACCAATCTTTCCTATTTGCATTTACCGTCTTAGTAAGGATTTGTTTGATTTCTCAATTGGAAACCTCTACCTGTCCACTAGTTTGTGGGTGATAAGGCGTGTCTACCTTGTGTTGTTTGACACCATATTTTGCCAACACAGATTTGAATAGCTTGTTACAGAAGTGAGATCCTCCATCGCTTATGATAGTACGTGGTACTCTAAAATGAGAGAAGATATTTCTCTTCAAGAATGCTACAACACGCTTTCCCTCGTTATCAGACAACGCTACTTCTTCAACCCATTTTGAAACATAATCCACAGCAACTAGGATGTATTTCATTCCAAACGAATTTACGAATAGGCCCATGAAATCAATACCCCATACATCAAAGAGCTCTACTTCAAGAATTTTCGACATGGGCATCTCATGTTGTTTTGAAATCACACCCTGTCTCTGACATTGGTCGCATCTTTTCACAAAGTCATAGGCATCTCTAAATATTGAAGGCCAATAATATCCACTTTGCAATACCTTTCTTGCTGTCCGATTACCTGCGTGATATCCCATAACTTGGGATGTGTGACATGCTTCTAATATATTAGGCACCTCTACATGGGATATGCATCATCTAATAACACCATCCGTGCATCATCGAAACAAATATGGCTCATCCCAAAAATAGTGTTTTACATCATGCATGAACTTTCTCTTTTGATGGAAGGATAGATTTGCAGGCATCACATTACTCACCACAAAATTTGCAAAGTCTGCATACCATGGTAACTCTTCCATTATTGAGGCTAAGATCTCTTCATCGGGGAATGCATCATCAATCTCACGATCAAGTTGCGCTATATGCTCGTTCTCAAGTCTAGATAGATGATCAACCACATGGTTCTCGCAGCCTCTTCTATCTTTAACCTCGAAATCAAATTCTTGCAGCAACAATACCCATCGAATGAGCCTTGGTTTTGCATCCTTCTTTGTCATTAAATATCTTAGAGTTGCATGGTCTGTATGAACTATCACTTTGGTTCCCAACAAATAAGCACAAAACTTTTCAAAAGTATACACAACCGCTAGGAGCTCTTGTTCTGTGACAGTATAGTTCTTTTGGGCTTCGTTTAGGACCTTTCTTGCATAGTAGATTGGATGGAATAACTTCTTCCTTATTTGGCCAAGTACATCACCCAAAGCTACCCCGCTAGCGTCACACATAACTTCAAACGGTAGAGATCAATCTGGTGCTACCATGATAGGAGCTTCAATTAGCTTCCCTTTGAGGCATTCGAATGCCTTCAAACAATCCTCGTTGAAGTCGAACTTTGTATCTTTCTCCAAAAGTTTGCATAATGGGTAGCAATTTTGGAGAAGTCTTTGATAAACAGCCGATAGAAGCCTGCGTGACCGAGGAAACTACAAACTCCCTTCATGGAAATTGGAGGTGGTAGCTTCTCGATAACTTCAATTTTAGCTCGATCAACCTCAATTCCTCTTTCTGAGATTTTGTGCCCAAGAATAATACCTTCTTTAACCATGAAGTGACACTTCTCCCAGTTCAGTACTAGGTTAGATTCTACACATCTTTGTAATGCCATACTTAAGTTTGCCAAGCATGATTCAAACGACTCTCCAACCACTGAAAAATCATCCATGAATACCTCTAGAGTATCTTCAACCATATCACAAAAAATGGACATCATACAATGCTGAAACGTAGCTGGTGCGTTACATAGCCCGAATGGCATCCGTTTTAAGGAAAACGTACCATATGGGCATGTAAACGTTGTCTTCTCTTGATCCTCGGGAGCAATACAAATTTGATTATAGCCGAAACAACCATCTAAGAAACAAAACCATCCTTTCCCCGCTAATCGATCAAGGATTTGGTCCATAAATGGCATTGGAAAGTGATCTTTAAGTGTCCATGAATTCAGCTTTCGGTAGTCCATGCATACTCTCCATCCTGTGATGGGTCTGAGTGGAATTAACTCATTCTTTTCATTCACAACTACCGTCATGCCACCTTTATTGGGTACACATTGAACCGGGCTTACCCATTTACTATTAGAGATGGGGTACACAACCCCTACATCTAACCACTTAATAATTTCTTTCTTTACTACTTCTTGTATAGGTGGATTGAGACGCCTTTGATGCTCAATATTGGGTGTGCAATTTTCTTCAAGCTGAATCTTGTGCGTACAAATCCCAGGTGGAATACCAATAATGTCAGCGATGGTCCAACCAATGGCTCTTATATACTTTCGTAGAATAGCAATGAGAGCTGCAACTTGTTGCTCACCCAAATCTGCTACCACAATGACTGGGAGTGTGTTTCCTTCTCCTAAGAATGCATACTTTAAATGACTAGGCAGCTCCTTCAATTCTAACGTGGGTGGCTCTTCAACAGATGGTTTAGCTGGTGGTGTAATTCGGTTTTTGAGATCAAGGTCCATCTTCTTGGGAGCATGAGGATACGACCCTAATCCTGTTAGAGCATAAATAGTTTCATCACAATTTTTAGCATCCTTATGCTCAACATTCATAAGCACAACCGCCAATGGGTCATCAATAAGCTGCTCCTCTTCAAGTAATTCTTTCTCATCATCAAAGTAAACATCATCTACCAAGAATACGTTCAGATATTTGGGTTGCTTCATTGATTTGCACACATTAAAGTGAACTACTTCGTCATTTATCCGGAATAAAAGCTCATTAGCTCTTAAATCAATAAGCACACTTCCTGTTGCAAGGAAAGGGTGCCCCAAGATTATGGGCACTTCTGAGTCTGCCTCACAATCCAAAATAATGAAGTCTGCTGGAAAGATGAATGAAGAAACCTTCACCAATACATAACATAAAATACCAACAGGTCATTTTACCGACCTATCCGCCATTACAAGTCTCATATTGGTTGGAGTAGGATCACCCAACCCCAACTTCTTGTAAATAGATAATGGCATCAAATTGATGCTGGCTCCTAAATCGCATAATGCCTTGGCAAAATTCAAAGATCCAATGGTGCAAGGAATAGTGAATGCACCGGGGTCGACCTTCTTTTGAACTAGTGAACGGGTAGCAATTGCACTACAATGATGAACAATATCGGTCAACTCATAGCTTGCTGCCCGCTTCTTTGTCAAAAGGTCCTTCATAAATTTCGCATACCCAGGCATTTGTTCTAGTGCCTCCACCAACGGAACATTAATGGTCAGTTATTTTAACATCGTCATAAATTTGCTGAACCTTGTATCTTCCACCTTCTTCTTCAATCTTTGAGGAAAAGGTGGTGGTGGAAGTGGCATTGTTTTCTCCACGGCTTTCCTCTCCTCTAGCTTCCGAATTTCGGTCTTTTCAGGCTGCAAACCACTAGGGGTGACTTCTTGGACGTCTTGGTCAGCGTCTATGGCGTCCTCATCTTCTTTATTTTTGGCCACTTGCTTGCTTTGGGATGAATTTTATAGCACCTTACCACTCCTTATAGTAATAGCCATGCATGATCCGTCGTTCCTTGGATTTTGTACAGTGTCACTAGGTAAAGTACCAGACTTTCTTTGATTGAATGTTGCTGAAAGTTGGCTCAATTGCTGTTTTATTTGTTTTATTGAAGTGGAATGTGAGTCAACCAATTGCTTCATCGACGACAAATCATTTATTACCTCTGTTACTCCCGAGTTGGTTGCCTCCACTCCTTTCAATAGTTTAGCCATCATGTCTTCCATATTTCCAGAACCAGATGCAGTGGCGTCACGTCTTCCTGGGGGAACATACAAACCATTCTTGTCATTCTTGTTCTTCTAACTACCTTGGTCCTTGTTTCCAGATTTATCATAATAGTTCCGATCTTGGTTTTCTTGGGTATTGCCTCGAAAGTCCCCCTGATTGTTCAAGCAGTTGGTTTTTTCTTCAGAATCAGATTCCTCTCTTTCTTTTGACGTAACAGCTTTGACTTTTTCGGTCTTCCCTGATAATAGATGCTTTGTAAGAAGATCCACTTGTGTTTTCAGGTGCGCCATATCTTGATCACATTCTTCATCTCTTCTCCTTTGTTTCGCAGTCATGCCAATAGACAAAGTGGGGCTTGCTACCTCAGAATCCCTGGTATGCCAAGCTCTACTTTGCTTTGTTATCCGATCTAGCATATTGCTTGCTTGACCAAAGGTGAGGTCCATAAATGACCCTCCAGACGCATTATCCACCACTGTTTTAGTTATTGAATTCAAGGATCTGTATAGTATCTTCATTAAGTGGAAATTGGTCATATAATGGTTTGGGCACCGCATAATCTTCGTCTTGAACCTCTCCCATGTTTCATGAAGGCTTCGGTTGGAAGCTGCCAAAAGTTGCTGATTTTATCTCTCAATTGTGATCTTTTGGATGGCGGAAAGAATCTTTCTAGGAAAGCGTCTTTCAATTGCCTCCAATTTGTAATAGAATCAGGAGTCAGCCTATTCAACCATAGAGTTGCCTCCCCAGACAGAGACAATGGAAATAAGCGTAATCGAATTACATTCTGACCAACACCAGGATTGTCAAATGACTTGCATGTAGAAATAAAGTTGATCAGATGCATATTCGGATCATCACCTGCTAGTCCACCAAATAATCCCTTGAGTTGCAATAACTGAATCATGGTGCTTGTGATGTTGAACTTGGCTCCGGGTGCCAATGGTGAAGGAATAATGGCTCATGTGGCTTCGGCTCCATCCAGGTCATCATTATCATCGTCGAATGCTGGTTGCATGGGTCGGTGTTCATGCCTAAACCTAGCTTGACGATCTCTTCTGTTGGCAGGTGTTGCTATCTCAGCATCACGCCTAGGGTCAAGTAACTCGTCATCACCTAGGTCCTTATCATCAGGATTTGTTGCTCGCCCAGGGTTATCAATATTCTGTTGATGCACTTGAGCGGCGGCTAGAGCAGCTAGTCTTGCCTGTTCCTATTGAGCAGCCATTCTTTCAATTTCCTGGTGAGCCTCCATTCTGCCAATACGATGTGGTTCAGGATTGAAAGGTAATAACGGTTGACCAGAACTTCGAGTATGGGGCATGCACTAAAAAAAATCTGCAATAAACAAAAACAACAACTAAAAGTAAAGTACAAGAATCTTTGACCAAAGGGTCTAGTAACTATCACAAACTTAGTAGACAATCGTATTTCCCCGGCAACGGCGCCAATTTTTGATAACGCTCAAACTACAGCTCTCGTAAGAGTGTAAGCGGTCGTTGTCAAATATATAAACCAACTGGGTTAGGTATCGATCCCACAGGGAATAGCCGGTCACTAAGTAAGCAAAGATTATTAGAGTTTTGGTGCAAGTCTCGTAAAAGAGGGGGGATTGTAACGTGCAATTGATGTAAACAAAATAATAGAGTAAACACAGAAAATAGCAAAGTAAACAGAAAGAATGTTTAGTAAGATGTTTTACCAATGAGAATTGAGAGTTGGGGTTATGTCCACCTTATGAGTTATACGTCTCTATTGGATATGAGTTATGCGGAATTCAGACATGCATGTGCTTATAGAGAATTGCATTCTATGGTAAATCCAAGCGTCTTTCGACCTAACAAGGACTATTTCACTTTAACTCTTTCGAGCTTAAAGCGTATGTAACGATACAAATTCTCCAAGAAGTTAATCCAGTTACAGCACTAACTTTTCAACAGGGGTTGGTGCCCTATTACCTTGACATTATCTTTTTTCCAGACATATAACTTTTCTTTCGAACAAGTTAATGCTATACTGGCGTATCCTATGTGTTTGCAACCACAAGGATTTGCATTAAGATGAAGAGAATAATGATATAAGCAGCATACGTGTCACGAATTCACAAACTCATAGCAATAGATAGTATCTCATAAGGCTTCCATAACCCCAACAGAGAAGTTTAGCTATTCATGAGTGCGATGGAAATCACAATAGACATTATCATTATACCACAATAAAAGATCTCACGTGTAGTATGGTGTGGTATGGCGTTAGGCGTGAATTCCCTTTTAGAATAGCGTTTCTCTTGTTGTGGAAATTAGGAGTTGAATAGATGAAGAGAATAATAGTAAAAAGTAGAATTAATGGAAGAATTAGAAAGATTCGGAATTGAAGAATGAATTAAAAGGTCCGATCCCCAAAATCTCTAGCAAAATAGGGTATTTATAACACCCATATCCTATTCCTACTAAGCTATTGCATTACTTAACCCATTACTACTAGGTTACTGCATCATTATCCTAATCCTAATAAGTTACTGCTAATCCCCAAAGTCTTTAGAATTGTTGTTTTTGCCCGGGACAGGTTTCCCATGCATCACATTTGATCCTTGGCGTCCAAGCTTTCACTTCCTTCTTTCGTGAATCTTTCTTTGTCTTCAAGTTATCCATAAAATGCTGAAATCTGCATCATTCATACCTGAAAACTTGTTAATCACGTTTGTTAGCTCACTTACAGGAAAAAGGACTAAAAGTGCATGAATTATATATTTTGTCCTTAAAACTTAGCTAAAATATGGGTCAATTATAGCACTATAGGCGTGTAAATACGCCTATTATCATCATTCCGGCCAACCCAGTAGCCAATTCAGCTGCATCCAGAATTCGAGACTTCACCCGAATGAATCCTCTATATTTTCTTGGGTCTAAGTCAGATGAGGACCCTCAAGAATTCCTAGATCAGGTTCAGAAGGTGACTAACATCATGGTATTGACTACTATTGAGACTGTTGAGCTAGATGCATATCAGTTGCAGGATGTGGCTCATAGTTAGTTCAAGCAGTGGAAGTCAGAAAGGGAAGATGATGTAGGGCCTGTCGAATGGGATGAATTTGTCACTGCATTCTTAGTGAGGTTCTTTCTCCTAGTTCTTTGAGAAGATAAGGTGCTAGAGTTCATCAAACTCAGGTAGGGCACCATGACGGTGAAAGAGTATTCTCTTAAGTTTACTCATTTAGCCAGATATGCCCCTTATGTGGTTACAGACAGTAGGGCCAAAATAAGTAAGTTTGTGTGAGGGGTGAATGATAGTGTGGTTAATGAGTGTAGATCCTCCATGCTGAATAGTGATATGACTTTAGGCAGACTTATGACCCATGCTCAACAGATAGAAGAGCAAAAGATTAAGATAAATAAAAACCAAAATAAGATGGTGAGGATAGGTAGTTTCATCATTGCTAAGCCTAAGTTAGGGCATGGTAGCCGTTATCAGTATAGTCATAAGCTTTCAGTCACAGCTCCATCTTCAGCTAGTGCACCAATACCCAAGTTTGGGAATAACAGTCGTGATGGGTCACCAAGATCTGATGTCCAGGGTAGTGAGACCAGGAATCTTACCTATCTTCCTTGAGGAGAGTGTGGTAAGAATCACCTAGTAGAGCAGGCAATGATGTATGTTATGGATGTGATAAGCTGGGCTACAGGCTGTGGGAATATAGAGTAAGGGCTCATAGGGGAAAAGAATTATGCCAGCAGGGTGTCACTTCCAGTACCACTAGTGGCCAGCGTCAGAATAGGTTTTATGCTCTTCAGACTCGCCATGATCAAGGAAATCCCCACGGCATAGATTCGGGTACGTTTTAGGTCTTTCATACTCATGATATGCATTATTAAACGTCTTGGTCTTATTTTAGATTAAGATTTTTAGCATGAGTTATTCATTTATGAATCCGTCTATGGATGTCCTGTGCATCGCCCCAGTATCTCTGTAAGGTGAGCGTTCGTAGAAGGATATAGTGTCTTAAGGAGGAGATACCCCATTTTCCCCAATACTCTCATGTCTTAAATTAAGTTTCTCTTCGTATAAATAATCCAGTTTAGAGTAGAGGGTACTCATAAGTTAGCCTTCAAGTTCAGATCTCAGTCGTGCACCATGTATTTAGGGGCTCAGTTCAGTTCACAAAACTCAGTTTATGTGTCATGTTTTAGCCTCAGTCATGTTCTCAGGTTCCAGTTCATGCATACTTCTAGCATAATCATGGGGTCATTAGTACTTTTAAGCTTACGTAATAGTTTTCTTAAACTTACTCAGTTACCTATTCAAATTACCATTATAAACTTGGTGTTCAGTTCATGCTCAGATCCCCATCACTAACTTGGTACTAAGTACCCTTGCATATTCAACCATGCATTCATATATATCAGTTCAAGCATGTAATTATGCATTAGAAATAAATTCTTACTATGATAAACTCAGTTCATCAAAATATTCAGTCGTGTATTCACGAGTCACTTATCAGTCATGAATCAGATATGCATGAATTCAGCTTATCATTCATGCATCAGATATGCATATTCAGTATGTTATATTCATCTCTTCAGTCATGTCAGTCATGAGATCATGTTTTAGTTATTCAGGTTCAGTATGTAGATTAGTTTATGTTCTTCCCCTCACTCTCAGTCTCTTACGAGAACGAATGTTCTTAAGGGGGAGATATTGTAACACCCGTACTTTTCCTAGCTTGAAAATTTTCCCCAAGAATATTAGAAGCTTTCTTTGAAATATTAATACATTATTATAGCTGTGATATTTTCAAGATATTCACTTTTTTTTCATGTGAGAAATTCAATAAGATTTCCATCGATACCAAATTTTCCCAAATTCGACACCCGGGAGAAGAGTTAGAGCCTTAGTGAGACAGTCAGTGTATCATCTGAGCCTTCAGCGTGTCACAAAGATAACTCAAATGGATATTGTCAATTTCCAGTTTTGCTCCACGATAGTGGCGCATCGTGCCAAACTTTTAGGTCATAGACAAGGTGACAATGCGATAGCTCCGCGTCGCACAGCTGTGCAATTTCCCATTAGTCACTTTCCAGTGACTTGGCACGATAGTGGCGTATCGCGCCAAGGATGAAAACTGGTAAATTTTCTTAGACATTAAATACATGTCCTAGGGTAAAAAGGATCAATTTCCCACCCTATATAAGCCTTATAGCATGAGATTTGGCAATAATTCAGCAATTTATACTCGATTATTCTCAAAAACTCACAAGAACAAGCCCTAGGGTTTTCATAGAAGGTTCAATTCCAAGGGAATTCACCATCAAATTTCAAGAATCTCTCCGTCAATCTTTGTAGAATCATGAAATAAGGTATGTATAGTGTCCATTTATGGACTCCTTTCGTCCATGAAGCCCAAGAATCTCTTTTTTAAGTTTAAGTCTATGGATTTCTTTGTGAATTTCATGTTAGGTTTGTTTTATTTATGTTGAGAATAATCAATTAAACTCAAATCCATGTTGGGTGATCAATTTTATGTGGAATTGATTTGCATAGATGTATATTCATGTAAACCTATAAATAAACCCTAGGATGATGAAATTAGATATGAATCATGATGTTTGATTGTTGTGTAATGATGTCTACATGTGCTATAACTATCATGTGTGTGATTAAATGCCTAGATAAAGGAACAATTCCCAACTAGTATGATAGCATGAAATCCCTATGTATGTACAAGTTTATGCATATCACATGTTTGATGAAGTGCTTCAATTTATGAACTATGACTTGTGTTGTTGGTCATGTGTTCAAGTAAGTCATGCTATGTCAATTTCTTCTTATTAAGTTCTGGGGGTACTTGTACCTGAACATTTAGCTGTGTTCCTAGAGCCATGTCATGTTTTCACGATACTCTCAGTCAAGCTATGACCCATAGAACTCAGTCAGTCATGTGACTTAAGAAATCTCAGTAATCTCAGTAGTTCAGTAATCTCAGTGATCTTAGTACTTAGTAACCTCAGTATTCCCAGTCAATCTCACAACTTCAATATTCTCAGCCATTCCTCAGAACTCGATATATTTCGTCAGTTAATGAAACTCAGTAAATTCAGTTTAGCTCCGCTAGACAACACTACTAGTATCAGTTCAGTTCAGTTAATTAGTTTAGCTCAGTTAATTGGTCTAGTTCAGTTAATCAGTTTAGTGTCTTTCAGATGGGTGTAGGATTCAAGACCGAAAGATCCTTGGATGGGGACTCACCCGCTAGATAGGACTGAGATCTCTAAAAGCAATCCATAAGTTCCAAAACTACGTAGCTAGTTTAGGTAAGAGATATCACCCATTAGATAGAATTAACATACTCAGGGATCACCCGTTAGCGTATTTAAATGTATAGGACTGATCCTAGGGGTTACCCAAGAGATTAGGAATGACTCCACAGCAGTTGTCTTTTCTAGTGGAGTGGTACTGACACCCTTCAAGCTGGAGTTACAGGTTGGACCCCAGTTGGCTTAGTATGGGGAATATCGGTTAGATGAATACATCTCATAGTTTCAGTTACTGAAATCAGGACTCTCAGATATAGTCAATTCAGCTCAAAAATACAAATTTAGAATTGTCAGTTATAGCCAATCCTTATTATTATAAATAGAATATGAGATCACCTATTAGATAGGACTGATCTCAACTATGGTCAATCAGTAGCAGTATAATCAGATTAAGAGATCACCTGCTAGTTAGGACTGATCTCAGACTAAGTCAAATTTTCTTTATTATCAGTATACTCAGAGATCACCCACTAGATAGGACTGATCTCAGATTCAGTTACTCAGATACAGTACGAAACTCAGCTAGTTCCATCAGATTCAGGACTGTCAAACATAGTCACTCATGTTATCAGTTATCAGAACATATGTAATCAGTCTTGAGCTTCAGGACTGTCAGATACAGTTAACCAGACCAGTTCTTTATGATCAAAACTATTAGACACAGTTATCTATGTATCAGTAACATAGCATCAGTTCCTCAGTATTCATTAATATAGTATTCAGTCCCAACACAATCTCAGTTACAGTTACGTAGTCATGCATGTATTCTCACATTCACATTAGTCAGTCAGTTATATGTGTTCATGCATATGAACCCCATGCATTTAGCCTACCTCACTTACATACCAGTACATTCAAAGTACTAATGCACTCCCGCTATAGTGTCTTTATTATAGGTTTAAAGGCACGAGCTCCAAATCAGCAGTAGATTCTAATCTCAACAGTCAGAGTTAGAAGTGAGTCCTCATCTTTTGAGGACATGATGATTACATTACTATTTTAGTTTCCAGTTTATTTTAGTGGATGGAGTTAGTTGAAGACATATCCCATCAACTTCTTATTCAAACAGGTTAGAGGCTTTCAGACTATAGTATGTCAGACAATTATTTCAGATTTATTTTGGTATTGTTATACCATCTTTTAAGTTATGTATTAGTATTGAACCTTATGGCTTTTCAGTTCATTTTTATTATTATTATTCAGTACTCAGTTACACATATCAGTCATGGGTAAGCTTGTGGTCTTTCAAGGTCATGAGCACCATGTAGCATTCTGGTTTAGAAAATTGCGGTGTTACAAACTTGGTATCAGAACCTAAGGTTTAATAGAGTCCTAGAAAATATGAAAGCCACATCTAGTAGAGTCTTATACGTGCGTGTGTTGTACACACAATTATGTACAAGAAGCTATGGGATATTTTAGGAATAGTTTCTCCTCTTTCAGTATTCATGTCGTACCAGTGAGCATAATCTTACGTCAATCTCTCAGTCTAATCCATTTCTCACTTTCTTCTATAGAACATGCCTCCTAAAAGAAAAAATAGGAATCAGTCAGCCCCTCAGCTCGAAGAACATTTGGGCAACCATATTTCTCATGCGGAATTCCAGGCCATATTCACTACTCTAGCTCAGTCAGTTACTGCTCAAAATGAATGACCAGCTGGCGCTCCGACCAACCCAGTAGCCAATTCAGCTGCAGCCAGAATTCAGGACTTCACCCAAATGAATCCTTGATCCTTTCTTGGGTCTAAGTCAGATGAAGACCCTCAGGAATTCCTAGATCAGGTTTAAAAGGTGACTAACATCATGGGGGTGACTACTGTTGAGAGTCTGAGCTAGCTTCATATCAGTTGCAGGATGTGGCTCATACTTGGTTTAAGCAGTGGAAGTCAGAAAGGGCAGATGATGCAGGGCCTATAGAATGGGATGAATTTGTCACTGCATTATTAAAGTGGTTCTTTCCCCTGGAGCTTAGAGAAGCTAAGGTACTAGAATTCATCAACCTCAGGCAGGGCACCATGATGGTAAAAGAGTATTCTCTTAAGTTTACTTAATTAGCCAGATATACCCCTCATGTGGTTGTAGACAGTAGGTCTAAGATAAGTAAGTTTGTGTCAGGGGTGAATGATAGCGTGGTTAATGAGTATAGATCCGCTAATCTAAATAGTGACATGACTTTAGCCAGAGTTATGACCCATTCTTAGCAGATAGAAGAGCAAAATATTAAGATAAAGGAAAAGAAAAATAAGAGGGTGAGGACAGGTAGTTTCAGCTTTGCTCAGCCTAAGTCAGGGGGCGGTAGTCGTACTCAGTATAGTCATAAGCTTTCATTCCCAGCTCTATCTTCAGCTAGTGCACCAGTACCCAAGTTCGGGAATGACAGTCTTGATGGGTCGCCAGGATCCGAGGCCCAGGATAGTAAGACCAGGAGTCTTACCTATCCGACTTGTGGAGAGTGTGGTAAAAATCACCTAGGTATTCGTAGATCAGGCAGTGAGGTATGTTATGGATATGGTAAGCCATGCCATAGGCTGCGGGAATGTAGAGTAAGGGCTCAGAACGGAAAAGAATTATGCTAGCAAGGCGTCACTTCCAGTACCACTAGTTATCAGTGTCAGAACAGGTTTTATGCTCTTTAGACTCATCATGATCAAGGAAATTCCCCTGGCATAGATTCAGGTACATTTTAGGTCCTTTATACTCATGATATGCATTATTAAACCTATTGCTCTCATTATAGCTTAAGATTTTTAGCATGATTTATTCATTCATGAATTAGTCCATGGATTCCCTATGCACCGCCCCAGTATCTCAGTAAGGTGAGCGTTCGTAGAGGGACATAGTGTTCCAAGGGGGAGATATCCCATTATTCCCTAATGCTCTCATGTCTTAAATTAAGTTTCTCTTTGCATAAAGAATCTAGTTTAGAGTAGAGGGTACTCATAAGTTAGCCTTCAAGTTCAGATCTCAGTCGTGAGCCATGTATTTAGGGTCTCAGTTCAGTTCATGAAACTCAGTTTATATGTCATGTTTCAGCCTCAGTCATGTTCTCAGGTTCTAGTTTATGCATACTTCTAGCATAATCATGGGGTCATCAGTACTTTTCAACTTACGTAACAGTTTTCTTAAAATTACTCAATTCCTTATTCAAATTTCCATTACAAACTTGGTGTTCAGTTCATGCTCAGATCCCCATCACTAACTTGGTACTAAGTACCCTTGCATATTCAGCCATGCATTCATATATATCAATTCAGGCATGTAATTATGCAGTAGACATGCATTCCCACTACGATAAATTTAGTTCATCAAAATATCCAGTCATGTATTCACGAGTTAATTATCAGTCATGCATCAGATATGCATGAATTTAGCTTATCAGTCATGCATCAGATATGCATGTTCAGTATGTTATATTCATCTCTTTAGTCATGTCAATCATGAGATCATTATTCAGGTTTAGTATATACATCAGTTTATATTCTTACCCTCACTCTCAGTCTCTTTCAAGGATGAATATTCTCAAGGGGGAGATATTGTAATACACGTACTTTTCCTAGCTTGAAAAGTTTCCCCAAGAATGTTAGAAGCTTTATTTGAAAGATAAATCCACTTTTATAGATGTTTTATTTTCAATATTTTCACTTTTTGTCATCTGGAAAATTCAATAAGCTTTCCATCGATACCAAATTCGCCCTAATTCGACACTCGAGCGAAAAGTTAGGGCCTTTTTAGTGAGATAGTATATCACATGAGCCAGCAGCGCATCGCAGAGATATCTCAAATGGATATTGTCAATTTCTAGTATTTCTCCACACTATTGGTGCTTCGCGCCAAACTTCCAGGTCATGGACAAGGTGGCAATGCGATAGCTCCGCGTCGCGCCACCGTGCAATTTCTCATTTATCACTTTTGAGTGACTTGGCGCGATAGTGGTACGTCGCGCCAAGGATGAAAATCAAGAAATTTTCTCAGACATTAAATACATTTCCTAGGGTTAAAAGGGTTAATTTACCACCCTATATAAGCTTCATAAAATGAGATTTGGCCATAATTCCGCAACTTATACTCGATTACTCTCAAGAACAAGACCTAGGGTTTTCATAGAAGGTTCAATTCCAAGGGAGTTCACCATAAAATTTCAATAATCTCTCTATCAATCTTTGTAGAATCGTGAACTAAGGTATGTGTAGTGTTCATTCATGGACTCCTTTCGTCCATGAAGCCTAAGAATCTATTTTTTAAGTTTAAGTCTATGGATTTCTTTATGAATTTCATGTTGGGTTTGTTTTGTTTATGTTGAGAATGATCAATTGAACTCAAATCCATGTTGGGTGATCAATTTTATGTGGAATTTATTTGTATAGATGTATATTCATGTGAACCTATAAATAAACCCTAGGATGATGAAATTAGATATAAATCATGATGTTTGATTGTTGTATAATGTTGTCTACATGTGTTATGCCTATCATATGTATGATTAAATTCCTAGATGAAGGAACAATGCCCAACTAGTATGATATCATGAAATCCCCATGTATGTACAAGTTTATGCATATCACATGTTTGATGAACTACGTCAATATATGAACTATGAGTTGTGTTGTTGGTCATGTGTTCAAGTAAGCCATGCTATGTCAGTTTCTTCTTATCAAGTTCTGGGGGTACTTGTACCCGAACATTTAGCTGTGTGCCTAGAAATATGTCATGTTTTCACGATACTCTCGGTCAAGCTATGATTCATAGAACTCAGTCAGTCATGTGACTCAGGAAATCTCAGTAATCTCAGTAGTTCAGTAATCCCAGTAATCTTAGTACTCAGTAACCTCAGTATTCCCAGTCAATCTCAGTAACTTCAATATTCTCAGTAAATTCAATATTCTCAGACAGTCCTCCTCATAACTCAGTATATTCCGCCAGTCAATGAAACTCAGTAAATTCAGTTTAGCTTCGCTAGACAACACCACTAGTATCAGTTCAGTTCAGTTAATCAGTTCAGCTTATTGAATTGGTCAAGTTCAGTTAATCAGCTTAGTTTATCTAATCAATTCAGTGTCTTTAAGATGGGAGTAGGATTTAGCACCAGCGAGCCTAGGGATGGGGACTCACCCGCTAGATAGGACTGAGATCCCTAGAAGCAATCCCTAAGTTCTAGAACTACGTAGCCAGCGTAGGTATGAGATGTCACCTATTAGATAGGACTGACATACTCAGGGATCACCCATTAGCACATTTAAATATATAGGACTGATCCTAGGTGTCACCTGCTAGATTAGGATTGACTCCACAACAGTTGTCTTTACCAGTGGTGCAGTTCTGACGCCCTTCCAGCTGGAGTTACAGGTTGTACCCCAGTTAGCGTAGTAAGGGGCATGTCGATTAGATGAATACATCCCACAGTTTTAGTTACAGAAACTAGGACTATCAGATACAGTCAATTCATCTCAATAATATAGATTTAAAAGTATCAGGTATAGTCAATCCATAGGTTTTGAGGCACGAGCTCCTGATCAGCCGTAGATTCCAGTCTCAGTAGTCAAAGTTAGAAGTAAGTCCTCATCTTTTAAGGATTACATTACTATTTTAGTTTCTAGTTTATTTCATTAGATGGAGTTTGTTGGTAACATGTCTCATCAACTCCTTATTCAAACAGTTTAGATACTTTCAGACTATTGTATGTCAGAAAATTATTTCAGATTTGTTTTGGTATTGTTATACCATATTTTCAGTTATGTATTAGTATTGAACCTTATGGCCTTTCAATTCATGTTTCCGCATTTACGATAATTATTATTATTATTCAGTACTCAGTTATAGATATCAGTCATGGGTTAGCTTGTGGTCCTTCGGGGTCATGAGCACCATGTAGCATTCCGGTTCAAAAAATTGGGGTGTTACAATTATAAGCAAACTCAATCAATGGTAGATGATCATTCCCATTTAATCTAAAGTCTACCACACAAGCTCTCAACATGTATTCCAAGGTTTGAATAGTACGCTCGGGCTGACCATCTATCTGCAAGTGCAAAGCAGTGCTAAGCTTCACCTTTATAATAAGGCAATTCTGAAATGATTACAAGAATTAAGAAGTGAATTGACTACCTGGTCTGAAATGATGGATAAGGAAATACCATAAATACTTATTAACTTGTAAACGTATAACCTAGAATAATATTCAACCGTATCTAAGGTATGAAACAGAAAAAATAGGTTGACTTGGTTATTTGATCCACGATGACCCAAATCAAATCATGTTGACGTCCGATATGAGGAAGTTCTATAATAAAATCCATACTAATTATATTGTAATTCCAAGTAGGGATGCTAATATCCTAAAATGTACCTCATAGCCATTGATTCTCAACTTTCACTTGCTGACAATTGGGATACTTAGCCATAAAATATGCTATGTTCCTTTTTATACCATTCCACCAAAAAACTTCCCACAAATTGTGGTACATCTTGATGGAACTAGGGTAAATCACATACTTAGAACTATGAGCTTCCGATAATATACTTTCTGTCAACCCATCAACACTGGGAACATATAACCGACCCCAACAGCGGAGGACACTGTCTCCCTATTAGGAGAAAACTGCAACCCTTTGCTGATGAACTACATCCATTCCTAGATAAGTATAGGGTCATTACACTGTTTCTCTTTCACTTCAACTATTAAGGATGAATCTGAACCATTCTGAACCACTACACCACCATCATCCATGCCAAGAAAACATACTCCTAATTGAGATAATCTATGAACCTCTTGGCCAACTTATTTTTTCTTTTCCAAATGGGCTACACTACCCATAGACAACCTTCTTAAAGCATCAGTTACTACATTTGCCTTACCCGACTGGTAGAGTACATTCATGACATAATCTTTTAACAACTCCAACCATCCTCTCTATAAAGAGTTATCTTCTTCTGTGTAAATATGTATTGCAGAATTTTATGATCGATGAAAATATCCACAAGCACTACATATAATATATGTCTCTAAATTTTCACGGGGATCACAACAGCTGCTCGTTCCAAATCACGAGTCAAATAATTCTTCTTATGATCTTTAAGTTGTTTGGAGTCATAAGCTATCACTCTCCCATTTTGCATTAAAATACAACCTAAACCAACTCTAAAGGCATCACAATGCACAATAAATCCATCTAACCCATCTTACAATGTTAACATCGGTGCTAAGGTCAATCTATCCTTTCACTCTTGAAAACTTTTCTTAGATTTGTCTGATTATTGGAACTTTATCTTATAGTGGTACATATCTTGAGGAAAAAACCTCAATAAATCTCCTGTAGTAATTGGTTAAACCTAAAAAGCTCCTAATATCAGATGGAGTAATGGGCCGAGGCCAACGCTTTACTGCACCTATTTTTTTAGTGTCTCATGAATACCTGCACCCAAAATCACATGCCCCAAAAAGGTAACTGACTCCAACCAAATTTACAGTTACTAAAATTTGCAAGCAACTGTCCATCTTTGAGGGCCTACAATATTATCCTCAAATGGCCTGCAGCTCCTCTATACACATTCTGAAAGTACCATTCTTTTTGTGCATGAACATGATTGGAGCACTCCATGGAGAAATAATGGGTTTGATGAACCTCTTATCTAAGAGATTATTAATCTATTCCTTTAACTTTTAAGTTTAGCTAAAGCCATTCTATAGGGAGGAACAAAGATAGGCTAGGTATCGATAAGTAGATCAATTCTAAATTCATTTTCTCTATCGGGAGGTACCATGGACAGATCAACTAGAAAGACTTCAAAAAACTTATTAACCACATGAACTAACTGAATAATTGGGGTTCAGACTTAGTACCTTTAACCCAAATCAGGATAGAGAAACACCCTTTTAACATTAACTTTTTGGCTTAAGATAGGAGATAAAATGACTGTTAGGAGTTACTTAACTAACCTCCCACTCAAGGACTGACATATTAGGAATCTTTGCCAAAAAAAATTGTTTCTTGGCCTTACACTTGTGTCTAAAAATATATTTATAATTACAAAGGAAGCATAATCCTTTGCCATTTTTCCATCTATTTTTATGCAGTTAACATCCTACCAGAGTTGTTGTTCTGGAATCTAGTTAATTGAGAATCATAAGGTTTCTTAAAGGTCTGAGTGGAAGAAACTTATTATTTCTTTAAAGTTTGATATCTGGATATTAAAGGGGTTGGTAGAAGAGGACTTTGATACTTTCCATTAGGATTAATACCCCAAGATTGAGTCTAAGCTTCAAATACTTCCTCCTGCAATCTAGGAAGATTATAAGTTTGCATCAATATTCTTGGAGCCTAAATTCTAATAGACTTGTTAAATTCTGGTTTTAGTCCTCTCAAATAACAACTGATAGCATTACCATTAGACAAATTCACATGTTAATAGTATATCAAACTCAGTCTGGTACTCTCTTATACTACCAGTATATTTTAAGTTCTAAATAGCTTCCATAGGATCCTAGAACCCTTCACCAAACCGCTCATTCAAAACAAGATTATACTCAGTCCATCTAGGATCTACAATTGAATTTCTAACCTTCAAAAATGGTCTATGCTATGCAATGGATTCCCCCTTCAAGTGAATAGAAGCTATCTTCACTCTTTTTGTAAAATGGAATTTCATCAACTGAAAACACTTGTTCTACCTTATACAACCAAGATAAAAAATGAACACTAGAGAATTGAGGGAAATCCATTCAAGAAAACCTAACAACAGAATTGCCATTTCCACTCTAAAAATCTGTAAAAACTCCTTGTCCGTGTTTTGCTGAATTACCCCCTCCAACTGAAGATTCAACCCTACAATTCTCCCTTTTCTTACCCCTCTGCTTCATTTGACCAGGTCCTTGCCTAATATTGAGAAACTCTTTATTAGTTTGATCATGTCGATCACTCATGTCAATCATAGTTTCCATTAACTACTACAACTGCTCTTGAATTCGATTCAATTTTCTATCTTTTTTAGCTGAGCAATCTTGATTTTAATCATGAGCCACCATTTTATAGTCCAAAGAGCTAAGTCTCTAATACCAATTAATGTCAGTAATGGTAATCGAGTGGAATTAAAGTAATTATAGGAGTTTAACTCGAGGAAAAATAGAACTAAAATCATAGAAATTGAGATATTAGCTAAGAAAGAATGTAAGAGAGAAGAGAATGAATCTTGTATTCTCTGAGTTTATTTCTGTGTTACATTGGTATTTATAGGCTAATACAACTGAAATAATTCATCTAGTTACTAACTAACTGCTAACTGAATTAATGGAATAATATTGCACAGTGTTAACTATTTTTGTGAACGGTATTAACAGAAATTTAAATGCTAATTGCCATTGAAGGAGGTTCGGATAACTTGTGTGGTAAAATAGATCTATTATAAATATAATAGATCTATTTTTATTTGTGCATGGATATTTCTTAACTTCTCTAAATATTTTTATTTTTATTTTGAGTTTATTTATGTTAGTTTTATCGATATTTATATCTTGGGGGTGATTATATGGCAATTGATTAAATGTTTTACTATAGTATTCTTTATTTTTTCTCTTAGTTTTTGCAATTCTTCTATATTATTTTGAAGGTATTCTAAATATTCTATATCTTTTGTTTCAAAATATCCAATTAGATTGTGTTTAATGAGTTTTTCTAATAATATTATTTCTTCCATATTTTCTCTCAAATATTTTAAATATTCATAGTCTGTCATTTTATCCTGTAGTAATTGTAGATTTACAAATTTCTGTATAATAATTTATCCTAATTGTACTGTAATGTATATCTAATTCTAGATTTGCAATGCTATTTATTATCTTATATCGTTCTTCTCGTAGCGAGTTTTTTAAATTATATAAACTATCACATGTACTTTTTCCTAAATTTTCTAGGATTTATTCTATCCATATTAATTTTTCTTTTAGATTCTCCATTATTTTTCTAATTCAGTTTCTATAATTAATTTCTTCATTTAGATTATCTTGATTATCTCTAGCTTTTCTAATATATTCTAATATTTCTTAATCTAAATAATTTCCATTTGGGTAATTACCCCCCTACCCCCGGTTCCCAACTGAGTCGCCGTCGCCGATCTTCGGCGCAGACCCCCAACTCCCGTCGCCGTCGCCGTCGCCGCCGCTTACAAACTCCGGTGAGTCCCCCCCAACAACTGGCTCCAGCTCCCCCCACCTTCGGTCGCCATCTCCGGCGCGTCCCCGGGTCGGCTCCTCCGTCGCCGACAATTTCCGGCGAGACCCCCCAACAGCCGGCACCGGATCCGGCTCCAGCTCCAACAGTCGGCCCCAGATCCCCTCCTACAGCAGGCTCCAGCTCCGGCGCACCCCCTCCCGTCGGCCGCCGGCTCCGGCGACATCCAGCAGTCCCACCGGTCTCCAGATCTGGCGAGACCTCCATCGGCCGGCTCCGGCGAGACCCAGCAGGCGCCGCCCGGTTCTCCAGAAGCCGCAGCGCGATCCTCGGCCGTCAATCGGCCACCCGGTGACCTCTAACCTTTGTTAATTTATTTTATTCTATTTTGTTTTATTTTATTTCAGCCTTTGTATTTTGCTGGTATTATTCCCTTACCTTGATTTGCGTGTGATTTGTTGATATTAACTGTTGCATACTGTTGCTGTGGTCGTTTCCTGCACTGTTTTGGATTGGGTTGTTGGCTTGGGTTTGTTCTTGATTATCTCTTTGATTTTGTGTGAGCCTTGTATTTCTGGCTGCTGCTTTGCTACTACCATCGTGGATATTTTTATATTTTTGTATATTTTCTCGTAGTAGTGGCTGTGGGTGGTAATGGTCGGATAGGGTCATGTTCGAGGGGGTTGGGGAGTGGGGTTGCTGTGGGGGCGGGGGAGGAGGAAAGGGCGGGAGTGGGAGGGAGGCCAAGGTTTGGCCGTGGGGGTGGCTCAGGAGGGCGTGTGGGTAGTGATGGTAGGCTGAGGGTTGGGTCTTGGAATATAGGGACCCTTCAAGGTAAGTCCATAGAACTTGTGAAGATCCTTAGGAAGAGGAGGATCAATATTGCGTGTGTCCAAGAGACCAAGTGGGTAGGGACTAAGGCTAAGGATGTGGATGGTTACAAGCTGTGGTATTCTGGGAGCGAGAGGCGTAGGAATGGAGTTGGCATCTTAGTAGACGAAGAGCTTAGAGGTCAGGTCGTAGAGGTGAAGAGGATCAACGATAGGTTGATGACTATTAAGTTGGTCATCAGGGGGTTCACTCTGAATGTGTGTAGTGTATATGCGCCGCAAGTGGGCTCGGAGAGGGAGGAGAAGGTGCGGTTTTGGGAGGCTTTGGAGGAGGTGGTGAGAGGTGTGCCTAGCTCGGAGAAGATTGTTGTAGCAGGAGATTTCAATGGGAACATCGGGGCGTTTCCGGGAGGCTTTGGGGATGTGCATGGTGGTTTTGGTTTTGGGGATAGAAATGAAGAGGGGACTACTCTATTGGAGTTTGCGAGGTCCTTTGGGCTGGTGGTGGTGAACTCGGGCTTCCTGAAGAAGGTTGATCATCTGATCACCTTTCGAAGCGCGTTAACCAGGACCCAGATTGACTTTGTGTTGCTACGGAAAGGGGATAGGGTGTTGTGTAAGGACTGTAAGGTCATCCCGAGTGAGAATCTTTCGACCCAACATAGGCTCTTGGTTATGGATTTGGGTATAAAGAAGAATAGAAAGAGGAGGAGTAAGGAGGGTAGACCTAGAATTAAGTGGGGTGGCCTGACTCCAGTGAAGGCGTGGGAGATAGGGGAGAAGTTGGCGGGAATGGGGGTGTGGGAGAATAGGGGGGACGTGGATTGTATGTGGGATAAGGCGGCTTCGTGTATCAGGGAGACGGCAAGCGAGGTGTTGGGTGTTTCTAGGGGCCGAGCCGGGCACCATCGGGGGGATTGGTGGTGGAATGAAGAGGTGGAGAAGAAAGTGGGGATCAAGAAAGGGGCGTATGCTAAGTTGGTTGAGAGTAAGGACGAAGAAGAGAAGCGGGTGAACAGGCAAGAGTACAAGCTAGCTAGGAAGGAGGCTAAGTCAGCCGTCTCGGCAGCTAAAACGGCCGCTTTTGAGAGCTTGTATGCAGGGTTACAGGGGAAAGGAGGGGAGAAAAAGTTGTTTAGACTCGCTAAGGCGAGGGAGAGGAAGGGGCGTGACCTCGACCAGGTGAGGTGCATTAAGGGGGAGGACGGTAGAGTGTTGGTAGAGGACGGCCACGTTAAGGATAGATGGCAGTCGTACTTCCATAGGCTCTTGAATGACGAAGGGGATAGAGCTATTGAGTTAGGGGAACTGGAGCTCTCAGAGAAGGGCCGGGACTTTAGTTATTGTAGACGTTTTAAGGTAGCAGAGGTTAGAGAGGCTGTTCGCAGGATGCGAAGGGGTAGGGCGACGGGGCCAGATGAGATACCGGTGGAATTTTGGAAGTTCATTGGAGAGGCTGGCGTAAGGTGGTTGACTGGATTGTTCAACGAAATCTTCAAGACGGCAAAGATGCTCGAGGCTTGGAGGTGGAGTACCATCATCCCTCTCTATAAGAATAAGGGGGACATCCAGAGTTGCAATAACTATAGGGGGATTAAGCTATTAAGTCACTCTATGAAGATCTGGGAGAGAGTGGTCGAGGTGAGGTTGAGACGGATAGTGTCTATTTCGGAAAACCAGTTTGGGTTTATGCCTGGCCGCTCGACGACGGAGGCAATTCACCTGGTACGGAGGCTGGTGGAACAATATAGGGAAAGGAAGAAGGACCTTCACATGGTGTTTATCGACCTGGAGAAGGCATACGACAAAGTCCCCAGGGAGGTGCTTTGGAGGTGCTTGGAGGTGAGTGGAGTCCCGCAGGCATATATCAGAGCAATTAAGGATATGTATGAGGGAGCGAAAACTCAGGTGAGGACGGCGGGAGGAGACTCAGAGCATTTCACCGTCTTGCAGGGATTGCATCAGGGATCTACTCTTAGCCCCTTTTTGTTTGCTATGGTGATGGACGTGTTGACGCGGCGTATTCAAGGGGAGGTGCCGTGGTGTATGCTTTTTGCAGACGATATAGTTCTGATTGATAAGACTCGAGGGGGTGTGAATGACAAATTAGAGGTGTGGAGACAAACTCTTGAGTCTAAAGGGTTCAGGTTGAGCAGAGGCAAGACAGAGTATTTGGAATGCAAGTTTAATGACGTAAGGCTGGAGGACGAGGTGGTCGTCAAGCTGGAATCACAGGTGGTATGTAAAAGGGATAGTTTCAAGTATCTCGGGTCTGTGATTCAGGGGAACGGTGACATTGACGAGGATGTCTCGCACCGTATTGGGGTGGGATGGATGAAGTGGAAGCTAGCGTCGGGGGTGTTGTGTGATAAGAAGGTGCCGCCCAAGCTTAAAGGCAAATTTTACAGGGTGGTAGTCCGTCCGGCCATGTTGTATGGAGCGGAGTGTTGGCCAGTTAAGACTTCCCACATCCAAAAAATGAAGGTGGCAGAGATGCGGATGTTGCGCTGGATGTGTGGGCTGACTAGGGGGGATAGAGTTCGGAATGAGACTATCAGGGAGAAGGTTGGTGTGACTCCAGTGGAGTGCAAGATGCGGGAAGTCCGATTGCGCTGGTTCGGACACGTGAAGAGGAGGGGCATGGATGCCCCAGTTCGTAGGTGTGAGAGACTAGCGTTGGATGGTTTTAGGCGGGGTAGGGGTAGGCCGAAGAAGTATTGGGGTGAGGTGATTAGGCGGGATATGGAGCAGTTGCAGCTCACCGAGGACATGACCCTAGATAGGAAGGTCTGGAGGACGCGAATTAGGGCAGAAGACTAGGGCCAGTTTGGGTCGCTAGTGTAGGGTTTTACTTGTTGGGGGTAGTATTCTTGTTATGATTCCGTGCTCCTTGTTTTAGTAAGAGGATGGTTGCTTTCCTCTGTTTCTTTCTATTTATGGCTGCCGTATTTATGTTATTTATGTTATGTTATTTATGTTATGTTGTCTTGTAACCTTGTTCGGTGCTTTAATATGTATTTGCCTGGTATCTTGTGTCTTGAGCCGGGGGTCTATCCGAAACAGCCTTTCTACTTCTTTAGAGGTAGAGGTATGGACTGCGTACATCTTACCCCCCCCAGACCCCACCAGGTGGGAATACACTGGGTTTGTTGTTGTTGTTGTTGTTGTATTTTTCAAAATTCTAAATATATATAATTTATCATGGTTGAATGTAGGTTTGGTATGTAGATATTTGTAAGAGTAGTTAGGTAAGTGTGGTATATAATTTATTCTAGTCATAAAATATTTATCAAATATTTTTTTCAATATGATTTTTCTTATATCTACAATTTCTATATCCTTAAGTACATACAAAACAAGTATTTTAAATTTATCTACCATTTCGTCAGATAAATTAGTATTCATTTTTCATATGATGCTTTTTCAAAATATTTCCTCCAATCATGCACATAACAAAATATGATGACTTTAGATTGCTATACACTAGATTATTCTTAAATAACATATTCTTCAGTCACTATAAGCATGGTAATCTGGATACTTTTCCCTTAAACAGCGCCTCTAATCTGGTTAATCCCCTATCACGGCTTTTTTGTCTCACCGGTTTCACCTTTAGGATGGCATAGTTCTTAAAGATTTTTCTCCTTTTCCACTTTGCTAATAAACTTCTTAACATGCTATTTTTCAAATAATTCTACTATAAAGCAGCTAACATGAACTTATTTTATCATATTATGATTGTTAGGAATTTATGAATTTAGCTATTCATAATAGTAAATGAATATAACTGTTGTATTTTTCAAAATTCTAAATATATATAATTTATCATGGTTGAATGTAGGTTTGGTATGTAGATATTTGTAAGAGTAGTTAGGTAAGTGTGGTATATAATTTATTCTAGTCATAAAATATTTATCAAATATTTTTTTCAATATGATTTTTCTTATATCTACAATTTCTATATCCTTAAGTACATACAAAACAAGTATTTTAAATTTATCTACCATTTCGTCAGATAAATTAGTATTCATTTTTCATATGATGCTTTTTCAAAATATTTCCTCCAATCATGCACATAACAAAATATGATGACTTTAGATTGCTATACACTAGATTATTCTTAAATAACATATTCTTCAGTCACTATAAGCATGGTAATCTGGATACTTTTCCCTTAAACAGCGCCTCTAATCTGGTTAATCCCCTATCACGGCTTTTTTGTCTCACCGGTTTCACCTTTAGGATGGCATAGTTCTTAAAGATTTTTCTCCTTTTCCACTTTGCTAATAAACTTCTTAACATGCTATTTTTCAAATAATTCTACTATAAAGCAACTAACATGAACTTATTTTATCATATTATGATTGTTAGGAATTTATGAATTTAGCTATTCATAATAGTAAATGAATATAACTGTTCTGGTAGTTTTGATAATTCTAAGCTTTGTTCCTCCATAGATTTTTTCATTGAAATATATCTGTTTTTTGAATAATCAAATTATTTGTTGTAGACGAGAGAGAGTTTTTTGCTTCAACGCATGAAGGCTTTCTTCTTTCTGCCTTCGATGCCTTCATTTATAATGGATGATTTACATAGTTTTTCGTACTAATGTTTTACATGTTCCTAAAAACTTTACACGTATCTACATACTATTCCTAGAAAACACTAATATTTTACATAAAGTCTTACAAACTTAAAAAAGTTAAAAAGTCTATAGTAGGCTAATAATGATAACTACCTAACATAGTAAAGACTAACTATACAATATCTTTTACGTAAAAGAAATCAAAAGCTATAATAATTCACATGTTGAAAACTATAAGTCATATGTCCTTTTCATATCTTTTATGACTTTGATAACTTTTGTCTTCTTTTCTTTATCCGTAGTTGATTTTTCTTCGTTGTTGTCTCTATTGTATTGCTATTTTTTATATTTTTCTGGCATGCTTATCTTCATTCTAGTTGTACATCTGGGACAATATTATCTTCTCCATTACATCTCGAACATTGATGGACTGGATATTTGTGTCCAATTATCTTGCAATATCTTGTCAATAATCCATCTGAATTAAATTCTCTCCCAATTGCTCTTGTAGTAGATTATTTTTCTGGGTTAAGTAACGTCAATATCCATTGTCTATCATCTTCCATATCTGCTTGTCATAGTTCTTTTGAATTTGAATAAATTATGTTATGGTCTCTCGAATAATAGCTCCATATTCGGTTTCCATTGGTATAATTGTTTGCTAGTTCTTGAATAATTGTAGCAAGTCCAATAAGTCGTTTGTTTGCATAAAAATCATGTATCTCAATTCTGGGTATCTTTGGCTGCTGGACAATATCTTCTGGTATAATCATATCTCTGGTTAATCCTATTTTTACAACTTGTATAACTGATTTTATCTCGTCGTATAATATCTCTGCTGGTGCAGTATAACACTTTATATAAAATAGATTTCCTTTGGTTACTCTTTTATAGGTGTTGAATATTTTTTGTAATTCTTCCATAGCTGATAGTTCTTCTCCATCTTGGGTGTATATTGTATATAATAATCCATAATCAAAATAAGTTTTTATTAGACTTGGGTTGGTTTTGGGTAGTGCAATTAGCTTGTTGTGACCTTGTAATCTTTGGGTTATATAGTTTGTGTTGGGTTCTTTGATATCTATAGCTCTGGGGTTAAGATTTAGAAAAGTTTGTACTCGGTAGATATTTTCTATGTATTTTTGGGCTGTATAGTTATAAACTTTTTTATCTTGGTTCAGACTATCTCGATATGTGGTAATTTGTGGGGGTATGTTCAAGAGGTCTTTTTGTATTTTTGGCGTAAATGGTTTTCAAATGTCTTATTTAAGTTCATATTCTGGTATCTTTGTCCAATAACTCCTTTGCTTGTACCTGCAATTGTAGATTGATAAACGTTATGGGTTTTACGGAGTGTCCCAACGTCTCCTTCTAGCTCTGGAATTTTAATGTCTTCCGATCGAAATAGCTCTGCACACTGCTGAGTTAGCTGATTTGTAGCTACAGACTTCATTTTATCTTTATTAATCTTTAACTTTTTTATTTCATTACCCATACTGTCCACTTTCATTGAAAGCGTAGTTACGGTTTTGAATATCTTTTCTAAAGCATCATCTTCTATTATATCAGTCTGTGTAGTTTTGTCTTGATATGTAATCTGCAATAACATTTTTGTTAGTACTAATTACTTCAATTGTAAATGTAAAATTTAATATATTCAATACTAGTCCTTGAATCTCTTTTGTTGTAACTGAATTTTGTATTTTGTTTATTAGCCACCAACGTACCTGTGTATTATCTGTTCGTACAATAAACATGTTATATACAATATATGGCTCAAATGCTAATAAACATTTATATAATGAACATAATTCTTTTCTATTTATTTTCAATTTTATTTCTGTTTCATTAAACGTTCCTGAATAATATCTACAATGATGTTTTATTTTTTTTATTTTCATACCTATATTTAAGTACTCCTCCATAACTACATTCACTATCATCTGCTTCTACTACATATATAAATTTTCTATTTTCGTCTGGAAATTGTAATTTTGGTAATTCTTTACAAAGTGTTTTTATTTTTTGGACTTGTTTTTAATCTTCTTCATTATAATTATATTCTACATCCTTTTTTAATTTTTTTTGTAAAGGCTTTAGATTTTCTGCTAATTTTGGTATATATTCCCTTACTTGGTTTACTATATGTTGTTGTATTTTTACTCCACTTTTATCTATTTGTATTCCTAAAATTCTATCTGGTTTTTCATAATTTCTTTTCACTTAAACTTATTCTCGATTTTTCTATTATATCTGTAAATTGTTCTAATAATTTTAAATGTTCTTCTTTGGTTTTTGTATATACTAGTATATCATCTATATATACTATACAATTAGGTAATTGTTTAAAATAAATATCCATAAAATTTTGATGTCTACCTGTTGCGTTTTTATATCCAAAGCGGTTAATTCCTTAGATTATTCTTCTAACTTTAAATGGAAAAATTCTGATTTACAATCAAATTTACTAAAGTAGTTATATCCTTGTGTCTGTCTTATTTTTAATATTTTGTTTGCTATTGGATAATTATATGTCATAGTTTTTGCATTTAGATTTCTATAATCAATAACTATTCTACTTTTTCCTCTTTTTGTTCACTATGTTTATTTACTATAAATGCTGGGCTATTGTGTTTACTATTACTTTTTTGTAGATATTGTTTTTCTAATAATTCATCTATATGCATTTTAAATTCTTTTAAATCATCAAAATTATATGTTAATGGTTTTTGAGTTATCATGCTATTTTTATCTATTAAGTCAATTTTTATAGTGGTTTTATGTTTTTTCCCATCCTTTTAGTAGATCTTCACTATATAATTGTTCTAATTTTTCTTTATTATTTCTATCTTATTTATTGAAAATATAGTTATTTCCTTTTTATTTATTGAAAATACGACCAGTTCTATTGTATCTTCAGTATTTTTTATATTTTATAATTTTTGTATAACTTTTTCACTTCCTTCTATCCAATCAGTTTTCTTTCTTATTTTATTAGTAACTCTTTTTTATTTTACTTTCTGTTTACATGATGTTGCAAACCACCAATCCGTTCTAATTATTATATGTGGGTATATTTTAACTAAAAACGGCATTCCTAAAAGTATATCTTTTTATGTCAGCTCATAATTATAGATTTCTTCTACTGTTAATCTTTTATCTCATACTTGTGTTCTTACATTCTTAGCTTTATAAGTAATTAAGCTTCCTTCATTATTAAATCCTTTAACTATTATTGGTGTTTTTAATTTATCCCATTTACTTTCTGGTAAACAATTATATCTACATAAATTAGCTTCTGCTCCTGTATCTATCATAGGCGTATAATATATACTGTAATACCCTTCTACTACTATCTTCATTAATACATATATTTTCATATCATGTTAAAGCTCTTCTTAAGAATAAGTTCTCTCTGTTATATGTTATAGATAATTGTGTATGCTCTATTTTATATGGTTTTACTTATTCTAGCCATTTTATTCCTAGTATTATGTCTGATTTTTGCATTTCTTCCTTTATTTCAAATTCTATTTTTATTTTTCTAACTCCTATTGTTATTTCTTTCTCTGCTATATTTTTAGTGTTTATTAAGCTTCTTGGTATATCTGGGCATATAGTATTGTCAGATTTTATTTTCTCATTTTTTACTAGATATCTTGCTATATAATTTTCTTCTTGTCCTGTATTTAAGAGTATTAAATATTCTTTTTCATTTATTGTTCTGGTTTAAATTAATTGTTGAACTTATTTCATAACTTATTCTTTTTTATGAACTTGATGATTCTGGTTTTTCATAAGCTACTCTTTTTGTTGTACTTATTCTATCATTTATTATTTCTAATTTTTCTTATATATCTATGTCTCTATAACTATAATCATTATAATCAATTGTTTTTACAAATTGTTTAAAAGGACTTTCTAGTTGTATTTTGTTAATTTTATTTTTTCCCATTATTTTATGTTTTGTTGTTAATACATATAGATTTTTACATCTTGCTGTAAATATTTTACTTCCTGGGGTTAGTTCTATTCCTGATATTTTCCAATATAATACTAATGATTTATCTATATTTTTATCTATTATTGCTACTGAATAATTCGCACTTATTATAAATTTAAATTTTTGGTATATTAAATTTCCTTTTATGGCAGTTATTATACTTTTTTCTATAGGTTTTATAATTCAATCATCTGCTAGGTATAATTCTATTGGTGTATCTATTCCTTCTATAAAACATGCTTTTATCAATATCTCTGTTCCTCCAAGGTATACATATTTTATTGGGTCTTTACTTTTGATATCGTTTATTTCTTTATTAATTATTCTTTTTGTTACTAGTGGTATACTAGCTTTTCCTTTTACATATCTACAATCTATTACATGTTCTTTTGGCTTACTACATAGTATTTTTCTTATCTTTTACTAAATATGTTTTTTATTGTTGGTATTTTAAATATTTTTTCTACACTTAAATCTAATTCTTTTCCTTTTATTTTATCAAATATATGACTATCAAATATTATTTTTTGATCTGTTCCTTCTTCATTTAAATATTCTTCCTTTGTTATTATTTTTATATCTTCTTCAGTTATTTGGTCTATTCTTATATCTTCTTCAATCATTTAATTCATCTAATTCACTATCTATTTCATTATCTGTTTCATTCTCCGAAATTTCATATATACTATCTTCACTTTCTAATTCGTAATTTATATAATCTATCTGCATATATTTTGTATTTTCTATTTTTATTTTTGATATTTTTTTATTTTTGGGATTTTTAGGTAATTTACAATCTCTAGCTAAATATCTTAATTTTTCGCAATTATAACAAGTACATTCTTTTATAGATTTCTTTTTCCTATATGGTCTTTTATGTTTATAATTTTTACATAATATATTTTTCTTGGTTTCTTATATTTATATTTTGATTTTTTGTATTTCTTATATTTCTTATGTCTTTTTCTTTTCTTATAATATCTTTCTTCGCATCCAAATTGAGGTGCTATTTTATCTTTGCAACATGCTAAATTTCTTATTAATGTTTTTTCAATTTTTATATTCTTCTATATATTTTTCACATAACTTTCTATACAATTGTTGTAAGAATTTTATTCTGGCTCCAAGGGTATCTACTATATTTGCTTCATCCCAACTTTTTATTATTTTCAAACTAAATGGTTTAGGCAATTTACTAAAATATAATTTTCTTATTTCTTTACGTTCTTCTGTATTATATGTTCTTTTATAATAATATTCTTTAAATGCGCAAGTATATTCATCTATGTAACACATATTACATATTGTTAATTTTAATATTAAATTCCTATTTGTATCTTTCTCTTCATTTTGTTCTTCTTCTGTTGTTGTTATGCTGCTAAATTCGTCTTTTATAGCTATTTCATATTTTTTTAATAATTCTATAGGTTTTAATTTAGTTGTATTTGTTGATGATGTTTCTTCTGTAGGTTTGTCAGTTCTTAATACTTTTTTACTATTTTTTGTTAGATTTGAAAATCATAATTTCACTATTCCTATTAGTGTTCTTTGTATATATTCTGGTGCATCTGTTACATTTATATTATTATCTAATAATTATTTTGTCATATATCCTATCCATAATTGTATTATTTTTTCTATATTTATTACACAATCTATGTCTAAAAAGTTATAATTTTTATTAACTATTTGTTTTGGTGTCCATTTGTCATATTCATCCTTTAGATTATATCTTTTAATCTTATTCTTATAATATGTAGGTTTTCTTATTTCTGATGTTCTAGGTATTATATTTTCATCTTCTTTTTTATCAAGAGTATTTATTTCTATGTTTCTATTTTATAAGTTTTATTCCTTAATTACTTCTTGTTTTTCATTGATTTCATTATTTTGTATTTGTTAAGATTTCTGTATATGTTTCACTATCTTCTGAATCATAATTATCTGTTTCTTCAACATCTATTGTATTTATTTCTAATTTTTCCTTAAATTGATGTATCTTGTTTAATAATTTTTGTTCTTTATCTTTTTCCTCTTTTCCTTTTTGTCCTTTTTCATAAAAATCTTTTAGCATTTGTAGTTCTTTTTCTAATTCAACAATCCTACAATTTTTAGTTTATTCTATTTTTCGTATTTCTTCTGTAGTTTGTTGTTTTATTTTTTTATTTCCTTTTTTCTATCTATTTCTTCATTTTCTTTTTCTATTCTTACCATAGCTGTCAATTTATCTTCTTATTTTAATTTTACTTTTTCTAACACTAAATATAAGTGTTCACCTATTTTCTTATACCTTCTTTCTAGATTAAAAAATACTATTTTTATTTTTAATCCTTCATGGTTTTCATATATTTTTTCATATATTATAAATTCTTCTTTGTTCATTTTATTTAAATGTATCTAAGTTATGTAGATATATATATTCTAGACTATCTATGTTGATTCTAATTTTGATATTTCTTCTTTTGGTGTATTTATTGAGTTTTTGCTAACTCCAGCTGGAGATGGAGCTAGGGCTGAAAACTTCTGACAAAACTGAGAAAGGTTACCACTCTTTGACCTTGGTTGAGCAAAACTAAAGCTACCTGTTCTGGATCTCTTGTTTTCTCTCACCTTTTTTAAGCTTCTGCTCCTCAATCTATTGAGCATGGACCATAAGCCTAGATATGTCCATCTCCTTAATTAATATCACAGTCCAACACTCTTTGAACACAGTATCAGATACCCCAAACACAAACTTGCTCATCGTAGATCTTTTATCAGCTACCACATGAAGAGCATACCTAGATAAATGAGTAAACTTGAGGGAATACTCTTTTACACTCATGTTGCCCTGTTTCAAATTAATGAATTCTAACACCTTAGATTCACTCAACTCCAAAGCGAAGAATCTCTTTAAGAAAGTTGTATCAAACTCCTCCCACTCTACAGGCCCTACATCTATGCCTCTATCCCTTTTCCACTTCTTAAAAAGGGTGTGAGATACATCCTACAACTGGTAAGAAGCCAATTCAACAATCTCACTAGAAGTTAACCCCATAATGTTAGTTATCTTCTGGACCATGTCTAGGAATTCTTGTGGATCCTCTTCAGATTTAGATCCCAAAAACAGGGAAGGATTTACTAAAGTAAAGTCTTAAATCCTATTTGCGGCAGTATTGGCCACTAGGTTGGCCAGGATATCGATTAACTAAACATTCTGAGCCACTACAAAGTGAGATAAAGTAGTGAATGCAGCTATAACCTCTGCATGAGAAAAATGCTCATTTAGGGGATCTTTCTGAATGGGCGGAGGTGCTGGCTGATTTACATTTCCTCTCATGTTTGTCTCTCTGGGAGGCATGTTCTATAAACGAAATGAAGAATTGAATTAGATACAGAGTTCAACTTGAGCTCATGCTCTTTCGCAAAACATGAACACTGAAAAAAGAGAAACTTTTCTTAAAACATCTCATAGCCTCTTGTCCATAAGTGTGGTGTGCTTTACACCCATGCGTAAGACTTTACTTGACTTGGCTTTTAGACTTTCTAGGACACTTTAAAACCTTAGGCTCTGATACCAAGTTTGTAACACCCAGAGGGTACACCCTGGTCGACATTGATGCTTACAGTCTCGAAGTACCACAAGCTAACCCATGAGCTTGTACCTGCTGTGAGCACTGAATAAAACTGATAATAAAAAATCATATGCAAAATTTAACTAAGGAATATCGTAAGGTTTTAAATCATAGATTTGATAAAGTCTGTAAAACAAAACTAATAATACTGATAAAATGGCTGACAATGACAAGGGAAAACTAAAGATCGACTAATTGTCTGTACTAGTCTGAAAAGCCTCTACTGACTGACTGTGGAGGTGATGGGAAGAATCCCCAACTAACTTCAACTAACTATTGAACTGGAAACATAAAAATAAATATAGCCTGTCCTCGAAATATAAGGACTCACCACTGCTATGTCTAATAATTTGGAAGGACTATGTGTGATCCGAGACCTAAGCATCCAAACCTATGATATGATACATCATAGCATAAAAACGGGTATGCAATCAGTACTTTAAATGTATTGGTATGCTAAATGAGGTAGGCTGATATGTATGGTTTCATGTACAGGAGTAATAACTGACTGAATAAATAACATGAAGTGCTGAATAGAACACATTAAATATGTAAATACTGAGAATGCATGACCACACATAAAATATGTTATGAACATAATCTGTAAACTAAAGTATAGAAATCTGATAACTGATAAAATGTATTCTATGTTTAAGCAAGACTGAAATGAATTCTGAACTGAGTACTGAATCTATAATTATAGGAGATATTATCTAAATGACACGCCTCAGTCTGAGCTGATAGGGGTCCAACCTGTGACCCCAGTTGGAAGGGTGCTAGTATCATGCCACGGGTACTAACAATGGTTGTGCCAACCCTAAAATAGTATAAAGACATATTGTCAACCCTTAACTAATAGAAAGGCTTATAAGATATGTGTCAACCCTTAACTAGTAGGAAGACATCTCAAACCTACGCTGGCTATGTAGTTTTGTAACTCAGGAATTGCTACTAAGGGTCAAACCCTATACTAACAGAAATGACCCTATCCCTGGGTTTTCTTGGTGCTAAATCCTATACCTAACTGAACAAACACTGATTACGAAACTGAACCAGGCTAAACTGGGAAAGTAATTTATCATGAAGGCTAATAGAGTGGTAATGCTCATGATTTATCTGAAACTATTATGAAGATACTGAGACTAAGTAAACAGCTAAGTTTTTAGGTATTCATAACCCCCAGGATTTGATAACAATAACAATAGGACCACTTGAAATCTTTGAAACCATGGAAGGAAATCATTGTTCACAATTATTCACTTAAGAATTTCATCAAATACATGGGGACTAAGACTTTAACATGGGGATGCTTTATAAATATGAAAAGAACGCACAATCACATGAACAAATCATAGGTTGAGGGATTTATTCTGAATTCGTATGAACTCGATATGGATGTCATAATATTTAAAACATACTATAATGCATTCTATGTAAAGTCACTTGAAAACATAACAAGGGTCAATATTCAAAACTCGTTGGCATTTCATCAAACACTTGTAAAGCATGACTTAAGCATGGGAATAGTTTAAAGCTTGTAAAAATAGCATGATTTCAACATCAACATCATAATTATGATTTAAATCGGTGAATAATACTATTCAAATGTGTGGGGTTCAATAACAACAATAATTTCATGTAAAATGGTATAGAATCACAATTCATAGATGTTTGCGGTTAAAAAATATAATAACTTGTAAATATCATAAGTTTGAATTTAAAATTAGATACTTGAACTCCATGGGTGGAAGGGTCCCATGGATGAATATTTAATATACCTGGGTTGATAAATTCGTGAGAGTTCTTAGGGTTTTTCTTGATAATTGATCTTGAATCTTGAAAGCTAGGGTTTGTTCTGAAGATAAGATTAGTTGCTTGGAGAGAAATTATCAGTAATGGGGCATATAATGCCCCTTTAGGATTGTAATTATATGTTTTGGACGAGTTTAGGGCTATGGGAAAAGACCAAATGATCCATGGAAATTAAGCCGCGAACAAACAATCCTGATTTTACATGTCAGTGCAACGTGGTGCTTATCAGATTGGGCCACTGGAAAAGGACAATCCTCATTTGTCCAACGGCGCGATACGGTGCTATCGCGTTGTGCCACTGAAAATGAAAAATTTCGAACTGGCACCTTGCCAAGACGGGCGCCATAGTGGTCCACTAGAAAAGGACGAACGTGATGTTGACCATCTCCGCAACGCGGGCTTATCACGATGGGCTACTATCTCTTACTAAAAGTGACATAACTTCTCACCTGAGTATCGAATTTAGGAGAAATTGGTATAGTTGGAAAGCTAATTCAATTTTCTACAATTATTAGGTATTGACCTGGTAAATTCTTAATAGATAAAAATATATACTCATTTGAAGTTGACTAAATCAACATTCTTCCTGAAAACTCTATCGATGAGGAATATTTTGATTCATCTAATGGCTGGGAATAATTTGAGTCCTTAATATACATCAAACTCACTCATAAAACTACCAAATAACAATACTTATTTCTCATGAGCTCAAATCATAGTTCTAATATTGGTTTAGATTTTTGGGGTATTACAATATCCCCCCTTGGGAACATTCGTCCTCAAACGAGACTGGTTAGACTGAGAGTACTCTACTGAGGTAACTGAGATCATGTAATGAACACGCATGACTTGGAACATGATTACATAATTGATTTTGAAACATGATACATGAACTGAATATCATAAACTGAACTAATTTCTTGAATACATGCAATGACATGAGAATGGTTATAAGGCAGAGATTGGAATGAGTGAGTCAACTTATGAGTGCCTATTACTTCAAGCTGGATCTTCTTATATGAAAAGAAGATGGAAGATTTAGGACATGAAAGCTCGGGGTATTACAAAACATCTCCTCCTTGGGATATTATATCCCCCGAAAGATACTGACTTGATTGAAATACTGAGGGAACACTGAGATAATGCACGAGATACATACGAACTGAATCATAACTGATTATCTAGAATCTGAAACATGATGCAAGACATAAATCTTAATTTTGCTAATATTTATGTGTGTATCATGAGTAATGGAACTAAACATACTGTAAAGTATGAATACATGATTCATGAGCTGTATGACCTGAGTTTGGAGTTCATAAGTTTCATTGAATATGATTTGTACTGTTGAGAAAACTAGGACTCATTATACTAAGAACTAGAAGCACACATGATTCTTTATGATGTGCAAGAACATGAACTATAATAATGGATCTGACATATAAAGAATGAGTAGATGTCATGATGTCTGAAGTTCAAAACTCTACACTAATATGAGAGTGGGTTAGGCATCACTCTCCCCTACTGATGTTCTACAATACTGAAATACCCCATATATTTAAAAGCTAGAAAATAAACAGTTGTTCCTACACATGAAACCTCATATCCTATGATTAATATTTGAGTACCTTAATTATAATGAGTATCCTAGTGATAATAGAGCTTATGATGTGTTAAAAAATGTTCATAAGAGTCACTTAGAGTAAGTCAAGCTAAGAACTTTTGAATCCACCAAGTTTTATTGTGTGATTTCACATAGGTCATCTTTGAATGAGAATAAATTGGCTTATAGGTGGTATTTTGGCAGATTTATAACCTTAAAATTTTATAGAATTGAATAAGCTTTCTGTCGATGCCAAATTCGCCTAAAACAGACACCCGGTGAAGAAGTTATGTCGATTTAATGTTTCAGCTGTGTCATTTCAGTCAGTGGCGCGTCGCGCCATAAGCCAAAATGATGTTTGTCAATTTCCAGTGTCTCCCCATGATTCCACCGCATCGCGATGAGTTTCGAGGTCATAAATGGGGGGCAACGCAATATCTCCGCGTCGCGCCAGGGGCCCAAATTAGGTCATTTTCACTAAAATTAAATGACGTATCTAGAGGGGTATTTGGATCATCTTTCCACCCCTATTATTCCATAAACATGGAATTAAGCCCTTATTTCACCAAAACATACTCTTTCTCTCAAAATCCTCTCAAGAACACATTAAGGTTTTCAACTGGGGATTCAAGTTCAAGCAAATTTCTCCATCAATCATTAAGAATCTTTCATCTAAGGTATGCATAGTGTTCATCTATGGATCCATTTCGTTCATTGAGTTCAAGAACCAGGTTTTAAATATTATATTATGATTGTCTTATTGTGATATGACCATGTAAATGTTGCTGATTGTTGTTCAAGTTTCAAGATAATATCTAAAGGTGTTTTCATGAAATATATGTGTTCGTTAGTTGAAATCCATGAACTTTATGTGGTTTAAAATAGGGAAATCATAAAAACACACCTAAGCTAAAAATAATGTATGCAAAGTGTTTGATAAAAGGCCTAGGATGATAGAATTCATGTCCCATGATTTAATAGTGCTTAAATGACAAGTCTATGCTCTATGCTTTATCATTTCACATGAATTTCACGTGATTGATATACGTCGTTGTTGTGATATGGATTGAGTATGATATTGAATCTATGCAAGTATACACATGTTGTATGAATTTCCCTTCCATACGTAAGATGTTGAGAACTATTCTTAGTGTGAAATCCTCTACTTATGATATGGTGAATTGTGGACTCCATTTTATTATCCAAGTCAGTTATGTGTGTCAGTTGCCTTTCATCGAGTCTTGGAGGTACTAGTACCTAAAAAATATAGTTGTGTGCCTATATCTATGTCACATTATCATGATAATCTCAGTCAATCCATGATCTATAGAACTCAGTCAGTCATGTGACTCGGGAATTCTCAAAAATCTCATGATCTCAATAAATTCTCAGAAAGTAGTACTATTCTGTCAGTCAACGGAAGTCAGTTACTCAGTCCATGTACAACCAGTTAAATCATGTTTAGTCTCTTTAGATGGGAGTAGAAGTTAGCACCGAGTGAACCCAAGGATGGGAACTCACCTGCAAGTTTAGGGTGTGTTTCTTAATAGTCATCCTTGTGTTCCAGAACTACGTAGCTAGCGAAGGTTGAGATATCTTAACCTGTCAAATTAGGGTTGATGAGGTGGGTTAACCTATTAGTTTAGGGTTCCCACCATTCTCATTTGAGTACCTTCCAGCTAAGGGTCACTCACAGCTTTCCTTACCAGTGGCGTGGTATTGACACCCATTCAGTCGGGGTAGAGATTGGACCCCAACCTAGCTATATGCGTTTTTGGGGCATGTCAATTAAGCAACTACCTCCCACATTTTCAATTCCAGTCTCAATAAAAGAACTCAGATAGTTCTTAAGATTTTAGTATACCAAGAGTGTCAGTTATAGTTAATTTAGTTATAGTACGAAACTCAGGTAGTTCCATCAGATTCAGGACTGTCAAACATAGTCATCTATGTTATTAAAATTTTAGTATCAGTTAAGTTAGATAATAGTAAACCATGTATTATCGTATAGATCCAGATATCATGTATTCACGATTTTAGTTACAATGTATGCATGTTTATTCTACTACTTTCAAATCATTCAGTCAGTTAGAATTGTTCATGCATGTAAACCCTTTTTCATTTAGCCTACCTCACTCGTATACTCAATACTCCCAGTCGTACTAACGCATTTATGATATGGTGCTTTTTTTCATGTTACACCATAGGTTCAGAGACACGTGTTCCAGATCAGCAGTAGCATTCTAGTCGTAGAGTTGCAGTGAGTCCTTATCCATTTGAGGACGATATTATTTTATTTCATTCATTATTTCAGTTTAGTTTTTCTAGATGAAAATATTTAGATACATGTTTCTTCAACTTCTTATTTCAGACAGTATTTAGAGGCTTTCAGACTTAGTTCAGATTTTAGATTCATCTTTCAGGTGTTTTGGGTATTTGTTACCTTATATGGATGTTATTATTTATCAGATATTCTATTCAGTTGAACCTTATGGCCTATTGTTCATGTTTTTTGCATTTTATAAGTATATTATGCAGTGTACAGGTACATATATCAGTCATGGGTTAGCTTGTGGTCCCTCTAGGACATAAGCACTGTGTAGCATTCTAGTTCAGCAAATTGGGGCATTAAAAACTTGGTATCAGAGCCTAAGGTTCAATAGAGTCCTAGGAATTCTGAAAGCTACATCTAGTAGAGTCTTGTGCATAGGTGTGTTGTGTGCCATATTTATGTGAAAGAGGCTATGAGATGTTTTAGGAACAGTTTCCCCTCTTTCAGTAATCATATCGTGCTAGTGCGAATAATCTCAAGTTAAACTCTCAGTCTAATCCATTTTTCTCTTATTTCAGAATATGCCTCCAAAGAGAAGAAACCAGCCCGCTCCTCGGCCCAAAGATCCTTTGGGCAAACATATTTCTGATGCGGAGTTTAGGGATGCATTCACCATACTTGCTCAGTCTGTGGCTACCCAAAATAAATGACTACCAGTTATTCCGTCCAACGGCCCAAAGATCCTTTGGGAAACCAGTTATTTACCACATTTGGGACTTCACCTAAATGAACCCTCTATCTTTATTTGGGTCTAAGTCTAATAAAGACCCTCAAGAATTCATTGACTAAGTCTAGAAGGTCATAGACATCATGGAAGTTACTTCTTGTCAGAGTGCCGAGTTAGCCGCATACTAGTTACAGGATGTTGCTCACACTTGGTACAAATAGTGGAAGTTTAATAGGGTAGATGGTACAGGTCCTATAGAGTGGGAGGAATTTTTCATGGCTTTCTTAGATGGATTTTTTCCCCTAGAGCTGAGGCAGGCAAAATTTCTTAAATTCATCAACCTCAAGTTGGGAAATATTATGGCTAAAGAGTATTCTCTCCGATATACTTAGCTAGCCATATATGCCCCTCATGTGGTTGCAGATAACAGGGCTAAGATGAGCAAGTTCATGTCAGGAGTGAATGATAGCGTGGTAAATGAGTGTAGGTCTGCGATGCTGGACAGTGATATGACTTTAGCTAGGCTCATGATCCATGCTCAGCAATTAGAGGAGTACAATATTAGGACTAGGGAGAGGCAGAACAAAAGAGTGAGATCAGGCAGTTTCAGTTTTGCTCAACCCAAATCAAAAGGAGAAAACCTTTCGTAGTTTTGTCCCAAGCCAGCAGTTCTAGCTCCTTTCTCCACCAGTGCCCCAATGCCAAAATTTATAGATGGCAACAGAGATCGAGCACCTGTCTCTAAGTCTCAGGGTAGTGTCAGCAGTACCCGAACTAATCCCCTATGTCATACTTGTGGTAAGAACCACAAGGGTACCTGTAGAGCTGGTAGCAATGTTTGTTTCGATTGTGGCAAGCTAGGCCACAGAATTAGAGAGTGTTCACAGTCAGGTCTACAGGGTCAGAAAAATTATTCCACAGCCCAATTTGGTCACCCAAATCAGCAAGGTACCATTCCAGTACTGCTAGTGGGTAACGCCCAAATAGACTTTATGCTCTTCAGACCCAACAAGATCAGGAAAATTATCCTGATGTCATTACTGGTATGTTATAGATTTTCCATGTTCATGTTTACGCTTTGCTAGATCCAGCTACATCCTTGTCTTTTGTTACTCCTTATATAGAAGGCGATTTCGGAATCAGTCCCAAAATTTTAGCAGAGCCCTTTTCAGTCTCTACCCCAGTGGGTAAAACCATCATAACTCGATAGTTATACAGGAACTACCTGATTATAATATTTCAAAAAGCCACATCAATAAATTTAGTCAAGTTAGAGATGATTGATTTTGATGTCATTCTCAGTATGTATTGGCTTCATTCTTGCTATGCCACAATCGACTGCAGAAATAGGATAGTTTAATTTCAGTTCCCAAATAAGCCCATCCTAGAGTGGGAGGGTAGTATTTCATCTTTCAAGGGTCAGCTTATTTCCTACCTTCGGGCAAGGAAAATGATTTCTAAGAGATGTGTTTATAATCTTGTTCATGTTAAAGACTCTGGTTCTGAATCTTCTAGCTTTAAATCAATCCCAGTGGTTAACGAATATTCAGATGTCTTTCCCAAAGATCTTCTAGGCATTCATCCCAAAAGGGAAATAGACTTTGGCATTAACCTTATTCCAGATACTCAGCCTATTTCTATTCTGCCATACAGAATGGCACGAGCAGAACTCAAAGAACTGAAGGATCAGTAGAAGGATATGTTAGATAAGGGATTCATTAGACCCAGTATTTCCCCGTGGGGCGTACCAGTCTTATTCATGTGTAAGAAAGATAATTCTCTCAGTATATGTATTGATTACCATCAGCTCAACAAATTTATAGTCAAGAACAAGTATCCTTTTCCCAGAATAGATGACTTATTTGACCAACTTCAGGGTACCAGTTATTTCTCTAAGATAGACCTTAGATCAGGCTATCATCAGCTCAGATTTAGAGAATATGACATCCTAAAGACAGCTTTCCGTACTCGGTATGGTCACTTCAAATTTCTAGTTATGTCTTTTGTTCTTACCAATGCCCTAGCCACTTTCATGGACTTGATGAACCGTGTGTTCAAGAAGTATGTGGAAATATTCCTCATAGTATTCATAGATGATATCCTGGTTTATTCCCGCATAGAGCGTGACCATTCAGACCATCTCAACCAGCTATTCGCCAAGTTTAGTAAGTGCGAGTTTTGGCTAAGGTCAGTAGCATTCCTTGGCCATATTATTTTCGGTGATGGAATTAGAGTTGATCCTCAAAAGACCAAAGTGGTAAAAAACTAGCCTCACCCTATTTCTCCATCAGATATTAGGAGTTTCTTGGGATTGCCTAGCTATTACAGGCAGTTTGTTGAGGGATTTTCTTCTATTGCATTCCCCATGTCCAGATTAACTCAGAATAAGGTCAAGTTTTAGTGGTCAGATCCTTGCGAGAAGATTTTTCAGGAATTGAAGACTCGACTCACCTTAGCTCCAGTCTTAGCTCTTCTAGATGGTTCAGATGGGTTCATAGTATACTGTGATGCATTCAGAGTAGGTTTGAGTTATGTTCTCATGCAGCGTTGTAAGGTCATAGCCTACGCTTCCAGGCAGTTAAAACCCAATAACATGAATTATCCTACTCATGATCTTGAGTTAGCTGCCGTAGTATTTGCCTTGAAGATTTGGAGGCATTATCTATACAGAGTTCATGTAGATCTCTTCACAGATCATATGAGTCTCCAATATGTCTTTTCTCAGAAAAATCTCAATCATCATCAGAGAAGGTGGTTAGAGTTCTTGAAATATTACCAAGAGTGTCCTTTATTATTCGGACAAGGGCAACGATATGGCCGACGCTATCAATAGACTCTCCATGGGTAGTGTTTCTCACGTTGAGGATACAAAGAAGAAAATAATCCAGGAAGTCCACCATCTTTCCAGACTAAGCACTCGCTTAGTCGACTCTTCAGAGGGCGGTGTATATGTACAGAGTAGCTTAGAATCATCTCTAGTTTCTGAGGTAAAAGAAAATCAAGACAAAAAGAGTCAGTTCAGAATCAGAAAGTATAGGTTTTCTCCCAATGGGGGAGATGGTGTTCTTCGTTGTCAAGGTTGTCTTTGTGTTCCAGGTGAATATGATTTAAAGCAACAAATTCTTGTAGAAGCGTATGGTGTGTGATACTCTATTCATCTAGTGGCTACATAATGTACCGCAACCTATAGGAGATATATTGGTGGAGTGGGATAAAGAGAGATATTGCAGAATTTGTGGCTAAGTGCCCTACATGCCAGCAGGTTAAGATAGAGCATAAAAAACCTAGTGGTTCCATCCAGGAGTTCACCATTCCTACTTGGAAGTGGAAAGAAGTGAACGTGGACTTCGTGATGGGTTTTCCTCGAACTTGTCATCAGCATGATTCAGTTTGGGTCATTGTAGATAGAATGACCAAGTTAGCCTATTTCTTTCCAGTCCATACCTCTTATTTAGCCGATGATTACGCCAAACTCTATAACAAAGAGTTGGTCAAATTACACGGGGTTCCATTATCTATCATCTAAGACAGAGGTACCCAGTTCACCTCTCACTTCTAGAAAGCATTCCAAAAGTGTCTTGGTACCCATGTTCATCTCAATACAACTTTTCATCCTCAGGCAGATGGTCAAGCAGAAAGGACCATTCAGACTCTTGAAGATATGCTAAGGGCGTGTGCAATTGATTTCAAGGGAAGTTGGGATAACCACTTGCCTTTGATTGAGTTTGCATACAATAGTAGCTATCATTCCAGTATTAAAATAGCTCCGTTTGAGGTATAGATATCCAATCGGGTGGTTCGAATTTAGTGAGCTCTCAGTCATAGGGCCTAACATAGTATTCGACACCTTAGAGAAAGTACAGTTAATCAGAGAAAGACTCTGGGTTGCTCAGAGCCGACAAAAGTTGTATGATGACGTTCGTAAAAAGGATATCGAGTTTGAGGTTGATGACTATGTATATCTAAAGATCTCTCCCATGAAGGGAGTGAAGCGGTTTGGCAAGAAAGGAAAGCTCAGTCCCCGATATATCAGTCCCTTCAAGATTCTCAGTCGCTTAGGCAAGGTGGCTTATGAGCTCTAATTGCATTCAGATCTAGCCTCAGTTCATCCAGTCTTTCATATCTCTTTACTCAAGAAGTGTATAGGTGATCCATCAGTCGTAGTCCCTATTCAGAGCATTGACAGTAAGAACAGTCTCTTCTATGAGGAAACTCCAATCAGAATTCTAGACTATCAGATTCGTAACTGAGGAACAAAAAAGTCCCTCTAGTCAAAGTTCTTTGGCAAAATCAGTCTGTTGAGGGAGCTACTTGGGAAGCAGAAGAAGACAATCTTACCAAGTATCCTCACCTCTTCTGCTCCAATCCATATTAAGCTCAAGGTAACAATTCTCCTTAAGCTTATTCAGTTTCCCGTTCAGTATTCTATACAACTTGGTATTCAGTTCATGCTCATGTTTCATCACAAATTCGGTATCAAGTACCATTGCATATTTAGTCATACATTCATGTATCAGTCTATTGTATAATCATGCATCAAATATGCACTCTCATTGGGAGAACTCAGTTTTCAGAAATACCAGTTATACATTCATGAATTAGTTACTCATGCATCAGATATGCATGTCCAGCATGATATGTTTAGCTTATCAGTCATGTCTGTCATGAGATAATGTTCCAGTAGTGTATGTCTTGTACGTACTCTAGTTTATTATCTCTCCCCATTTTAGTCAGTCTCATTCGAGGACAAATATTTCCAAAGGGGAGTTATTATAATACTCCATATATTTCTAAGCTAGAAAATGAATTGTTGTTCCTACATGTGAAACCTCCTATCCTTTGATTCAAATTAGAGTACATGAATAAGGATGATTATCCTAGTGATAATAGAGCTTATGATGTTTTAAGCATTTTCATAAGAGTCACTTAGAGTAAGCCAAGCTAAGAATTTTTGAATCCACCAAGTTTTATTGTGTAATTTCACATAGGTCATCTTTGAATAAGCATAACTTGGTTTATAGGTGGTATTTTGGCAGATTTATACCCTCCAAATTGTATAGAATTGAATAAAATTTCCATCGATACCAAATTCGCCTAAAACAGACACCGGGTGAAGAAGTTATGACGATTTAAAGTTTCAGCAGTGTTATTTCAGTCAGTGGTGCATCGCTCCATAAGCCAAAATAACGTTTTTCAATTCCAAGTGTCTCTCCGCGATTCCACTGAGTTGCGGTGAGTTTCCAGGTTATAAAAGGGGGCAATGCAATATCTTCGTGTCTTGTTCACAGAAATTAAATGACACATCTAGAGGGGTATTTGGGTCATCTCTCCACCCCTATATATTCCATAAACATGGAATTAAGCCCTTATTTCACCAAAACATACTCTTTCTCTCAAAATCCTCTCAAGAACACATTAGGGTTTTCAATTGGGGATTCAAGTTCAAGCAAATTTCTCCATCAATCATCAAGAATCTTCCATCTAAGGTATGCATAGTGTTAATCTATGCATCCATTTCGTTCATAGAGCTCAAAAACCATGTTTTAAATATTATATTGTGATTGTCTTGTATTGATATGACCATGTACATGTTGATGATTGTTGTTTAAGTTTCAAGATGATATCTAAAGGTGTTTTCATGAAGTATATGTGCTCGTTAGTTGATATCCATGAACTTTATGTGGTTTAAAATGGGGAAATTCATGAAATCACACCTAAGCTAAAAGAATGCATGCAAAGTGTTTGATAAAGGACTAGGATGATATAATGCATGTCCCATGATTTAATAGTGCTTAAATGACAAGTCCATGCTCTATGCTTTATAATTTCACATGAATTTCACGTGATTGATAGGTGTCGTTGTTGTGATAGGGATTGAGCATGATATTGAAGCTATGTAGGTATACATATGTATTATAAATTTTCCTTCCATACGTAAGATATTGAGAACTATGCTTAGTGTGAAATCCCCTACTTATGATATGGTGAATTGTGGACTCTATTTTATGATCAAGTCAGTTATGTGTGTCAGTTTCCTTCCATCGAGTCCTACAGGTACTAGTACCCAAAAAATATAGTTGTGTGCCTAGAGCCATGTCACGTTATCATGATAATCTCAGTCAAGTCATGATCTATAGAACTCAGTCAGTCATGTGACTTAGGAAATCTCATAAATCTCATGATCTCAATAAATTATCAGATAGTAGTACTATTCTGTCAGTCAATAGAAGTCAGTTATTCAGTCAATGTACAGCCAGTTAAATCATGTTCAGTATCTTCAAATGGGAGTAGAAGTTAGCACCGAGTGAACCCAAGGATGGGAACTCACCTGCAAGTTTAGGGTGTGATTCTTAATAGTCATCCTTGTGTTCCAGAACTACGTAGCCAGCGAAGGTTGAGACATCTTAACCTGTCAGATTAGGGTTGAAGAGGTTGGTTAACCTATTAGTTTAGGGTTCCCACCATTCTCATTCGAGTACCTTCCAGCTAAGGGTCACTCACAACTTTTCTTACCAGTGGTGTGATATTGACACCCTTTCAGTCGGGGTAGAGATTGGACCCCAACCTAGCTATATGTGTTATTGGGGTATGTCGGTTAAGCAACTACCTCCCACAATTTCAGTTCCAGTCTCAATAAAAGAACTCCGATAGTTCTTTAGATTTTAGTATACCAAGACTGTCTGTTACAGTCAATTTAGTTACAGTACGGAACTCAGGTAGTTCCATTAGATTCAGGACTGTCAGACACAGTCATCCATGTTATCAAAATTTTAATATCAGTTATGTTAGATAACAGTAAACCATGTATTAGAGTACAGATCTAGATATTATGTATTCACGATTTTAGTTACTATATATGTATGTTTGTACTCTTACGTTCATATCAGTCAGTCAATTAGCATTGTTCATGCATATAAACCATTTTGTATTTAGCCTACCTCACTTGTATACTCAGTACTCCTAGTCGTACTGACGTATTTACGCTATGGTGATTTCCTTCATATTACACCATAGGTTCAGAGACATGTGTTCCAGATCAGTAGTAGCATTCCAGTCACAGAGTTGCAGTGAGTCCTCATCCATTCGAGGATGATATTATTTAATTTCATTCATTATTTCAGTTCAGTTTTACTAGTTGGAGTTAGTGGGAGACATGTTCCTTCAACTCCTTATTTCAGATACTATGTAGAGGCTTTCAAATTTAGTTCAGATTTTAGATTCAGCTTTCAGTTGTTTTTGGTATTTATTACCCTATATGGATGTTATTATTTATTAGATATTTTATTCAGTTGAACCTTATGGCCTATTGTTCATGTTTTCCGTATTCTACAAGTATATTATGCAGTGTACAGGTACAAATATCAGTCATGGATTAGCTTGTGGTCCCTCAGGGTCATAAGCACAGTGTATCATTTCGGTTCAGCAAATCGGGGCGTTAGAAATACACTGGTGATGATAGGCGAATTTACACGCCTAAAGTACTATATTTTACCCATATTTTAGCTAAAGTTTTGAGGACAAATTATATAATTCATGCACTTTTAATCCTTTTTCCTGTAAGTGAGCTAACGAACATGATTAGCAAGTATTCAGGTATAAATGATGTAGAATTCAGCATTTTATGGATAACTTGACGCCAAAGAAAGCTTCAGGAAAGGAGGAAAGCAAAGCTTGGACGCCAAGGACCAAAAGTGGCATATGGAAAATCTGTCTCGGGGAAAAACAGCAATTCTAAAGACTTTGGGGACTAGCAGTAACTTATTAGGATTAGGATTAGGAATGCAGTATCCTAGTAGGATTAGGATAAGTAATGCAGTAGCTTAGTAGGAATAGGATATGGGTGTTATAAATACCCTATTCTGCTAGAGATTTTTATTCATTTTTCAACTAACCATTCTACTACTATTCTTCTTTCATCTACAACTCTAAACAATTTGCTCTCAATTAATTCTTAATTACTTTCTCTTTATCTATTCTATTCTTAATTTCCACAACAAGAGAAATGCTATTCTACAAGGAAAGTCACGCCACAAGACAAACCACACCATACTACACGAAAGATCTTTATTGTGGTATAATGATAATGTCTATTATGATTTCCTTCGTACTCATGAATAGCTAAACTTCTCTATTAGGGTTATGGAAGCCTTATGAGATACTATCTATTGCTATGAGTTTGTGAGTTCGTGACACGTATGCTGCTTATATCATTATTGTCTTCATCTTAATCTAAATTCTTTGTGGTTGCAAACACATAGGATACGCCAGTATAGCATTAACTTGTTCGAAAGAAAAGTTATATGACTGGAAAAGAGATAATGTCAAGGTAATAGGGCATCAACCCCTGTTAAAAAGTTAGTGCCGTAACTGGATTAACCTCTTGGAGAATTTGTACCATTAGATACTCTTTAAGCTCGAAAGAGTTAAAGTGAAATAGTCCTTGTTAGCTCGAAAGACGCCTGGATTTACCATCGAATACAATTCTCTATAAGCACATGCATGTCTGAATTCCGCATAACTCATAGCCAATAGAGACGTAAACTCAGAAGGTGGACATAACCCCAACTCTCAATTCTCATTGGTTAACATCTTACCATACAATCTTTCTCTTTACTTTGCTATTTTTCGTTTTTACTTTACTATTTTGTTTACATTATTTGCACGTTAAAATCCCCCTTTTTTATGAGACTTGCACTAAAAGTATAATAATCATTACTTACTTGTTGACCGGCTATTCTCTGTGGGATCGATACCCAACCCAGTTGGGTTATATATTTGAAAACGACCGCCTTACACTCTTACGAGAGCTGTAGATTGAGCGTTATCAAAAATTAGCACCGTTGCTGGGGAATACGAGTGTCAATTAAGTTTGTAATAATTACTAGACCCTTTGGTCAAAGATTCTCGTACTTTTACTTTTAGTTTTTGTTTTTGTTCTCTGCAGTTTTTTATTCAGTGCATGCCCCATACTCGAAGTTCTGGTCAACCGTTATTACCTATCAATCCTGAACCACAACGTATTGGCAGAATGGAGGCACAACACGAAATTGAAAGGATGGTTGCTCAACAGGAACAGGCGAGACTAGCTGCTCTAGCTGCCGCTCAAGTGCACCAACAGAATATTGACAACCCTGGGCGAGCAATAAATCCTGACGACGAGGACCTAGGTGATGACGAGTTACTAAACCCTAGGCATGTTGCTGAGATCGCAACACCTGCTAATAGAAGAGATCGTCAAGCTAGGTTTAGGTATGAACGCCGACCCGTGCAACCAGCATTCGACGATGATGATGATGATCTTGATGGAGTCGGAGCCACAGGAGCCATTATTCCTCCACCATTGGCACCCGGAGCCAAGTTCAACATCACGAGCACCATGATTCAGTTATTGCAACTCAAGGGATTATTTGGTGGACTAGCAGACGATGATCCAAATATGCATCTCATCAACTTTATTTCTACATGCAAGTCATTTGATAATCCAGGCGTTGGTCAGAATGCAATTCGATTACATCTATTTCCATTGTCTCTGTCTGGGGAGGTAACTCTATTGTTGAATGGGCTGACTCATAATTCTATTACAAATTGGAGGAAATTGAGAGATGCTTTCCTAGAAAGATTCTTTCTGCCATCCAAAAGAGCACAATTAAGAGATGAAATCAGCAACTTTCGGCAGCTTCCAACCGAAGCTCTCAATGAAACATGGGAGAGGTTCAAGACGAATCTTATGAGGTGCCCAAACCATCACATGACCAATGTCCACCTAATGGAGATACTATACAGAGCCTTGAATTCAATAACTAAACCAGTGGTGGATAATGCGGCTGGAGGATCATTTATGGACCTCACCTTTGGTCAGGCAAGCAATATGCTAGATCGGATGACGAAGCAAAGTAGAGCTTGGCATACCAGGGATTCTGAGGTAGCAAGCTCCACTTTATCTATCGGCATGACTGCAGACCAAAGGAGAATAGAAGAAGAATGTGATCAAGATATGGCGCACATGAAAACACAAGTGGATCTTTGTACAAAGCATCTATTATTAAGGAAGTCCAAAAAAGTCAAAGCTATTGCATCAAAAGGAAGAGACGAATCTGATTCGGAAGAAGAAGCCAACTACTTAAACAATCAGGGGGGTTTCCGAGGAAATGCCCAAGAAAACCAAGGTCGGAACTATTATGATAAATCTGGAAACAAGGACCAAGGTAGTTGGAAGAACAAAAATGATAAGAATGGTTTGTATGTTCCCCCAGGAAGACGTGACGCCACTGTATCTGGTTCTGGAAATATGGAAGATATGATGGCTAAACTGTTGAAAGGAGTGGAGGCAACCAGCGCGGGAGTAACGGAGGTAATAAATGACTTGTCCTCAATGAAACAGTTGGTTGACTCACATTCCACTTCAATAAAACAAATAAAACAGTAATTGAGCCAACTTTCAGCAGCACTCAATCAAAGAAAGGCTGGCACCTTACCTAGCGACACTGTGCAAAATCCAAGGAATGACGGATCATGCATGCCTATTACCACCCGAAGTGGTAAGGTGCTGGAAACTTCATCCAAATGCAAGCAAATGGTTGATGAGGTAGCGGACAACGATGATAAGGATAATGGTGAGAACGCCATAGAAGCCGACCACAACGTCCATGACGTCACACCGAGTATGATACAGCCTGAAAAGACTAAAATACGGAAGCAAGAGGAGAAGAAACCTGTGGAGAAAACAATTCCACTTCCACCACCACCTTTTCCTCAAAGATTGAAGAAGGTTGCGGATGATACACGGTTCAACAAATTCATAATGATGTTAAAGCAGCTGACCATTAATGCTCCGTTGGTGGAGGCACTAGAACAAATGCCTGGGTATGCAAAATTTATGAAGGATCTTTTCACAAAGAAGCGGGCAGCAAGATTTGAGTTAAAAGATACAGTTCATCATTGCAGTGCAATTGCTACCCGATCACTAGTTCAGAAGAAGGCTGACCCCGGTGCTTTCACTATTCCTTGCACCATTGGATCTTTGAATTTTGCCAAGGCATTATGTGACTTAGGAGCCAGCATCAATTTGATGCCATTATCCATTTAGAAAAAGTTGGGGTTGGGCGATCCTACTCCAACCAATATGAGGCTCGTAATGGCGGATAGGTCGGTAAAATGACCTGTTGGTATTTTATGTGATGTATTGGTGAAGGTTTCTTCATTCATCTTTCTAGCAGACTTCATTATTTTGGATTGTGAGGTATATTCAAAAGTTACCATAATCTTAGGGCGCCCTTTCCTTGCAACAGGAAGTGTGCTTATTGATTTAAGAGCTAATGAGCTTTTATTCCGGATAAATGACAAAGTAGTTTGCTTTGATGTGTGTAAATCAATGAAGCAACCCAAAGAGCTGAACGTATTCTCGGTGGCTGATGTTTACTTTGATGATGAGAAAGAACTACTTGAAGAGGAGCAGATTATTGATGACCCATTGGCGGTTGTGCTCATGAATGGTGAGCATAAGGATGCTGAATATTATGAAGAGACTATTGGTGCTATAACAGGATTAGGGTCATATCCTCATGCTCCCAAGAAGCTGGACCTTGACCTCAAAAAATGACCCACACCACCATTTAAACCATCTATTGAAAAGCCACCCACGTTAGAATTGAAAGAGCTGCCTAGCCATTTAAAGTATGCATTCTTAGGAAGCGGAAACACACTTCCAGTCATTGTGGCGGTAGATTTGGGTGAGCAGCAAGTTGCAGCTCTCATTGCTATTCTACGGAAGTATATAAGAGCCATTGGTTGGACCATCACTGATATTATTGGTATTCCACCTGGGATTTGTACACACAAGATTCAGCTTGAAGAAAATTGCACACCCACTATTGAGCATCAAAGGCGTCTAAATCCACCTATGCAAGAAGTGGTGAAGAAAGAAATTATTAAGTGGTTAGATGCGGGGGTAGTGTATATAATCTCGGACAGTACATGGGTAAGCCCGGTACAATATGTTCCCAAGAAAGGAGGTATGATGGTAGTTGCGAATGAGAAGAATGAGTTTATTCCACTCAGACCTGTCACCGGATGGAGAGTATGCATGGACTACCAAAAGCTGAATTCATGGACGCTCAAAGATCACTTTCCAATGTCATTCATGGACCAAATGCTCAACCGATTAGCGGGAAAAGGCTGGTTTTGTTTCTTAGATGGTTATTCTGGCTATAATCAGATTTGTATTGCCCCCGAAGACCAAGAGAAGACAACATTCACATGCCCATATGGTACATTTGCCTTTAAAGGTATGTCATTCGGGCTATGTAACGCACTAGCCACCTTTCAGCGTTGTATGATGTCCATCTTTTCTGATATGGTTGAAGATACTTTGGAGGTATTCATGGACGATTTTTCAGTTGTGGGTAAGTCGTTTGAATTGTGTTTGGCAAACCTAAGTATGGCATTGCAAAGATGTGTAGATTTCAACCTAGTGCTGAATTGGGAGAAGTGCCACTTTATGGTTAAAGAAGGTATCGTTCTTGGGCATAAAATCTCTGACAGAGGAATTGAGGTTGATCGAGCTAAAATCGAAGTCATCGAGAAGCTACCACCTCCAATTTCTATGAAGGGAGTCCATAGTTTCCTCGGTCATGCAGGTTTCTATAGGCGGTTTATCAAAGACTTCTCCAAAATTCCTAGTCCATTATGCAAACTTTTGGAGAAAGATACAAAGTTTGACTTCAATGAAGATTGTTTGAAGGCATTCGAATGCCTCAAAGGGAAGCTAATTGAAGCTCCTATCATGGTAGCACCAGATTGGTCCCTACCGTTTGAAGTCATGTGTGATGCTACCGGGGTAGCTTTGGGTGTTGTACTTGGACAGAGAAGGGAGAAGTTATTCCATCCTATATACTATGCTAGCAAGGTCCTGAACGAAGCCCAAAAGCACTATACTGTCACAGAACAAGAGCTCCTAGCGATTGTGTATGCTTTTGAGAAGTTTTGTGCTTACTTGATGGGAACTAAAGTGATAGTTCATACTGATCATGCAGCCCTGAGATACCTGATGACAAAGAAGGACGCAAAGATGAGGCTAATTCAATGGGTATTGCTGCTACAAGAATTTGATTTCGAGGTAAAAGATAGAAGAGGTTGCAAGAACCAAGTGGCTGATCATCTATCTAGACTCGAAAATGCGCATATAGCGCAGCCTAAAATCGAGATTGATGATGCATTCCCTAATGAGGAGATCTTAGCGACAATAATAGAAGAGTTACCATGGTATGCCGACTTTGCGAATTTTATGGTGAGTAATGTGATACCTGCAAATCTATCTTTCCATCAAAAGAGGAAGTTCATGCATGATGTAAAACACTACTTTTGGGATGAGCCATATTTGTTTCGTCGATGCGCGGATGGTGTCATCAGGCTATTCATATCCCATGTAGAGGTGCCTAATCTATTAGAAGCATGCCACACTTCCCAAGTTGGGGGACATCACGCAGGTAATCGGACAGCAAGGAAGGTATTGCAAAGCGGATATTATTGGCCTTCGATATTTAGAGATGCTTACAACTTTGTGAGAAGATGCAACCAATGTCAGAGACAAGGTGTAATTTCGAAACACCATGAGATGCCCATGTCAAAAATTCTTGAAGTAGAGCTCTTTGACGTATGGGGTATTGATTTCATGGGACCATTCGTAAATTCGTTTGGAATAAAATACATCCTAGTTACTGTATACTATGTTTCAAAATGGGTTGAAGCAGTAGCGTTGGCCGACAATGAGGGAAAGCGTGTTGTAGCATTCTTAAAGAGGAATATCGTCTCTCGCTTTGGAGTACCACGTACTATCATAAGCGATGGAGGATCTCACTTTTGCAACAAGCTATTCAAATTTGTGTTGGCAAAATATGGTGTTAAGCAACATAAGGTAGCCACACCTTATCACCCACAAACTAGTAGGCAGGTAGAGGTTTCTAATCGAGAGATCAAGCAAATCCTTGCGAAGACGGTAAATGCTAGTAGGAAAGATTGGTCGCGGAAGCTGGACGATGCACTATGGGCTTATAGGACTGCACTCAAAACGCCAATTGGCATATCCCCGTACCAACTAGTTTATGGGAAGGCTTATCACTTACCCATTAAGCTCGAGCATAAAGCATTATGGGCGTCGAAGCAATTGAATTTGAATTGGGATGATGCAATGAATCTGAGATTGGAGCAGCTGAACGAGATGGATGAATTCCATCTACATGCTTATGAAAGATCAGACCTATACAAAGAGCGGATGAAAAAGTATCATGATCAGCGGATTGTTCAACGAAACTTTCAAAAGGATGATATGGTACTTCTTTTCAATTCCATACTGAAGCTATTCCCAGGTAAATTAAAATTTAAGTGGTCTGGTCCGTACAAAGTTAACCAAGTCTACTCGTCTGGAGTAGTTGAGTTGGAAGACAATAATGGTGTTGTCTTCAAGGTGAATGGCCAACGAGTAAAACCTTATATCGGTCATCTTGACTCGATAAACTATGTGGCCATCACTTATCTCGACGAAGTCTAAGTACTCGAGGTAACTATGTGGTGCCACGACAATAAATCAAGTGCTAGATGGGAGGCAACCCATCGTTTTACATTTTTTTCTTTCTTTCGTTCTATTTCGTGTTTGCTTTTGATAAATAAAAATCCAAAAATAAGAGTCGTGGCACGACCAAAACTAAGGCACTTGATGGGAGGCAACCCATCATTCTAATCGCGGTTGTTGTTTTTGACCAAGTGAAGGTACAAGAGGCATAAATGAGGAGATTGGTTCCAAATTTTGATTTGGTCGTATTGCATGTTGAAGGTGGTAAGTTAGTAATGAAGAAGCAAAAGGCTATGGATTAGGTATTTCTTATGAAAATATAGGCAACTAACAAGGTTAGGCCTATGTAAAACTAGGCCACGAACAAGGCAAGGCCTATGCTATGGCCTAAGCTCTCGGAATCTAGTGTGCCATAGCACAGGCGCCGCCCATGCACAAGTATGCCATAGCATAGGCACCGCCTATGCCAATGCCTTTTGTCTCTGAATATCATATGCCATGCAAAAGGTGCCGCATATGCCTAAGAATGCCATGGCATAGGCGCCGCCTATGCTCAACAATGCTATGCAAAAGGCGCCGCCTATGCCAAAGCAAAAGGCGCCACCTATGGTCACTTCTTGTCTCCAAAACCGATTTTAAGTGGGTCAAAACCCGACCCAAGCTTGTCCTATAAATAATAGACTTAGTCTTAGACCAAAAACACATTGCAAACCTAGCATAAGCGCCGCCTATAGTCTCCAAATCCTCTCAAAAATTTTCCTTTTGCTCTTTTACTTCACAAGAACATCATTCAAAGTCATCAAATCAAGTAAGTACTTCTTTGTTCTTCATTTATATTCCGTAAGTACTACACTACTACGCCTATTATAAATTGTTAAATCTTGAAGTAGTATTGATGATTTGAATGTGATTGAATTGTTGTGACATAAATAAGTAAGTGAACGAATACGTAAGGATGGTCTTAACGTGTTTCCAAGTTGTATTTGATTTTGATGCACTGTCATACTTTTGCGGAATTGACATGGTCACAAAACATTTGCATAAACTTGTCAATAGAAAGCTTACATGTTGAAATAACCTGTTCATCGAGATGAGAATTATGGTTGACTACCGACATATGAGGTTGTGATTATTTTAGATGCTATACCTTAATTCAATCCCTATGTAGTAGTCTTGACATAGAAAACATGAAAGTTTTGCCAAGGTTACAAAAACTATGACTGCACTGATTATATTGTTGGACTATAGCACCTAAAACGTATATCGATGAAGTCTAAGAAATCGACAACCTTCACTTCACTAGTCTGTACCAACAAACTAAGTGTGGGGTGGTACCACTATTGCTTGTTTATAGATTGTATCCATTGAGACGATGCTAACATGACTATTGTTTTAAACCTCAGGAACAATGGCACCCAAGCAAGACAAGGCAAAGATAAAGCAACCACTTCACAAAAAGGCAAGAAAAAAGGCCGAAAAGAGCAAGGAGAATCCTCCTCGATGCAAGTACCACGCCGCATGTTCGGAATTAAATGGGTTCTAGAGGAGGAAGCAAAGGAATGGTATAGGAACAACAAAGAGAAGAAATATGTTCATGTGGACTTGATAAACAAGGAAAGACTAGCAAAGAAAGAACCGCGTATGTTGGCCAAGATCATGGTGTTACATGTTGATTTCATCTTTTGAGATATAAGAGAATGCAATATCGATATAACACGCGAATTCTACGCCAACTGGTCACCGAAAACCACAGGAAGTGAGATCAAGATTCGGGGCCAAGTTCTACAACTAAATGCAGAGCTCTTTAACTCTTTTCTTGGCTTGCCTGCTGTTGATCCATCACTATTCAAGGAGCTGTACAGTAGACCTCCATACAGAGCCATTCAACACATACTCTGTGGAACAAGATCCATGGCACGGTGGAGTACACACAAGGAGACCGATCGACACAACACCTTCCCATATGCTCCTTTGAATAGGGAAACAAGGATATGGTTGCGCATAGTCAACTCTTGCCTAATTCCAGGGACCCAGTACACAAAGATAACAAGAGATAGAGTGTTCTTGGTATACGCATTGATGACAAATGTCCCTATCAACATTGGGGAAATTATTCTATCCACAATGCGGAAAGCTAGGCTACACAAGAGGTCCCACTTCAGCTTTGGCAATCTGTTGACTGCAATATTGAGGAAGAAAGACATCGAAGAGGAACCGGCTGATCATAAACTCCCACACAACCCAAAGAAGGTTGACCTCAAGAATATTAAAGATGCTGAAACCACGCATGGCGTCAACCTTACCACTTCAAAAAGGCATGCTCGATATGAGAGTTTATTTCTCCATCTTTATGGCATGACTCGGTTTACAATGATGAGCGGTGATCGTGTTCCAACTACTGCAGAGCTCCAACAACTGGATTATGACTACCCAATGAATGAGCACGCGAAAGCTATAGGTGGAGTAGGTACATATTTTGAGGAACCTCTTGATGACGATGTGCCAACCGATGACGATCGCAGAATGCCAGACTCCGACGTGGAGGAGAATTCTGATGACGACGACTCCAATGATGATTCCGACGAAGGGGGTATCACCCCAAACATAGAGGAAGAGTACGACTAACCAGGTTCTTCTTATTTATTTTCCACTGAGGGCAGTGTGTCCCGTCTAAGTGTGGGGTACTGGTATTTGCATGTTATACTTCTCTATCTGCATTTGCATTTATTTATGTTTGTTTGTTTTTTTTTTTTAGTAGTAGTTAAATTTTTTTTAGTAGTTAAATTCTTTGCATGAAAATATTCTAATAGCCAGCGTGGTATTATGACAAGACTTTGTGCTAAAATCATGACTATTGAGACATTTAGGCTCTAATTGTGACTCAGTATGTTATATTGTGTGGTTTAATTCCTTCATCTGTGGGGTCAAGAGTCTATACTACTCCTAATAAAGTCGACCATGTGCCTTGTGTGTGTGAGGATATAGTATATTCTATGTTTGTGGCTGATGCTAGAACTTGCCTGGTATGTATGTAAAGCAAAAATAAAAAGTGCAAGTTTAGGAGATGATTTAGGCATTTCTTTGGCAACCTGTGATTGTTTACCTTCTTTTTACCTACCCATGAACATTTATCCTAGTTAAACCCCTTTGAGCCTCTAGCCTATTTTCTTTGACAACCTCATATGTAAACCGAATCCATTTTTTCAAGACCGTAATTTGATCCAAATTCCTAAGTGCTTTAAAGTGTAAAGTCATGTGACAAAATAAGAGGAAGTTGAGTGAGTATGATGCATTAGAATGTAATGGTGCTTGAATTTGTTATGAAAAAGAATTTCTATCATAAGAGGTGTGTTATGAAAAGAAAAAGGAAAAGAGAACTAAAAAAGTTAGTTATGTTTAAAATTGAAAAACAAAAGAGGAGAAAAGGGGAGGTAGAATAAAAGAAAGTAGAAAGGTTGTTTGAAAGAAAAGTGTTAATGACATAATGTGATGTATTAAAGCGCTTAGGAACATAGTCACTATTTCTGGCCAAAATAGTCCTACCCGTCCCTTAGCCTACATTACAACCAGCAAAATACCTATTTGATCCTAAGCTTAGCATTCTGATATTTAGTGAAGCATTATACTAAGGGCAAGCCTATGGTCATCAGCTGCAGCATATGAATTCTTTGTGAAGGTGAGAGCAAGGATACTCGTATACCTATGTTTCGACAAATATACTATACTTGTGAGTGATTATGGGTAATATATGGTGAGACACACATGGTTGATGAGTTTTGGGTAGTTGTGTATGATTCTTTGTGCCTTAACTTTTGGATACGAATTAACTACCATCATGAGTCTATGTTGGAGGTTGAATTGTTTCTACTAATGATCAGAAAACTGCTCTTGGTTAATGATTGTCGTGCTTGTCTTGACGAATATTTTGTGTTGTTACTGTGAAACCCTAAGTAGATGTTTAGATGGACATGATCGTTTGTTCGAGGATGAACAAAGATTTAAGTGTGGGGTGTTGATGATAGGCAAATTTACACGCCTAAAGTACTATATTTTACCCATATTTTAGCTAAAGTTTTGAGGACAAATTATATAATTCATGCACTTTTAGTCCTTTTTCCTATAAGTGAGATAACGAACATGATTAGCAAATTTTCAGGTATAAATGATGCAGAATTCAGCATTTTATGGATAACTTAATGCCAAAGAAAGCTTCACGAAAGGAGGAAAGCAAAGCTTGGACGCCAAGGACCAAAAGTGGCGCATGGAAAATCTGTCCCGAGCAAAAACAGCAATTCTAAAGACTTTGGGGACTAGCAGTAACTTATTAGGATTAGGATAAGGAATGCAGTATCCTAGTAGGATTAGGATAAGTAATGCAGTAGCTTAGTAGGAATAGGATATGGGTGTTATGAATACCCTATTCTGCTAGAGATTTTTATTCATTCTTCAACTAACCATTCTACTACTATTCTTCTTTCATCTACAACTCTAAACAATTTGCTCTCAATTAATTCTTAATTACTTTCTCTTCATCTATTTTATTCTTAATTTCCACAACAAGAGAAACGCTATTCTACAAGGAAAGTTACGCCACAAGACAAACCACACCATACTACACGGAAGATCTTTATTGTGGTATAATGATAATGTCTATTGTGATTTCCTTCGCACTCATGAATAGCTAAACTTCTCTGTTGGGGTTATGGAAGCCTTATGAGATACTATCTATTGCTATGAGTTTGTGAGTTCGTGACACGTATGCTGCTTATATCATTATTCTCTTCATCTTAATCTAAATTCTTTGTGGTTGCAAACATATAGGATACGCCAGTATAGCATTAACTTGTTCGAAAGAAAAGTTATATGTCTAGAAAAGAGATAATGTCAAGGTAATAGGGCACCAACCCCTGTTAAAAAGTTAGTGCCGTAACTGGATTAACCTCTTGGAGAATTTGTACCATTAGATACTCTTTAAGCTCGAAAGAGTTAAAGTGAAATAGTCCTTGTTAGCTCGAAAGACGCCTGGATTTACCATCGAATACAATTCTCTATAAGCACATGCATGTCTGAATTCCGCATAACTCATAGCCAATAGAGACGTAAACTCAGAAGGTGGACATAACCCCAACTCTCAATTCTCATTGGTTAACATCTTACCATACAATCTTTCTCTTTACTTTGCTATTTTTCGTTTTTACTTTACTATTTTGTTTACATTATTTGCACATTAAAATCCCCCTTTTTTACGAGACTTGCACTAAAAGTCTAATAATCATTACTTACTTGTTGACCGGCTATTCTCTGTGGGATCGATACCCAACCCAGTTGGGTTATATATTTGACAACGACCGTTTTACACTCTTACGAGAGCTGTAGATTGAGCGTTATCAACTGGCACCTCTACTAGAATCTGAGAGACTGACTTGGTTACTTGTTCTATCATCTCCCCCTTGTCTTAAAGCCATCATTTTAAGTCTTTGAACCGTTTAATCAACATCTCTAAACTGGATTACCACCACTTCACACTAGAATCTGAGGTATGAAAATACACATAATTGGTAACTCACTCTGAATAACTATGCTCGATAATGTAAAATGTGTTGCTAGTACTTTCTTCTGAGATACAACTCTTAGCTTTCCATAAACCTAACAATCATCATGTAAAAACTTAAAATTGACTAACTTAGAATTTTCAACCCTTCTTTCTATTAGCTCAACCTTCAAAGATTCAAACTTAGATTCTAACACAGATCCTAGATATCCCAATATCTATAATAACCCGGCTACTTTCATCATAGACTACAAATATCACATCTCTAGTCACCCCCACATCATCATGCTTAATTTTAAGTCAGTACCATAAATTATCGCATACGCTATTCTAAGCCTTCTGGTTTACCTCTCATACAACTAACCCTAATTTACTATTGCTAAACTCTTGGGCTCATGCTTTTATCTCTAGATCATATGCTATCATAGGATTTTGAGAGGGGACCGACAACATATCTGACCCTATGCACTGAGGTACTACTCCTTCAATCCCTATCTGGTTCATCAAGAAACTGAAACTAAACAACTCTATTTCTGAAATCAACTAAAGGGATTTACTAGGATACTATAATCAGATAATTTCTATATACCCATATGGATAGGATAGATTTACCCATTGAGGTAGAAACTGAGGAGGGATCTACTAAGATTTTGGGACTGACTCTGAAGTTGACGACCATATAATGGGTTACAAAATAAAGAGAAGTGATAACGCTCAAATTACACTTTTGAATGGGTGTAAGCGATCGTTGTCAATATAAAAGCTAACTAGGTTGGGGTCGAATTCCACAGGGAATATGGTGTGAACTCAAGTTGTTTGCGATTTAATGGGGGGTTTAGGTTTAACAAGTTGTTGTTCATCACTTTTACTTTCGTTGTTTGTAAATCAAGAGTTTATGAAATAACCTGAATTATGTTCACTAGGTCTTCTGGTACATGACAGATGCTAAAAGTGGTTCAAGATTCTCTCTGTGGGTAGGATATAAGCTATCTTAATCGATGTTATGCTTAAGTATCTCTCAACCTACTTAAGCATTTAATTTTCTAATCCTCTCGTACTTAGGGAATATCTATTTACTGCCCAGATTTTACCTCAGGTTAACCTACCTTGTTACAGCTCTGATTATTAAACAAAGTATTTTCGAGTCCCTGTTGATACTTCACTTCCTACTATATTTGATTTCTTTCTCAAGCAAATCAAAGCGGGTGTGTCTACTATTTTCAACCAACAGGCGTTAATTAAAACTTTAGAATTATCAAGAAATGCTACCATATTTTGAATCTTGAATACTTAGCACCTCATCAAGAACTAATCCTAGATCCCATAACTCAAGTTAATGAAGTTTATCCACTCATGATGATATTAATGAAACACATAATTGAATTCATGATTTAAAAGATAAACTTACAGAGATGAATAATAACTAGTGAATCAGAGATTAGATCACAAAGGAAAAATCCCAAAATACTATCTCAAAAATAATAATCAACTTTTAACGACATTTCTGATAATCCATCACAAATGTGATAGCCTATCACAAATATCATCAACTTTAAATAGAACTTACTTCATTCTTAGTAGCCTTTGACGACATTTTTCATAAGCCATCACAGTTGTGATAGATTATCATAAATGTCATCAGCTCTTATCAGAACCCCACTTTTGATTTTAACTCAATTTTTGATCCCATTATTTATCAAAATCCACTTGAGTTCTAATTTGTGAGTTGAATTTTAAGCTTTAGGCTTGCACAGCAAACCCTAGTTCCAAATTTCAACCCCTTTTCCAGTTAAACTTGGTTCAAGTATCTTAGGAACCTGGGTTGTCATCAATATATCCCTTACCACTTAAAAAGAAAAGTCAAATTAAGAGCATACCTGATGGGAGCCTTCAATGTGATTACACGTACAAGAGGAAGTAAGAAAAAATTCTTGATTTTAATTGCAAACCCACACACAAGGAAACTTGCTTTTTGTTTTGCTTGGAAAAATTTTGAATAAGGAAATAAAATACTCTAAACATTGAAGGGAAATAACTTAAAAGAAATTAAAAACAAGCGGGAAGGTGGAAAGGTTCGACCGGGCCGGGGTCGGATCTTTATAATTGGCCCAAATTTGGTTGTTAAGTTACTTTCTGATGAAATCTTATGATGTCTTGTCATAGGTTTCACGACCTATCACGAATGTCGTCGGCCTTAACAGAACTTTAATTCAAAATTGGCCTCTCTGACGATAATTCTGATAGCTTATCACAGTTTTGACGACTTATCATAAATGCCATCAGGACCTTTTCTACTAATTTCATCAGTTTTCCACCTTCTGTGAACTAAATCCTAACTATAAAAATGAATACTTTAATAGAATATAAAATTTTAGGTTGCCTCCCAATAGCGCCTGATTTAATGTCGCCGCACGACTTAGTTATGTTGACTACTCAAACTTCGCCAAGACAACCTGTTGATACCCCTTTATCATCTTCATAGAATACATCAACGATTGAGAAAACACCCATCTCTTTTTGCTGAGTTATGGATGAGTGTATCTTGAAGAGAGTTTCTTTAATATTTAGCCTGAACTTCAGCTCATTCAGCTCCATGTCTATGATCACTCTCCCTGTTGCAAGGAATGGTCTACCCAAGATAATGGGCACTTCAAAGTCTACCTCACAATCTAGGACTACAAAATCAACAGGCAAAATAAAATCGACTACCTTTAATAAAACATCATGTAATATGCTCACAGGCTACTTCACAGACCTATCTGCCATCACCAACTGTATATTTGTTGGGGTAGGATTCCCCAAAACCAGTTTCTTGTACACAGCAAGTGGCATTAGGTTTATACTGGCTCCCAGATCGCATAATGCTTTGGTCAATTTCAAGGAACCAATAGTACACGAAATGGTAAACGCTCTTAGGTCTGCCTTTTTCTACACTTAAGACCTTATAGAGATAGCGCCACAATGGAGAAGATTGGTCTCCGTCTCACGGATAACCTTCCATTTCTTGGTCATAAGGTCTTTCATGAACTTTGCGTATCCTGGCATTTGCTCAAGTGCCTCAACCAAAGGCACATTTATTGTCAATTTCTTAAGCATTGTCAGGAATTTGCTGAATTTTGCATCATCAGCCTTCTTTTTCAATCATTGAACAAAGGGAGGTAGTGGTCTTGGGATAGTTTTCAATGTCACTTTCTCTTCCTTCCCTCTTTCCTTCTCTGAAGCATTAATAGAACTATCCAACTTGTCAGACTTCACTGGATTGCTTTCTTTGAATTCATCAACAACTACTTCACCATCAACAGATTTGCTCATAGAAGAGCCAAGTAATATCTTAACACTCCTAGGGGTAATCTCCATATATAAGCTATCATTTCATGGATTTTGAATCGTATCGCTTGGTAACGTTCCAGTCTTTCTCTAATTAAATACAGTGGAAAGTTGGATCACCTTCTGCTCCAACTATTTGATGGTATTGGAGTCTGAGTACACCAACTAACTGATGGATGTTAGATTGGTATTCATGGTGGTTACACCAGAGTTGGTGGCCTCAACTCCCTTCAAAAATTTTTCCATCATGTCCTCCATGGACATCTTTCCAAAGCTAGCTACAGCAGTTTCCTGATTCTAGGAGAAACATATAAACCACTCCAATCATTATTACTTCTCCAGTTTCCTTGCTCTCTTTCTTTATAACCAGGCTTATCATAAATGTTCCATCATTGATTCCCTTGGCTGTTGCCTCGGAAATCCCCTGATTATTAACATAATTCTCCTCTTCTTCAGGTTCCACATCTACTCAGTCTTGAGATGTTATGGCTTTCACTTTCTCATTCTTCCATGACAATAAGTGCATGGTAAATAAGTCCATCTGAGTCTTTAGATGGTCCATGTCTTGATCCTGCTCCTCATCTCTCCTACGTTATTCAGTAGAAATACCAACAGAAATAGTAGAGATTGCTACCAAAAACTCTCTGGTATGCCAAGCCCGACTCTGTTTGGTCATCCTATTTAGCATATCTGAGGCATCTTAAAAAGACAAAGCAACAAACGAACCACCAGCAACATTATCTACAATCGGATTTGTTACAGAGTTGAGGGCCCTGTATAAAGTCTCCATCAAGTATAGGTCCGTCATATTGTGGTTCGGACACTATGTTAGCTTCTTCTTGAATCTCTCTTAAGTCTCATGCAAAGCTTCAATAGGAAGTTCTCTAAAATTGCTAATTTCGTCCCTCAATTGTACCCTCTTGGAGGGTGGAAAAACCATTCAAGGAAAGCTTCTTGTAATTGCCTCCAGTGGGTAATGGAATCAGGTGTAAGCTCATTCAGCTACAATGTTGCCTCCCCAGACAGAGACAACGGGAACAACCTCAACCGAATAGCATTCTGGCCCACTCCTGGGTGATCAAAAGATTTGTAAATGGTGACAAAATTCACCAGATGCAGGTTCGAATTATCCCTAGGAAGGCCACCAAATAACCCCTTTAGATTGAGGAGTTGGATAATAGTACTCGTAATGTTGAACTTGATTCCAGGTACCAACGGTGGAGAAATAATTACGCCCGTTGTACCTGTCCCATCCATGCCATCATCATCATCATTCAGATCATACTGGACCGGTTGGTACTCTTGTCTTCTTTGGAATAAATAGTTCTAGTTAACATTACGTGGCACTTGTGCAGCTATCTACTCTGCACGTCTTGGGTTACCAGGGTTCAATAACTCCTCGTCCCCTAAATCTTCATCCTTAGGGTTTGGATGTTGTGCATGTTGACTGACATTTTGGACATTCACCTGAGCTCTAACTAAGGCTTCCAGTCTGTTAGTCTCTTGCTGTTCTGCAATTATTTATATTCGTTGTGGTTCTGGATTTAGTGGTAATAATGTTTCTCCAGAACTTCTGGTGCTTGGGATACACTATAAAATCCTACAAATAAATAAAAACAACAAATAAACGTAAATCTAGGAAACTTAACTAACAGTTAGTTAGCGCATACAAACTTCAGCATACAACCATATCCCTAGAAACTGTGCCATTTTTGACAACGCTCAAATTACACTCTTGAATGGGTGTAAGCGATCATTGTCAATATAAAACCCAACTAAGTTGGGGTCGAATCCCACAGGTAATATGGTGTTAACTCAAGTTGTTTGCAATTTAATCCACTAACAGTTTAATGTTTCCTAAAATGGGAGATTTAGGTTTAATAATTTGTTGGTCGTCACTTTACTTTTGGTGTTTGTAAATCAAGAGTATATGAAATAACCAGAATCATGTTCACTACGTCTTCCGGTACATGACAGATGCTTAAAGTGGTTCAAAATTTTCAAGGTGGGTAGGATAACAAGATATCTTTATTGATGTTATGCTTAAATGTCTCTCGACCTACTTAAGCGTTTAATTCCCTAATCCTCTCGGACTTGGGGAATTTTTATTTACTGCCCAGATTTACCTCAGGTTAACCAACCTTGTTACAGCGTTGATTAATAAATGAAGTATTTTCGAGTCCTTATTTATAATTCATTTCCTACTATATTTGATTTCTTTCTCAAGCAAATGAAAGCAGGTGTGTCTACTACTTACAACCAACAAAGGTTAATTAAAACTTCAGAATTATCAAGAAATCCTACCACCTTTTGAATCTTGAATACTTAGCACCTCATCAAGACCTAACCTTATATCCCATAACTCAGGCTAATGGAGTTTATCCACTCATGATGTAACAAACGAATTACATAATTGAATTCATGATTTGAAAGATAAACTTATAGAGATGAATAATTACTAGTGAATCTCAGATTATATCACAAAGGAAACCCAAAATACTGATAATAATCTCTCAAAAATAGTTGTGTTGTTAAAATCAAGAAGAAAAAAGAGAAAATATCAAAATATGTTGTCCAAAACTCAAGGTGTCAACCTTGTGCGGAATAATAATAATAATAATCCTCCTAGAAAACCGTTGAACAAAGCTTTAATTAGTGTACCCTAAATAAGGAAACAAAATCAAGGCTACAGCTTTTTCTCGGAATAGACGATGACTATTGGTGACGCCTTATCAGGATCCTGACGACTTATAAAGAATGTCATCAGGTCTTCTTCAAACTTGCACTAATCTTTTCTTAGGTTGATGGCAACTTCTGACAGTTTATCAGGACTATGATGACTTATCAGACGATGGCCATAATATCCTATCACCAGGCTGACGACCTATCATGAATGTCGTCAGTTGCACTCGTCTTTTAATTGCTTCATATTTCAGCCATTTTACTTCCATTATTGTTGGTTCTCTATCATATCAGCTTCTACTGCAAAATCAAACATAAAACAATCAAAAATGGCAAAAGTTGCTTAAGACTTTGCAACTATTCTTAGTTAAAAACCTCAAATGTGTTAGCATCTGCTCACACATCAAGAAGCTCCATGGTCTAGAAAAGCATAAATATGTAAAACAAAACACTTTTAATGTACCAGTAACCTCATCAGGAGAACCTTCTGGTCTTTTCTGGACTGAAGTGCATAAAGTCTATTCTAATGTTGACCCTGGGTTGCACTGAAAGTGGATCCCTGCTGAGTCAAGTGACCAAATGAAATTGGGAGGATGACTGTGCTGACCTTGTGGACCAGTCTTTGGGCATTCTCAAACTCTGCGGCCTGACTCACCATATCCAAAATAGATATCACTATCGGCTCTACACACACCTAGTAATTTCTACCATATCCTTCGCAAAGCAGATGGGTACGACCACTGCTCACACTACCTTGGGTTTTAGAGCCTGGTGCCCTATCCCAATAGTTATTCTTGAACTTTGGTACTGGTTCACTAGATAGAGTTGGAGCTGGGGCGTCAAACTTCAGTCAAAATTGAGAATGGTTACCACCCTCTGACCTTGGTTGAGCAAAACCAAAGTTACCCATTCCAGCTCTCTTATTTTCTCTTTTTTTTATTAAGCTTCTGCTCCTCAATCTATTAAGCATGCACCATAAGCCTAGATATGTTCATATTCTTAATTAATATCGCAGTCCTACACTCTTTGACCACAGTATCAGATACCTCAAACACAAACTTGCTCATCCTAGATCTGTTGCCAGCCACCACATGAAGAGCATACCTTACTAACTGAGTAAACTTGAGGGAATACTCTTTCACACTCATGTTTCCCTATTTCAAATTAATGAATTCTAATACCTTAGCTTACCTTAACTCCAAAGGAAAGAATCTCTCTACGAAAGTTGTAGCAAACTCCTCCCACTCTACAGGCTCTACTTCTATGCCTCTATCCCTTTTCCACTTCTTAAATCAGATGTGAGCTACATCCTACAACTGGTAGGTATCCAATTCAACACTCTCACTAGAAGTCACCCTCATAATGTCGGTTATCTTCTGGACCATGTCTAGAAATTCTTGTGGATCCTCTTCAGATTTGGATCCCAAAAACAGAGGAGGATTAATTTGGGTAAAGTCCCGAATCTAAGCTATGGAAGTATTGGCCACTGGGTTGGCCGGGATAATGACTGATTAAAATTTCTGAGATGCTACAGAGTAAGATAGAGTAGTGAATGTGGCTCTAAACTCTGCATGAGAAACATGCTCGTTCAGGGGATCTTCCTGAACGGGCGAAAGTGCTGGTTGATTTATATTTTCTCTTTCATTTGTCTTTCTGGAAGACATGGTCTATAAATAGAAGGAAATATTGAATTAGATAGAGAGTTCAACTTGAGCTCATGCTCTTTTGCAAAACATTAACACTGAAAAAAGGGAAACTTTTCTTAAAACGTCTCGTAGCCTCTTATCCACAAGTGTGGTACGCTTCACACCAATGCATAAGGCTCTACTTGACGCAGATTTCAGAATTCCTAGGATACTTTAAAACCTTAGGATCTGATACCAAGTTTGTAACGGCCCAAGAGTACACCCTGGGCGTCATATGGTGCTTATAGTCTCGAGGGACCACAAGCTAACCCATGAGTTTGTACCTGCTGTGAGCACTGAATAAAATTGATAAAAAAAATATCATATACAGAATTTAACTAAGGAATGACATAAGATTTTAAATCATAGATCTGATAAAGTCTGTAAAACAAAATTGATAATACTGATAAAACGTCTGACAAGGACAACTAAAAACTGAAGACAGACTAACTGTCTGTACTAGTTTGAAAAGTCTCTATTGACTGACTGTGGAACTGATGGGACAAACCCTCAACTAACTCTGACTAACTAATGAACTAAAAGCATGAAAATAAACTTGATTTTGACCATCTCCGCGATGCGGCTTTATCGCAATGGGCTACTGTCTCTTACTAAAAGTGTCATAACTTCTCATCCGAGTATTGGATTTAGGCAAAATTAATATTGTTGGAAATATAATTCAATTTTATACAATTTGTTATGTCTTGAGTTGGAAAATTCTCAGTAGAGAAAAAGATATGCTCAGTTAAATTTGACTAAAGCAATACTCTTCCCAAAACTCAATCGATAAGAAATATTTTGATTCGAGAGTTATTTGAGGCCTTAATATACATCAAACCCACTTACAAAACTATCAAATAAATATAATTTATTTTTCATGATCTCGAAGCATGGTTCTAATATTGGTCTAAATTTTTGGGGTATTACAAATCATTTCCATTAGTTTTCAAAAATCTCTGAAAATGTTTCATCTTCTTGTCTTCTCAACGACTCAACCTTTGTTCCAATATATTGGTTAATCCCCTCACAACATATCAATTTTATTTGTATTTTCGACCACATCAATTATCATTTTCGACATCCTTTTTCCTTGTATCCATCATTTTCTCTCTTTGCAAGTAAGAGTTTTGTATAATTAGAGATTTTTAGTTAATGATTAAAAAGAGAAACTTTAATTGTATTATCTTTAATAATGGGTTAACAATTTTGAGTTTTGATGCTAAAAAGGTAAGAAGAACCCAAGAAAATCCTAGTTTTATGGTTGTTGTTCTCTTAGTATGGTGGTTGATGGAAAACGTAAATGGGTTATCTTTTTTGAATGAAATGTGATTTTTTGTTGTTGATGTTCTCGAACATTGTTGTAAAAATTGCACAAACTTGAAATTTGTCCTCTTTTAGAGATTAATGATTTTGTCTTGTTATTGTGTTGTTATATTGAATCATTTCACTTCACTTGGTATTTGTTGGTGTTATTGGTGAATGTTAACGGTGTTGTTGGTATTGTTGATGTTGTCGGTGTTGTTTGTTTCTTTGTTTTTTGTGTTCTGGTATGTTTGTCTTATTTTTTGTTTTGTTGATGTTGTTGATATTGTTGGAGTTGTTCATGCTATTAGTGTTGGTGGTATTAATGTTTATGATTTGCCCGACAGTTGTGTAATCTGTTGGATAACCTATTTTAATTTCTTCCAATAGATGACCCACATTTGTTGGAAGAAATTAAAATAGGTCCTTATATATGTTTGATTTCTTTAAATAGATGCCCCAGTTATTGATTAAAATAGGTCTTCCAACAGATGACCCACTTGTTGCAATAGATGGGTCATTTTTTGGTTAACTGGCATGAATTATTCCAACAGATTATGGAATAGATGATTGCTCATATATTGGAATAAATCAAAATAGCACTTACAACAAATGACCCACCTGTTGCAACAGATGAATAATCTATTGGAAGAAATCAAACCAACAGCAAGACAATTTTGATTTCTTCCAACAGATAACCCATCTATTGTAATAGGTGGGTCATCTATTGTAACAGATGGACATTTGTTGCAATAATTGGGTCATCTATTGCAAATATTTTTTAGTGTGTTGTAATTATTAAATTTGTGTTACCTTTTTTTAAAATGATACATACATCAATTGTAATCTTTTTTGTTTTTCTCTTATTTGTAGATGAAAGATGTCTCCCAAAAGAAAAAAAAAGTGGATAAACTTCTGACCAACCAACTAAAAAATCTAAATTACAGATTAGTTTGGAGAAGCTTGTTGAACAAGCTCTTTCATAAATGAATGAAGTTTTTCCTTCTCTGGATAATGAAGTTGTGGAAAGAGATGATGTAGAAAAAGATGTTACAGGAGTTGAAGAAGAGTTTGTAGAGGGTGGTGATGAAAACAAAAATGAGGAAGATAATGAGGATGGAGATGATAAAGTTAAAAAATATAAGGATAAAGGTGAAGATGAAAAGGAAATAAAAAGTGAAGAAGAATGGGAAAAACAAAGTGAGGTAGGTGATGATGAGGAAGAAGATGGATTTGGAAAAAATGAGAAAGATGATGATTATGTTGTTACATCATCGATTGAACGTGAATGTAGATTTAAATTCCAGCTTGATTTTGTCAAAACTTTTATTATTGACATATTTCAAGTTGAGATGCAGATAGATAACCCTGTAGATTTAAATGGTGATTTTGTAGTTAAATCTCTCATTGAAATTTTTTTTTGATGTGTTTAGGAAGATTTTGAGGGAGGGAAAATTGAAATATAATTTTAAGTCCAGTTGGTTTGGATACTTTCTTGATCTTCCAGAGGAAAATAGTGCACGCTTTCAATCTACCATGGTATATGATCTTCACAAGCATGGGATCAAGTACAAGGGTGATGATGAAGAATTAAAGGATGAGGAAAATAAGATGTATGAAATCTGGATAAATTACTGTGGCATGTTGATTTATTTTGGCATCAAAGAATTTGTCATAGTGACTGGCTTAAGATGCCATCATCCACTTGAACCTCTTCCCAAAGTAACACCCTTGAAATAATCAAAGGCAAGAAGCACACCAAAACCACCATAAAAGAAAGGCAAGACGCTAATCAAGCCACCACTCATCAAAACCAACAAAGAAAAAAATAGATGAGTTGTTGGCCATTGTTGGACCTAGATACAAATCTAGAATATTGATAATTGATCTTAAGAATAAAAAGTTTCCAAAGAATTACAAGGATCCATTGTTCTTAGTTTGGTTTGTGCATTTCATTATATGGGCTAGAGACATCAACAAAGTCATCGGACCTGAATTGTTAGTGCTTGCTCAAAATTTTGATGCATTCAACAATTATCCATGGGGATATAAAAGCTATTTTATTTGTTGTCAAACATTTATTGACAAAGATATCCCCAAATATTATCAACTTATATGGCTTTCCTTGGGCTTTCATGGTAAATTTTATCACTATTTCTTTAGTCTTTCATTTATTTATGCTATTGAATAATTATTCTGATTTTTTTGTATCATATTTACATTTTTAGACTTGAGAATTTGAAGTCATTCCTCACTTCCTGACAACTAGTCAAGGAGTACTCGGATGAGGTTTCTCATCCAATGATTCTTAGGTAGTTGTCTGCCAAGAACAACCCAAAAATGAATCCCCTTGATCTCTTCAACCCTCCTGATGCAGTAAGTCTTTTTTAAAGTATAATAATTTTTCCTCAAGTTAAGACATTACAACAGATGTGTTATCTATTGCAACTTATCTCTAAATATTACCCATCAACTGCAACTGTTGCAACAGATAGGTAATCTATTGTAACAGATAGTTCATCTGCTGCATAGTTTATCTGAACTTATGTTAATAGATTATCCGTCTACTACAACAGTTGATAGATGTGTAATATGTTGAAATAGATGAGTAATATGTTGTAATAAATTACTCATCTATTGCATAGGTTCTTTGTGTTAACATATTACCCAATTTACTGCAAATTATTATTTGATTTTAACATATCTACTTTTAGTTATAGGTTATGCATCCCTAGCTTGTACCTAATAAGTAAGAGTTGGAGATTCCTTTTTTGTTACTCTCGGTATTGTTCAAACAAAACCAGACCCAGAGGTGGATTTAATAAAGAAAGAATTGGATAGAGCAAAAGCCATCAAAAGAGTAAGGCAAAGTCAGTTCGTTCTTGTTGAGCCTCATGTTGAGGTTTTGGTAATGTTGCAATATATTTGGGATTGGTGGTGGTGGTAGTGGTGGTGGTGGAGTTAATGATGGTGTTGATGGTATAGTTGGTAGTGCTAGTTTCAGGCATGTTGATGTTGGTGCCAGGCACTGCGATAAGTAAGTTAATGATGCTCATGAAAAAAATTTGTTCGAAATCAGAGTTAACCATGATGATGATCATAATTGTGGTGGATTCACCCCTTTTAGTGGTCCCTCTTCAAGCTCATGTTTTGCTTGCAAATACCAAGAGAGCAAGGGCATACATGAAGATTTGATTAAAAGCATAGATGCTCTGACTGTTGTTGTTAAGAAATTAACATCTAAGAGGGTGTCATACCATTAAAGATGTTGATAGAGAAATTCACTCTATTTCAGGCTAGGAGACAAAAAAAAGCAATTTTAAAAGAACTCTTATGTATTAAATTAAGAAAAATTACAACTTTTCTTCCTTCCATTGTTGAGAAAGTTTGAGGGGCCACTGGAGAGCAGGGACCACTGAAGAGGGTGAACATATACATGTTTGTTCAACCCACCAAGAAGTCTAGTCTAAACATATTGATCAGATCCAAAAAGGCCTTACAATTCTAGACCATGCATGAATTTAGGTCATTTGACTTTAAAAACATAATAGATATGAAGGTGTGGTAACAGGATTGGGTAAGTTTACTTTTTTCTAACCTTCTATCTATTTTATTTCTTATATTTTATATCAATTGTTGCAACATATTATTCATCTGTTGTATAAGTTATAGTAAATTGGCTAATCTGTTAATACATATTCAGAGAACCTCTATAATACATGACTCATCTATAGCAATAAATGGTCTATCTATTGCAATAGATTACCCATCTGTTGCATAAGTTGTAGTATATGGGTAATAGTTAATAGGTTTAGAGAAACTATGCAACAAATGGACAACAGCGGACCCATTTGTTGCAATAGATGGTCTATCTGTCGTATCTTTCCATTTTTTTATAAGTTACTAACTTATTTAAAAAAAGTATTATTATATCACAGTATGTAGATGAAATTCTTTGCCTCGTGAGGGAAAGTCACCTCAAATTCACAAAGCATTATGATCTTAGGGATAGGATCATGGACCTCAACTTTTACAATAACTTCTTAGGTAGGTACAACAAACTCTGTGAAGAAGCAACAACTCCTGGTGCGAAAACAATTGAGAAGTTAGTTGTTGAGTTTATATGAAATGATGATTTGATTGACTATTGTAGAGGGAAGAGGCCAACTCTAAATGTCATGGATTAGATCGGGGCAAAGAGGATTCTTGCAGTTGTGAACTTGAAGAATAAACATTTGTGACTTTTGAGATCCTCATTATTGAGGGAGTCATGAATGTTAACGACTACAACTTACCAATCTTTGAGGAGTGGGAAATTTTTATTTGCATTGCCGCTATTGGAGTTGTTCCTAATATTATTGAAGCAAAGTGGAATAATGAATCACTTTTCGGAGAAGTTTCTCAACAAAAAATGGTCTATTGAAGGTCAAAAATAAGGCCTTTCCAAAAATGAGATCGGTGCCGCATGCGGGTCACACGCGCTTGTATTTATTCAATGTTTGTTAACCGGCACAGAAATGACAACTTTAAGAACCTCATTGAATGACAATATATTTACAAGGATGCAAGAGGTGTGGGATGCTGGGGTACTCTATAAAAGTTTGGAGCCCTGATTTGCCTTGTAATTTATTTATTTGATGTGTATAAAAATCATTGATGACAATTTTTTATTTTTAATATTTTAGTTAATATGTAAAATAGTATTTTACTTTAATATTATTGATGACAATAATTTAGTAATTAAAATTGAAGTCCATTTGTTTTATCATGAATTCTATTTTATTCTTAGATTTGGAAACTTATAATTTATTACTAAAAATAGATTACTAAGTTCAAATATTGCAATAAATGTATTATATATATATATATATTGGTGCCATGGCCCATGCAGGTCTCGAACCTGCGATCTTCGCATGTATTATAGATATAGACATTTGCATGATGAAATAAATAACTAATCTATTGTAACATATGAGTCATCTGTTGGAAGAGATCAAACAGATATAGACATACATTGCAATAGATGCATTATCTGTTGTAACAGATAGATAATCTATAGTAAATTATCAAACAAATAAAGATATCAGATGCAAAAGATAACTAATCTATTGCAATAGATCAGTCATCTATTAGAAATAATCAAACATATGTATTATCTGTTGCAATAGATAACTAACCTATTACAACAAATCAGTCATCTGTTAGAAATAATAAAATAGATAAAGACTTCCATTACAACGGATATATTATCGGTTGCAGCATATATCTCATCTATTGGAATTTATTAAACATATATGGACATCTGTCGCAACAGATAACTATTTGTTGCAATAGGTTATACACTCAGTTGATCATGTAATTACTATGAAATCAATTGAAATTGTAATCGAACTTATTAATTCAACTTTAATTTTAGTTAAATCAATTTATTTTATTATTCATAATGGTTTGGTTTGAATCATTTCACATCAAATTAATCAATTGATCACTCTATTTAAAACGAATACACTTAGTTAATCATGTAATTACTTTGAAATTGATTGAACTTATTATTTCAACTTTAATTTTAGTTAAATTAATTTATTTATTACTAATAATGGTTTAGTTTGAATTATTTCACATCAAATTAGTCAACTGATTATTCTATTCAGGACGAATACACTTAGTTGATCATGCAATTACTATGAAATTATAACTAAACTTATTAATTTAACTTTAGTTTTAGTTAAATAAATTTAATTATTACTAATAATGGTTTGATTTGAATAATTTCGCATCAAATTAGTCAATTGGTCACTCTATTCAAGATGAATACACTTAGTTGATCATGTAATTAAAATTATTAATTCAACTTTAATTTTAGTTAAATCAATTTAGTTATTTCTAATAATGGTTTGATTTGAATCATTTCACATCAAATTAGTCAATTGACCACTCTATTTAGGACAAATACACTTAGTTGATCATATAAATACTATTAAATTAATGAAATTGAAATTGAACTTATTAATTCAACTTTAATTTTAGTTAAATTAATTTAGTTATTACTAATAATGGTTTAATATAAATCATTTCACATCAAGTTAGTCAATTGACCACTCTATTCAGGACGAATACACTTAGTTGATCATGTAATTACAATATAATTCATTGAAGTTGCAATTGAAATTATTAATTGAAAGGTAATTTTAGTTAAATCAATTTAGTTATTACTAACAATGATTTAATTAGAATCATTTCACATCAAATTAGTCAATTGATCGCACTATTCAGGACGAATATACTTAGTTGATAATGTAATTACAATGTAATTCATTGAAGTTGCAATTGAACTTATTAATTGAAAGATAATTTTAGTTAAATCAATTTAGTTATCACTAATAATAGTTTTTAATTTGAACCATTTCACATCAAATTAGTCAAACAGATATAGATATATATTGCAACAGATGACTAACCTATTGCAATAAAATATAGTATTTAATTTAGAATTATATATAAATTGTAGGATATATAATAATATAATAATTTAAACATGAAACATAACAATTTTCATATCAATTCAAGTATTATAATAATATCTAAAACTACTCATGTACAATTAAATTATCAATCAAAGACTTACGAATATGCTATTAGAGATATTATAAAGATAGAAATGTATATATAAATCGGAAAAAGGAAATTGACTACCTTCTGTAGGAAAAGATAATTTTGATTTAAATGGGTCTCAATTGGATAAAGACTTATGTTGATAATGTGTTTTAAAATGAGATAGAAATATAACTACTAAGCAACAAATAAAGACAAGAGTTATGGCAGAGAATGTTAATGTCGTGCTTTCTTCTGTATTTTTTTGATTGTATCTTTCACTGAATAATGATAGTCTGTTTATAGTATAAAATGACTTTTAAAGTTACAAGAAATAAATCATGTTTATTCATTCAATATATGAAAGCCAAAGAGAGTTACGAAAGCGACATCCACATTGAGTAAAAGGAGTTATGAAAGGACATACATATTCAATGTATTTGTAACATATTTAGCAATTCGGCTCACTAGCTGGGGGTCTTCTTTAGTGAAGGACTCTAAATCCGACTGTGCTACACGCGGGTACATCTAAAGCGGCACTTGATCACTTTAGTGGTGACCACTTAACCGGTCAAATGGTCGCTTAAGCGATCATACCTGAGATACTATCAAATATTTTTTTTCTTATTTGTCTCCCATTTTTTAGGCTTTGAGTTTTGAATTTTAGAGTTTTTGGACGATTTCTTCTAACTTCAAGCTTGGGTAAGCTCCAAATCACTATGTCAATTATTTTACTTTAATTCTTATCAACTAAAACTCGTTAAAATGCGATTTCAAAAGTGACATTTGGAAATTTTGGCCTGGAAGACCTAAAATGGTTTTTATTCAATTTAAACCTCGTTTTTAATCTGTTTTGCTTGGATTTTCCTATATGACTTACTTTAATCATGGGTAATGTGTTTATGAAAAAGAATGATTTTACCCTTTCTTTCGAAAGCTCATTTCAAGGGTTCGTTTTGATCTTGATTTGAAAATAAGCAATATGGTATAGTTGACTACTTTTTTATGTGTAGATTCTATATTTGTATGTTTTAGTTGATTTTGAGACCATTTGGGAGGGGGAAATATTCACGTAAAGGGCTTTTTGGCTTGAATTTCAGCGTCACGAGGTAAGTTATGGCTTAACTTTCTTCAAACTAGGTTGGGTAGTTAATATTTTATATAAAGCATGCTATGGGTATGAAAATAAATGATGAAAAAAGTGTTAATATTATTGTGTACCCATTTGGGGGGCTTATGCGTTGTTATTGATGGATTGAGACAATAATTGTTATGTGCGTCCTGTGTGGGGGTCCTATATAATATTGTTGGTTTTGTATATACTTCTTATTGTTTTCTTTCTAGTAGAAGTGCTTTAGTTAGATTTTATGTGATATCAGTGATGTATTAATTGCATATTTTGCTTTAATGGTACATGATTTATATTAGATCATGGATGATTGACCTATTACGTGGAATTTTAACTCACGTACGTGTATATTGGTTGAATTTGAGATTCTCAATTCTTGTTTAGTTGTGAGCATTATATCCTCATATCATACATTTATTCCTAAGACATTGGTACCATTGTGAAAATATTAATTTTTCTAACAGAAATGTGACACCTTCAAAAATCTCATGTCGTAGTTCACGAGCCAGAGAGAAGATAAGAATATTGAGACTGAGATTGATTATTGAGATTGTATATGGATTGCGAACCCCCCATGAGTCCTACCTCGGGAATAGTGCTCGGTAGGTATATATGGAGGTTATGCGATAACCTCGAACATATCATATCACATCATCATCATTCTCATTCTCATTGCATTTCATACATTATGCATCTTCTGTATCTGAATTGATGTTTATCTATTCTGTAATTCTTTTCCTACTTGTATCTGGTGTATGTGATATATTTAGAATTATTAGTAGAGACGGTTTGGGATACTATTTGGGATATTTCTGATTGCAGGTGACGTACCCATAGTGTGCTTATATGCTTTATTTTCTATTTTGCTAAGGCAGCCTATGATACCTACTGAGAACAAATAGGTCGTACTTATCCTTACTTGATACAAGTATGACCACGAGGATGGACGTGAATGAATGCGTAATGAATTCATCCAAGGAAGTGCACAAGTGAAGTGTAAAAAAGGGCCTAAACACACCAAAATCAGCCCACTTCTTGCACTTGATGGGTACCTCACCCTTGAGGGGTATTATGGATATTTCACACTATTTTTATAATATTTATAAATAGAACCTTTTAGGGTCTCATTCATTAGACTTTGATGATAATGAATGTTGTATAACATTGAAAGACAAGTCCTCTCTCCTTGAGGCACAATTCTGAAACTTGTGACTAGGGTGATACTAGGGTGGAATCACTAGTATTGCATTTTTGCTTAGAACGTTGGGTGCTAGAGGAGGTTGAGGTTTCTCTTGTGCTCATCGAAGAGAGTAAGTGTTCCTATTATCATTGTATTAAGGGTCTAGGTGCTTGAATACACTTAGGTACTTAGTTCATGAGATAGTGTATGTCACTCTATCTATCCTTTGTATTCTTGCAATCTTGTAATGTTTGTATCTCATATTGTACCCATTTGTGTTTTTATTATTCCCATTGTTAAGTTCATCTTGTTCTTCATATACTTGTTGTTAATCATAGTTTGGGTTGGCTGATTTGTTGTTGAAAACACCTCTTTCTATCTAGTTATTGTGTAGGTGTAGCAAATCCGAGAGAGGTCTTCATTTAGTCCATGGTTTGTAGTGATTTGTGGACTGTTTGGAGTGTGTTTAGTGTTTCCATTGTCATTTTCATATCATTTGGTATCAAATCATGGCTTGATCTTGTTCCTACAAGATCAAATCTTGGGCTAGCTCACTTGAAAAAAAATTGAAATCTGAAAATTCCAGAAAAAGAACAATCTGTCCATTTTGTGTTCTTGGCCAAAAATTGTATTTTTTTTTCTTGTCTTTGTTGTCTCTAAGTGTTAGTTTTGTTCCTCACTAACACATTGAGTCTATATCTTGATTTGAGCTTGTATTTTGATGTTGTTATTATAAACATAAGCTTGGCCCTATGTTGTTGAACATTGTTGTGGTAGGCATTATTGTTGAGAAACTTGATTGGCCATGTGGTTGGTCGTTGTTGAAAGGAGTGTTGTTTTTTTTATTATTGGTGAATGTTGTTTTTGTTCTTGAAGTTTTTCACAACCTTCATCTCTTGTTAAAACCGAAGACACAACAATAAAAGACTTGGTCGTTTGTTGTTATGGATTGGAGTTGGCCGTTGGAATTGTTGTTGTTCTTGAAAATTGTTGTTATTGTTCTTGGTGTAGTTGTTGTTGATCTTTAAGTTCTTCACCTTCCTTCATATATTGTTAGAACATAAAGTGAATGATAGATCCTCAAAGGTAAAGGAAAGAGGTGTAAGTAATAGTTAGTCTTAAAAGTTCCCCACCACCAAAAGACTTTACATCACCTCTCAACCACTTTCCCATGAAACAAGGGTCCATGTTTTAAGAAAAAGTACTACAAAAGTCAAGTCTTGAAATTTGAAACTTGAAAAAAGGCTCCAAGACTTATTCTTCCCTCCTTCAAACAAATTCTACCAATCCAAACTAAAATTTGTTCAGACTTGGACTTTGGAAAAAAAATATTATAGAAACCGCAACCAATAGTGGCTACCACGTCATTAAGTTACTGTTCACGTATCAAATTTTGGCTTAAATTTTAGATTTCTTAGTTTCCTTTTATTGTTCCTTAGTTTCAATTTCGTTGGTTCCACTACTAATTGGCAAAGTAGTACTCATTTACTAGATTCTTAGTTAGTCTTTGTATTCGTTCATCGTGTTAAGCATTTGTTGTGTGCTTTTCTCTTTTGTTAATTCGTTGTGTCTTGTTGGTTCAAGTCCGTAAATAAATTTTCTTTTGAGTTAACTCAAATGAAAATCTATTTTGGGCAAAGATAGACTCATCCCTCAATCACTCACGAAGTACAAGTCGGCTTTCAATATTTGTGAAACCAAGTGTGAGGTAAAAATCGAGAGTGAGAGTGTGGTGAGATATTTTTGAGCTAACAAGTTTGTTTGTTTTGTTGTTCATTATTGTCTTTTATTTTAGGTACCATGGATTCCACCAATCTCGATGCCACGTTTGACTGCATCACCGACTATATTGAAGAAATGAAATGGCACTTGGAAAGGATACGCCAATTGCTACCTAAACTTATCCCACAAAATCCAACTTCCCTTGTCCAAACACCTTGTGATGATAGCTTTCCGAAGGAAGAGGTGGGATACCCCAACCCACACCAAGGTAAAGAGGAGATTGAAACATCTTTGGTACGTGATAGTGAACTTATAGAGAGCGGAGCACTTGCTAGTTCCAAATCTATCTGTGAGATAGATCATGCTCTCTTTAGGTTTAATGTCTTATTTGAAGATGATAGAAACACTCATAATGAACTTAGTGGTGAAAATAATGGTACAGATTGTCTTGAAGGCTATAGCCGATATGCTAACCCACTATGGTGTGACAACATTCCTCCTAAAGATGAAAATCTCTTCTTAAAAGATGAGAGTACTCTTATAGGCAAGGAATGTATAGTCTCGAAAATAAGTACTCTTGGTAGTACTCTTGGTGTACATGATGATCAATTTACTCTTAAATGTAGTTCACTACTTGAGTATGTGAATAGTGTGCTTAAAAATTCTCAAGTTAGTGATGATGTCTATAGAATTAATCTTGATAATACACATGACTCTTTGAATATCTTGTGTGGTAAAAACATTGCAATTAGTTTTGTTCATAGAGACTATGTGTATAAAAACGTTTCTGTGTGTGAATGTGGGAATGGCATTCTAGGGGAAGGAAGGGATAGCCTCGGCTTAGGCCCTTGGCTAATTTTTTCATTTGATCCCAGAACCCTCTTGGAATGTGGAAATCTCTACACTCCCCACTTAATGCTTGGTCAAGACGACAAACAATGTTTGGTTGTGGGTGCTAATGAAGGAAGAAAAAGTTCTTCCTATGTGGATGATGATCGCTTCCTTTGTGTTTTTTTACTAAGCTTTTTATGTTCAACACAAAGGACCCATGGATATACTCCAAGTTTGCCCCCCCCCCCCGGCATGAAATGTGATGTGTGTATTTTCCTAACCCTAACCCCTTATATCTTGAGGATGTATGCTTGTTGTCTTCTCTTGATTTTGTGAAGTACGGATTCAAGGTTGAATCCTTTTCAAGAAAAGGAGGATGATACAAGTATGACCACGAGGATGGATGTGAATGAGTGTGTAATGAATTCGTCCAAGGAAGTGCACAAGTGAAGTGTAAAAGAGGGCCTAAACACACCAAAATCAGCCCACTTCTTGCACTTGATGGGCACCTCACCCTTGAGGGGTATTATGTATGTTTCACACTATTTTTATAATATCTATAAATAGAACCTTTTAGGGTTTCACTCATTAGACTTTGATGATAATGAATGTTGTATAACATTGAAAGAAAAGTCCTCTCTCCTTGAGGCATAAATTCAAAACTTGTAACTAGGGTGATATTAGGGTGGAATCACTAGTGTTGCATTTTTGCTTAGAACGTTGGGTGCTAGAGGAGGTTGAGGTCTCTCTTGTGCTCACCGAAGAGAGTGGATGTTCCTATTATAATTGTATTAAGGGTCTAGGTGCTTGAATACACTTAGGTTATTAGTTTATGAGATAGTGTATGTCACTCTATCTATCCCTTCTATTCTTGCAATCTTGTAATGTTTGTATCTCATATTGTACCCGTTTGTTTTTTTGTTTTTCCCATTGTTAAGTTCATATTGTTCTTCATATTCTTGTTGTTAATCATAGTTTGGGTTGGCTGATTTGTTGTTGAAAACACCCTTTTCTATCTCGTTATTGTGTAGTTGTAGCGAATTCGAGAGAGGTCTCCATTTAGTCCACGATTTTTTGTGATTTGTGGATTGTTTGGAGTATGTTTTGTGTTTCCATTGTCATTCTCATATCACTACTGTGCCCCTTTCGAAGCACATTTAGGAGCAAGGGCATCGTGCGACAGCTAATTTTGGGTAGTGATTTGATACATCCGAAGTAGTGGCCGCTCTATGCTTCTAGAATCAACCTCCTAACATATCCTAGTGAGTTTATGTCTTTTTTGTATTCGGAGATAGACTTATGTTCCTTTTTGGATTATCAATTGTATTTTCAAACTTTAAGATGTATTTATATTGTTCTTACACTATGACTAGAGGTGGAAAAATTAGTCCAAACCCAAATGACCCTCCCAAGGTTTGATAGGTTTGGGCAAGAGTGATTTTGATATTAGGCTAATTTGGGTTAGTCCAAGTTAATCCATTACAAATCGTCATCCCAAATAGACCTATGATGATGCCCAAAGTTGACCCATCAATTGCTTGTAGCCTTTATCGAAATCTTGTTTATTAATCTAGACTTAATTATGCAATGAAAATTTAAGCAAATCGAGAGGAAAATATATACTTCATATGTCTGGAAAATTCATTTCATATTTTTTTAATTAAAAGTAGAATAGTAATTTTATTGTAAAAGAAAAAATTTGTAAGACCTATTTATGTTAACTGAAGAACAACTATTATTTCTTCTAGCTAAAATAGCATAGGCACACTACAGGAGAACTTTAAGGATATCATCATCTGTAGTATGATCCTTTATTTTGTTGGAAAGGTAAAACTATTTTAGAAAAAATTTAAAAAAAGTTTGTATGCTCGTACTTTATAGGAAGGGATATATAAAAGTATACAATAAAATATTTTCTTCGTATAGAAATCTCAAATTCGTAAAATACAAAACTTATAACTTGAATTTGTGCTTATTGTTGTATTTCTTTGAAAATATTTGGTTGCTAATGTTTGTTAGTATTTCTTAAAAATAAATAAGAAAAGGTCGGTCAAGTTGGGCGGATTGGGTTACAACCCATTATTTAGCCCATCTTGACCTAGCCCATATTAGCCCAAGTTACTTTGGGCAGGGTTGGGTAATGATCTATTTATTGATTCAACCCATTTTAGCCCGCCTAAATTCAAACCAAACAACCCATTTTCACCCCTAATTGTGATGCCATATTTTGGGATGGATTGTGGTATTATTATCAGACTTCCGCAACTATTATATATGTATGGTTCTACTTCGTTCTAGAAGTCGTGCCTTGGAATTTTATGTTGATTTCGTACATCATATCAGTTTGGACGACTTATTTGTCAAAGCTCAACCGCGATAAGTATCATCATGACCCTTAATATTTAGATCGTGACAAATAAATTGAAGAAGAAAATAATTTTTTCTCTGTTCAAATATACTTGTCACCATTTTTCTATTTGATTTCTATTTTTACTTATCATTTTTGACAAATCAAGAAAAGACAATGTTTTTCATGCTTTACCCTTAGCATTGATTACTTACTCTCCAAATATTTTTTCAATACTTATTACTACTAAATATCAATTAATAAGGATAATATAGTAAAATCAATATATCAATCATTGTTTTCTTACTTGGTATTCCTAGTCAAAATATGACAATTAAATTCGAATAGAGAGTATAATATAATACGACACATTATAAAATAATACTTAGTGATATCATTGGAATATGAAATTATGCATGATATGTCTCGTCACGCAGAGTTTTATTATAAATCAATCTCCACCAATACCTTTGTCAAACGATAGAAAACATCAAAAAACTCTCCGATAAAAATGAATAACTATAAAATTGCACAACCATATTGTAAACTAGTGAAATGAGCTATGCTTCCCAAGGTAATAAAATCTTTTATTAAATATGTAAAAAAATATATATATTTAAATATAAAGAATGTGTTTTAAATTATTTTTTTAAAATCAAATGCAATTAAAATTTCTCAATTATTTTATCTTGTTTATCTTTCTTCATCATTTCTACTAGAAGAAATTAAGAATATACTTATATGATATTGTTAGTTACTCTAAAAAGACTTAAATGAATTTTTTCAACCTTAAATACCTAAATTTAGAATTTGTAACTTTTAAGTAATCTAAATTAAAATAGAGAAATTAAAAGAATAATTTTACCACTAAAGAACTTGTAACTTGATTGGTATTTTAGCACTTTGATTTCATTGGTCTTGCGCTCATCTTATGCAATTTAGTTTCAAAAAATAGTCAAATAAATTAGCTCTAAAGAAATAGCGTCTAAATTAAAATGAGAGGAGTATAGTTTAGAAAGTAATCATAATTTAATTGGTTTTTTAGCAATTTCATTTGGTTGATCTTGCGTTCATCTAATGCAATTTAGTTTCAAAAAATAGTCAAATAAATTAACTCTAAAGAAATATTATATAAATTAAAATGAGAGGAGTATAATTTAGAAAATTACAAAAAAATATTCCTACCCATAAATTCTTTATACGACTTTGCCAACCATGGTTCTTCGCGTGAAAGCAACCATATGATGTGATGATTAACATTTTTTTTCATGTTCTTCCTCACCCTTATACATGGTATAATAACATAGAAGAGAAAGAATAATGGAAACTTTCATGAAACAAAACATTAATTTATATAGGCAAAATGGAGGAATTTCAGAAGGTTGTCATAAATATATATATATATATATATATATATATATATATATATATATATATATATATATATATATATATGGGTTATGAATTTATATATAAAAATGAAGAATACCATAAGGTATCTTAATTTTTAAAATAAATATTTAAGGGCTAGCTTGAGAATTACCAATATTATTAAGAGTAGAAATTAAATAGGTGAGTTATGGACGCATAAATATTAAAGTTACAAACATTTTTTTCTTTTATTATATAATTATTAGAGTTAAATGCTTTAAACACACAAATACTTGAAATAAGGAGAAATTTTAATAAATGTCAAAAAAAAATCACAAAAAAAGATAAATAAGAATGAAGGTCATAGAGAGTTGACACACCACCTCCTCTGTGATCTTCCTTTTTATTATGTATATAGATTCAAATAGTATTATAATATTATTCAAAATCGATATAGAAATTCATAAACTTCAAATCTTGCGTCTACCTCTGCCTCCCGACCTCTCCCATTCTCTTAACAAAGTGAAAGCGAATAGCGGGAGGATTAATACAATGTAGACACAGATTAAAACATACAAGATTAGTAGTGCCACATTTGACAAGACAAGCGTTTTCACATCTTTGAATATCAGAATCCCCTCTTGTACCTAAAACCATATTCATAAACAATATCATAGCAATAACTAATCCAAACTTTATGATCAATTTCATACTCTTTTATTCAGTAGTAGTAATCTGCAAGAATTATAATTAGATTGAGATTAGGATAAAGCTGGTCTATTTATGCAACTGTAGTGATAAAATTATGGAGGAATATATGAGTCAAATATTATTCAATGTGCTTCATTAGAGGAATATATGAGTAAAATATTAGTCAATACCCTTAATTGGAGAAATATAAAGCGCAGTCTAGTGCACTAAAGCTATCGCTATATGCTGTGTCCGGAAAAGGGCTCCACCACAAGAGTATATCGTATGCAGCCTTATATTACATTTCTACCAGAGTCTCTAGCAAGTTAATACTATTAGTCAATACCCTTAATTGGAGAAATATATGAGTCAGATATTATTTAGTCTCTTTAATTGAAAGAATATGAGTCATATATTAGTCTGTCATTAATTGTAGGAATCTATGAGTCGAACATTGAAATTATTCAATGTCCTTAATTAAAGGAATATTGAGTTAAATATTATTTAATATTTTTAATTGGAGGAATATATGAGTCAAATATTATTCACTGTCCTCAACCCTAAGAATATATGAGAAATATCAATCAAATGCCCTTGAACGAATATACTTCCCCCGTTTCATATTAGTTGGCTCCTATAGACTTGGTACACCCATTAACAAAAAAAGTATTTGAGATTTATTTTACCAAATTAGCCTTATTAATTATGCTTTTAAAATATAAATTTAAGTTTATACACTTTGTTTAGTCATTAGTGATAGAGGTAGTATCGGAAGAATATAATAATATTCTCTTGATTTTATAAAATGAGCAATTAAATTGAAATAAATATTTTTAAAAAGAAGACCAACTAATATGACACGAAGAAAGTATGAGTTAAATATTAGTCAATGTCATAGACTGAAGGAACACATAGTTGAATATTATTCAATGTCCTTGTTTGAAGGAATATATGAATCAAATATTAATCGTAAATGTCCTTAATTGGAGGAATATCTAAGTCAGATATTATTCAATGTCCTTAATTGAAGGAATATATGAGTCAAATATTATTCAATGTCCTTAGCTGAAGGAATATATGAGTCAAATATTAGTCGTTGATAGTCTTAACTGGAGAAATATATGAGTCAAATATTGTTCAATATCCTTATTTGGAGAAATATATATATGTCAAATACTATTCATTGTCCTTAATTAAAGGAATGACCAAAGGCATTCAGAGGCACTCAAACTTGTTGCGAAAATTCACTTAAACCCCTAAATTAAAGCATGTTCCTATCAGACTCCTAAACTCCCTGAATTTTATTCCAATTGGGCATCTTCTGCCCACGTGGCACTGCGCGGGAGGCGCGGGAGGAGCATTTTCTTTTATTAATTTACGAATAAAAAGATGTCAAGTGGCATTGAGGGCCCCAAAATTTTTTTAATAACAATTTTTTTTTAAACACTAAAGGCCCTAAAAAGCATTAGAGGGCCCAATATTTTTTTTGAATAAAACTAAATTTAAAAATAATTCTGTTTTTTATTTTCATCTTTTAAAAATATTTATAATTTCTTTTTAATAATTAGTTTTTTATTTTTTAAATAATTTAATAATTATTTTTTCATAATATAGATCCTCAGTGACATTTTTTATTTTCATTTTAAAAGTTTTATAATTTTTTTTAATAATTAATTTTTTATTTTTGAATAATTTTTTAATGATTTATTTCTTTTAAAAAAAATAGAAATTTTCTTAAATAATCAGTTTTTTATTTTTATTTTTTAAATAATTTTATAATTATTTTTTCATAATTTATCCTCAATTCTTTTTTTATTTTCATTTTTTAAAACAAATTATAATTTTTTTAATAATTATTTTTAAAAAAAATAATTTATTAATAATTTATTTCATTTTAAAAAAAAATTATAATTTTTTTTAAATAATCAGTTTTTTTTATTTTTCAAATAATTTTATAATTATTTTTTCATAATTTGGATCCTCAATGCCATTTTTTATTTTCATTTTAAAAAGTTTTATAATCTTTTTTAATAATTAATTTTAATAATTTATTTCATTTTTTAAAAAATTCTATATTTTTTTTAAATAATCATTTTTTTTTTATTTTTAAAATGATTTTATAATTATTTTTTTATAATTTATATCCTCAATACCATTTTTTATTTTCATTTATTAAAAATTTTATAATTTTTATTAATAATTGATTTTTTAAAAAAAATAATTTTGTAATAATTTATTTCATTTTTAAAAAAAATTATAATTTTTTAAAATAATCAATTTTTTATTTTTACTTTTTAAATAATTTTAGAATTATTTTTTATTAATTTCCTCGATGCCATTTTTATATACTTTTTTAAAAAAAATTATAATTAATTTTTAATAATTATTGGACCCACAAGCCGCGTGTCAGCTTCCAATTAGCTCGTTTTGTCACGTCATCGCGTGTGTGCAACACAAACTTTGAGTTTTTTGCTGATAGGGAAAAAAATGTCGAGTTGGAACAAAATTCGGGGGTTTAGGGGTCTGATAGGAACAGGCCTTAGTTGAGGGATCTATATAATTTTCGCAACAAGTTTGAGTTTCTGTCGATGACTTTGCCCTAAAGGAATATATGCGTCAAATACTTTCTTCGTTCATATTTACTTATCTACCATACTCAAAATAGATGTCCAATAATACTTGTTCATCTTGAAAAATCAACAAATAATTTATCCTTTTGTGTCCAATTTATCCTTACTGTTAAATTCTATTCATTGCCTCTTACAGTTTCCAATATATTTTATTACTTGCTCTATTTCATATTAGTAGAGCATTTTTCATTTTTTATGGTGCTTAAGAAATGACTAGTGGAATGATGCTACTATACCTTTTGTCCATATTAATGGACATAAAAATAACTTATTTAAATTTTCAAAGAGAATATTAATTACAGGAGAAAATGAAAAAAATTAATTAATCTTATTTTGATTTAGTAAGTGATCAACTAATTTGAGACCTTTATTTTTAGTAAGATGATCAACTAATATAGACTTAAGGAGTATATTCAAAAGGTAATATTCTAAAATTATTCTAATATTTATTATTTCTTAAGATGTGTACCAATTTAATGGGTGAAAATCGTTTTCCCCCACCCCCACCTCGAAGTTTGTCTTAAAAATCAACCTCCCCCTCTTTGTCTCATGCAATGTCCATTTTGTCCTTGTAATTTTAATTCTATATTTATGTAATATCTTTTTATATTATATGTAATGAATATTTTTTTAACATGGATATTTAGAGTATTTTATTTAAATTTATTAACTTTATAAGAAAATTAATACTTTTTATTAATTTATCACAAAATTCAATGTTATTTTTTAAGATCGTTATTTTAGTATTATATTTATTAAAGAGTCGTTTGGCGTGAGTTATAATTATAATAATTCAGAAATAAAGTTCATGATTATTTATTCTGTATTTAATTAGATGTATTAGGTAGGGTCAAAATTATTTGTCGCACCATTTATACCACAGTGATGAGATAAATTATCACACATACATGTTAGTATAACTTATTTTGTAATAACTAATCCCAAAATAACTTGTTTCCAAACAATCCACCCCTAAATCTGTATATATACATATGTATGTACATGCATATGCGTATATTTTCGTATTTTATCACTCTTTTACTAAATTTGTTCCGTATTACTTAACTTTTTGTTGATATAACACAATCCTTAAGAAAATTTTACTAAGAGGTATATTTTGCTAAATTAACCTTATTAATAATAATTTCAAACTTTAAATTTTTTTATACTGTTACTTTATATAGTTATTTAACATTAAATGGTAGAAAAAAATTAAAATACAATTCTTTTGATTTCATAAATTAAGCAGATAAATTAAAACTTCTATTTTTAGTATGAGGATCAAGTGATAAGAAACTCTATTATCTATTGTCTATATCAGTAAATAAGATGTGATTGTCATTAATAGAGTATTACATATTTTATAATTTATATAAATAATATAATCTTTAAAATTTGACCTTATTTTTATTCAAGAAAAACATCTAGTACCCCCGAACTATGACCAAATTTGCTACGACACACGTCAACTTCACGGGGGTCCTATTACCCCTTAAACTAAATTTTAGCGTATTTTTGTCAATCCTTTTAGCTAACGTGATACCCTTTGTCAATCATTTTAGATGGCGTAACACCTTTGACCTGAGCTCCATTTTATGTAATAAAAGTTTTACTAGAGGCTTATCTCTTTCATTTATTGTTTGTATTTTTTGCATTAAAATATATTTATAAAATTAGTATTACTTATTATTTTCACTTGTAAAATAAATATTATAGTTTTGATTATTATTAATAAAACTAATTTTCTTATATCATGCTAATTTACTTCATAAAGATCATCATTAGCTTATATACTTAATTAGTATTTTTTTTTTTCTTAGAAGATAATGTTTATGTTTTTATGAAGATTTTTTTATATGATTTTTTTTTTTAAAATGAAGATAATGTTTATATTTTTATGCAATGTCCATAAACATTATCATATTACAAGGATAAAATGGACATTACATGAGATAAAGGGAGAGGTTGATTATTATTGATAGTTCGAAAGATGTTGATTTTTAAGACAAACTTCGGGGGAGGGAAATTTTTGCCCCCAATTTAATAGTAGACAAGTAAAGATAAATGGAGAAAATATTATTCAATGTCCTTAATTGGAGGAATGCAAGTCATATCTCAGTCAATGTCATTAATTGAAGGAATATATTAGTCAAATATTAGTCAATGCTATATGAGTCAAATGTTATGCAATGTCATCAAGAGGAGGAATTTGAGTAAAGATACAATAAATTTGATTCTGTTTTATTTTAGTTGAGTCATGTTAACTTGAAACTTTTAAGAAAAATATTTATTGAGGATTTATATTTTAGTAAACTAACAGTATTATTTATACTTTAAAAATCTAAATTTTACTAATTATAAGTAATACTTTATGTAGTCTTCTAGTAATATGGGTAATATAGTGAAACTTGAAAGAAAATGATAAATTAATCTTGATTTCATAAATTGGATAAACAATAAATTAAAATAAGTATTTTAGTAAAGTAACCAAGTAAAATGAAATCGAGAGTAGTAATGTAATGTGCTCCCCCTTTTTATTTATCCGTTTATTTCTAAAATGTATTTTTATTTTTAGTTTGTTAATTTTAATCTATCAAAAAAGATAAATTTTTCTTTCTTCGTGTTTTACCTTTAGTACTCCCTCTATCCAACAATAATTGTTCATTATACTAAAAATAGATGTCCAGTAATACTTATTTAGTATGACAAATTAATGTATAATTTATATTTTTCTATCTATTTTATCCTTGTTAGTAAATACTATTTATCACTCAATGAATTTTTCAATGAATTAAATTATTTATTATATTCAAAGGGGAGTACAGTATAATTACCCATATTATTTATTATTTCTTAACATGTGTGTAAAGTCAATAGTGGGCATGTATTGTTGGATGGGGGACCGGGGGATGGGGGAGAGTGCTCCCTCCATTCACTTTTATTTATCACATTTTGACTTGACACACTCATTAAGATTATACCATACTATACCTATTAATTGATGTTTAGAGTATTATGTCTTGGTTTGGAGAATAAACAATTAGTATTAAGGGCAAAACAGGTAAAATCTTTTGTCTTTTCTTAAAAAGTGACAAGTAAAAATGAAAATTCATTTTAAAAATAAGAGATAAGTAAAAGTGAATGGAGGGAGTACTAAAAACAAAAGATTTGGCAAAAGAGACACTCTCAAAACTTGATTGAGAAAATTGACACTAGTTTTATTGTTGATTTATTTTTTAAGGTTTGGGAAAAGAAAATAGAAAGGGTCAAAATCATTTTCCCTTCCCAACTTTGTCTTAAAAACCAAACTTCTCCCTCAACTTTGAATAATAATCATACTCCCCTTTATTCTAATTGACTTTTTAAAATTCATATTTTACCCTTTATCATCAATTTTTTTATTCTTTTTTTTTTAACTTCTCTAAAATCATCATATTTTCATTTAAAAAAAAAAATCATATAACAATTTTTTCATAAAAACATAAACATTATTCATATAACAAAATTTTCATAAAAACATAAACATTATCTTCTAGGAGAAAAAGGAAAGAAATATATAAGTTAATGATGATCTTTATGAAGTAAATTAGCATAATAAGAAAATTAGTTTTATGAATAATAATCAAAACTATAATATTTATTTTACAAGTGAAAATAATAAGTAATACTAATTTTATAAACATATTTCAATGTAGAAAATACAAACAATAAATGAAAGAGACAAGCCTCTAGTACCACCCCGAACTATGGTCAAAGTTGTTAGGACACACTCCAACTTCACAGGGGTCCTATTATACCCTGAACTCAAATTTAGAATATTTTTGTCATTTTTTTGTGCTAATGTGACACCTTTATTACATAAAATGGAGCCCACATCAAAGGTGTCACGCCATCTACAATGATTGACAAAGGGTATCACGTTAGCTAAAAAGATTGACAAAAATATGCTAAAATTTAGTTTAAGGGGTAATAGGACCCCGTGAAGTTGACGTGTGTCGTAGCAAATTTGGTCATAGTTCACGGATACTAGATGTTTTTCTCGAATAAAAATAAGGTCAAATTTTAAAGATTATATTTATTTATATATATTATAAAATATGTAATACTCTATTAATGACAATCACAGCTTATTTATTGATATAGACAATAGATAATATCGTTTCTTATCACTTGATCCTCATACTAAAAATAAATGTTTTAATTTATCTGCTCAATTTGTGAAATCAAGAGAATTGTATTATATTTTTTTTTCTACCCTTTAGTGTTAAATAACTATATAAAGTAACAGTATAGACAAATTTAAAGTTTCAAATTATCATTAATAAGATTAATTTAGCAAAATATACCTCTAAGTAAAATTTTTTTAAGGATTGTGTTATATCAATAAAAAGTTAAGTAATACGAAATAAATTTAATAAGAGAGTGGTAAAACACAAAAATATACAAACATGCATGTACATACATATGTATATATACACACTTAGGGATGGGTTGTTTGGAAACAAGTTATTTCGGAATTAGGTATTACAAAATAAGTTGTACTAACATATATCTATGATCACTTATCTCATCACTGTGGTATAAATGGTGCGATAAATAATTTTGAGACTACCTAATACATCTAATTAAACGCGGGATAAATAATCATGAATTTTATCTCTGAATTATTATAATTATACCTCACACCAAACAACTCTTTAATACATATAATACTAAAATAACGATCTTAAAAAATAACATTGAATTTTGGATAAATTTATAAAAAGTATTAATTTGCGTATAAAGTTAATAAATTTAAATAAAATGATATAAATATCTATGCTAAAAAAATATTCATTACATATAATATAAAAAGATATTACATAAATATTGAATTAAAATTACAAGGACAAAATGGACATTGCATGGGATAAAGGGGGGAATATAATTATTGTTCAATGTTGAAGGGAAAGCTTAATTTTTTTAATCAAAGTTGGGGGGTGAAAATCATTTTCACCCAAATAGAAAAGATGTTGGGCATAAGTCCATCTGTAGCAGCAGCAGCAACAGTAGTAGTAGTAATAATAATAATAATACTCATCGAAGTGGAAGGATATGACAAACCTGAAAACAAAAACGCATGATATATGTAAACTAGACTATTATATGAAGTGTATAAATCACTCAACTATATTATTTATCAATAATTGATCAGTCACTTGATATATATTACAGACTAGACTATTATTTGATTAAGAAAGAAATTAATTAACTAAAATAAAATAAAGGAGTTAAAACTATTTGAACATAATTATAATATTTTATTATATCATATGAGAGTCTTCATTAATTGGTGCATGATCCAATAAGTTTGAGAACAAGTAATGATTGTACAAAGTTTTTTCACAGAAAAAGATAGTGAATAAATTAAATGAATTGCAATTAAATATATTAAATGGATAAGTTTTTTTTCTTCACCTTATACACATTAAAAGGACAATAACTAAATAAATTAAATACGATAAATTCAATCTCTGAATTGATAAATATATACTAAATCTGCTCTTCACCTTATTGCTTAATGCACATAAATAATGCATGATTATTAAATTTTTATCGGTTCGCGATGTCTTCAAGATAGTGAAATTACCGCAATGACAAATATAAATTTTTTTTAGATGTTTGAGATGACTGAGACTTTTTTTGTGTTGAAACAAAAAGATAAATGGATGAAAAAAAGAATATAGAGGAGTTCAAAGGGGTCCCATTCATTTATATAATAAGGTTGACAGAAATGTAACGATTAGAGGTATGTACTTTTTGACCGTTGCAAGCATTGATCATACTAATGGTTTATCATATACGTAAAAAGTAGTCTAGCATATGCTATTGTGGTCTATAATCGATTTTTGTGGTTTAGTGTTAGAACCTCCCCTTGTACGACCTAAAAATATTATAATTTTAAACAAGTTGTAGTTGAGGCTTCCTAAAATTAACAAGTTCAGAACATTTGATAGCTAGTAGTCTATGTGAGTTGTATGTCATCTACTGATGTCATTCTTGATGAAATATATTTTCTAATATATTATATATTATTCTATGCATCAATACATAACTGCTAAACAGGTATACTGTCGACCGATTGAATATATGAACAAGTAAGATAGGATTAAAAATGGAGAAATAAAATAAATTAACATTTTCAAGCAATGCAACATGACTAAATTACGGCATATAAAAGTTCACAACAACTAAACACATAATCTATTGAGTAAGAAAAATGATGTTTGTAAGTGTTCTTATGACAAGTAATGCTTGAGAATAAGTAGTCCTTTTCAAAGCACATGTTTGTTCTGAGTCATTGATTTGTACTAACATTGTTCTTACTTATACTTATTTGATCGTGTGTTCGATTGTTGTGTACACCATATGATGTGATTTAGTTGTTTTACAATGTTTGAATGATGTTAGTTAATTTTATTTTATTCAACTTCCTCCCTTTTAATTCTATATTAATTGTTCATATATTCAATCGGTCGATTGTAGACCTGTTTGACAATCATGTATCAATGTATAAATTAATCTATATATGTAAGTATATAATAAACCTAAATGTCTATTACAAACTAGAAACGTAACATATACAATAGATCGTTATAGGTCTAGCATCAACCATATGAATATATTGACAAGCCTACATATGACTAAAAGGGAAGAAATAAAATAAAATTAGTTAACATCATTCAAGCATTGAAAAATAATCAAATCACATCATATGAGAGTACATAACAATTAGACACACGACAATTGAGTATAAGTACGAGCAATGATAGTAAGAATCAACTACTCAGAACAAAGGTATGCTTTTGTACATTTTCGTTAATCCATGAACAGGATCTATATATTTCGATCGAAAATGAGAAGAACTACTTGTTCTCGGACATTACTTTTCATAAGAACACTCACAAACATCACTCTTCCTTATTCATTAGATCATGTGTTCAATTGTTGTGGCTCTTTTATGTTGTGATTTAGTTGTTTTACATCGTTTTTATGATGTTAATTTATTTTAGTTTATTTTTCAACTTTTAGTCCTATTTTAGTAATTTAGGACAATACCATGCCTTAAATATCATTTGATCATGTTCAATAGTGATATAGGCTTACAATTAATGTAGCTAGATAGCTGTACAATGTTTGGATAATGTTAATTGACCTATTTTTATTTAATTTAATTTATTTTCTCCCTCTTTTATTTCTAAATTTAACTTGTTCACATATTCAATCGGTTGACCGTAGACCTTTGCATTTGTCAAGTATCGATGCACAATAATTTATAATATATTGTATAATTTATTATATCAATAATTACATCAGTAGATGATAAACCATTCAGATAGTTACTATGTATTGAATTTTCTGAACTTGTCAATTTTAGAAAGTTTGTTTTAGTCAAATGTGCAGGCCTAAAATAATCTTAGGATTTACAATAAACTAAAAGCACCGTAAAATACAACAAATCACAATACCTAAATAAAAAATGAATATTTTATATAAAAACTTAAAAATTTATTGTTATTACATACATCATAATCGGGATAACAACCGGCAAAAAGGACAAAGAATGAAGCTTTCATTTACAAAATCACATCACCGTGAAAGCTTCCCAATAAACTACAAGCAATAACAAAAAAACTAAACTACATTACTGGGATGTTGGGGGGATGTTGGGGGGCTGATGAGGTCGGTGGAACTATTCGTAGCCTCCTCTCTGTCCATATTCGTTGTGTCATCACTCATGCGCTCGTATCCCATTGAATTATCATCTACTGCTGGGGGCAGGTGGAGGTGAAGACGGAGGTGGAGCTGGTGTGGAAGCTTCTTCCCCAGATCTTTCAATAACTTTAATTCTCAAAATAGGCCTTGTACCATCAAAATCAACACAAAACATTTAGAATTCGACATGCCTATCATTCTTTACAAATGTTGGATGATTTTTTTCCCTCCCATTCATCATGTAATTAATGACCAAGTTATTTAGATTGCAACTTAAGCCTTTGCTCTCCACTACGCTTGCGATCATGACGTTGTATGATCCATTGCGACAAAGGACAATAGACATTATCTCTTAGACACGAATTTTCACTTCTCATATTTAGGAGTCTCCTTTCATTCGCCATAAACTCACAACCAGCAACTATATACATTCTACAACAGACATAATAGATCTAGATGATAATATCGACTAGACAGAAGCAGTAGTCTATAAGCCTAAACTTACTAGACTGTAATCGTCATTTTTTACCAGATTTTCGTATAGTACTTGATCATATCATTCTATCACTTTTTCGATGATCACCAAAATAATGTAATGGATTAGAGCTTTGGAAAAACACATTGAGTGTTTAAATGTAGCATTGAGCCTAGAATAGATTATGAAAAAGTGGAATTGATTTTAAATTAAAGCGTTTTGACTGAAATGGAGGAATAAAAACAGTTGGGAGGTGGATGAAAATGGCTGAAAACAGTGGGGGTGGTGTGAGTTTTCAATGGATGTCAAAAAAATAGAAACAAATTACCGAAAAAAGGCTGAAAAACAGCAAAATAGGAGGATAAATCAGCTTGTTTTGAAAGATTTTTGATATATTATATTTTTTAAAAATTTAATAGCTAAAATTATATTTTTGGACAATGGGCTAAAGTGTATTTTCTAAAGCCTAGGAGCTGAATAGGGTGGGACTAAAACATATATTTTTAAACTTGTGTGTTAGGGTTGCCACTTTTTTTTTTCGGGCCATTAAAAAAACCTCTTTATTCAATTATTCGAAACTTGTCTTTTTATCAAATTAAATTTTAAAAGTATCTAAATTTCCAACTCTCCTTACTAAACATGATAAAAATTCACTCCCTCCGTTTCATTTTAGTTGATATCTTTTTAAAAAATATTTATTTCAATTTAGTTGTTCCGTTGATGAAATCAAGAAGATTTTAATATGTTCTTTCGATAATACTCTTATCATTAAATGACTAAACAAGTTGTACATATTCGAATTTATATTTTCAAAGCATAATTAATAAGACTAATTTGGTAAAATAGATCTCTAATAAATATTTTTCTCACTGGGTGTGCCAAGCAAGGGCAGCTCAATAAATATGGTGGCCTAAAGCAAAACTTTAATAAAAGACCTGACATTTTATTACAATATAATAATAATATGTTATATATAATATCACTTGGAGTCAATTTTTTCAGTTTCTCCCTCTATTTTAATTTATATGATATTTTTCTATTTTCGAGATTCAATCTTTTTTACTTTAACAATGTGCTTAAACATAATTTTTTTTAGCTTTTTGAAAATTCAAAACAGCACAAATTGAGATAAATAGTGTTTTTGTCTCTTCATTTTGTTCCAAAATATGTGTGTTTTGGAGATTAAGAAAAGAATTTGTGTAGTCTTTCAAAATTAATCTTGTTTTAATACTCCATTCGTTTCATTTTACTTGACACACCCATTAAAAAAATATTAATCTAAAGTTTATTTTACAAAATTAATCTATTAATAATGGCTTGAAACTCGAAATCTAGCAATTACTACTTCCTTTAGCTATTTAATATTGAGGGTAATATGAAAAAAAAAAAAAAACACTCTTGATTTGTGAAATGAACAATTAATATGAAACAAACTTATTTAAAAAGACACCAAGTAAAATAATACTGAGGGGTTACATGAAATTCTATATCATTAAAGAATTACTTTTTTCTTCAAGACGTATAATTAATTGAAAGTAAATTAATAAAAATATCTTTTATTTTTAAGAATAATTTTTTTAAAAGGATTTTCTCAAATTAGAAACATCATTTATTTATAAACGACGCTATATACACATATTAAAAAATTTAGGGGCCCCAAAAATTTGAGGCCAAAAGCAATGATTTTAGTTGCTTTAGGCTTGAGCCGACCTTGTTGTCAAGTCTATAGAGGCCAACTAATACGAAACGGATGGAGTATAACAATAACTACTCCTTCCGTGCTATATTAATTGATTATTTTATTTTTTATACGCATGTCAAAAAATCATAAACAAGAAAATAATTTTACTAATTCACTCCTTAAAAACCTTCTTGTAAACTTTACAAACAAATTTTTACAATTTCAAAAAAAAATAAAATTGTAAGGACAATATGAGAAAAATTCAATTAATGTTTCTTTAATTTAGTAAGGTGTACAGTTAATATGAGACAACTACTTTTAGTAAAATGTCAACTAATATGAAACGGAAAAAATATTTTTTAAGAAGCGTGCAAAATACAAAGTAAATGTGGCCGTTATGAATATTAACCATTAGAAGTATTTCTTAATCGGGTATATTCCTCTAGTTGCTCATTCTTAATTACTACTCCCAAATTACCCATCTCAAATTTTCTAATTTGATTTCTCATTTTACTAGTCTTTTTTCATTAATCAAGAAGAGATAATTTTTTTTTCATGTTTTACCCTTTGCATTAATTACTTTTTCTTTAAATTAAAATGTAAATATCATTTAATAGAGATACTATGATAAACTAGCCATATTATTGAATATTAATTTTAATCAATATGTCATCTTAATTTAGAATGGGTAATTTGGGACGGAGGAAGTATCACTAAAAAGTCGTCCCTGCCTCTAATATCTGGATTAGGTACTTATGCACTCACAACTTTCTTATGCTATGACGTCTCGAAGATTAAATTTAGTTATATCCAATAAAATACTACTATGTATTATGAAATGACTAAACTTTAAATTGATGGTCAAAGATTAATTACTGCGCCAAAAACGACTATGCCAATTTCATCCTTGGATCTAGTATAGTACTTAGTATTTAGTAACAAATATATACTTCGACTGGTAATTTAGCACTATAGATGGTTTTGATGTATGGAGTTATTCAATAATTATTTATTAGTGAGAGGTGATAAATATCTCATAAAATTAATTGAGATGTATTTAAGTTGATACGGACACCACTAAAAAATTTATAAGAAAAGAGAAAGACAATTCTATCCCTGCTTGAGTTGAGACTATTGAAGGAAACTGTATTCATGAAGACTACAAGAAATGCAAAGTTAATTTGTGTCATTTAAAATGCATTGTATTTAGAAAACGAGGCAAATTTTGTGGAAACACCTCTTCTATTTTCCTACTTTTCGTATGGTCCAAATTAGTTCTGCTAGTTTCATGCTACAAGCATTGTACTACATATATATATTCATGATATAATTGAATATATGGCCACTCTTTCTCACGCTTCTTAAATTTACATAATAATTTTATTATGTTAGCGTTAAAAGAAGTTCATTAAAAGAGAAACACTCCTCCTAATTAGATATGTGATTTTTCACTCAATTGAATTAGAAATTTCTAAGGATAAAAAAATCACATTTATTTCACTACGGGTGACAATAAAAATGCATGTAGATGAATATGATAATAGATCTACAACTATATGTAGATTTGAGTATTATTCATGTCATTCTAATTGAGAACAGCCTGTTTTCAAGAAAACAGGCGCATATCATGCAATTCTTTAATAGCTTACATTGTTCTTGTTAGTAAGTCCAAGATGTCTTTGTTGTACTATTTTTCCTATTGTCTCTTCATACATATATATTAGAGGTAATAATATGACCATCTTCTTCTTTTTTTCCGTGATTTCAGAAATTTTGTAGTAACAGTTAAGAAATATACTAATCTCATCTACAGAAAATAAACTTATTTTAGTTCTTTTTTTCCTGGCGGTGGGGGGTGGGGGGGGTGGGGGGGATTTCAGAAATTTTGTAGTAACAGTTAAGAATTATACTAATCTCAACTACAACAACAATCCAGTATATTCCCACACAGTGAGGTCTGGGGAGGGTGAAATTGTACGCAGTCCATACCGCTACCTCCGAAGAAGTAGGGTGAAATCTCATCTACAGAAAATAAACTTATTGTAGTATTTTATGTTTGCAATGTTTATTCTTCAAAATAAGTAAGAAGAACATAATTCTCAGAGAGTAAAAACTCTTTTTTTTAGTAGAACATGGTAAATGAAGATGCTTATCAGCTCATAGGTCTTATTCATCTTATAGACAATATGATTAATCACATAACTAATGTGATGTAATTGGCAGTGGAGAAGTAGCTTTCTCAAACTATTTCTTTTCATAATCTTATCACTTTAGCATTAAAAGAGTGTGTATCATTTTTTTAATAATAATAATAATAACATCACAGACTAATATGATAGGGACCTTGGGATCCTAGTGGCACTCATCATGATTTTTCCATTAATATAATGATAGAGACTGGCTACTATAATATTGTCTTGGACTAGTCGTAATACATCACGAGTTCAAGCTGTGAAAACAACCTCTTGCAGAAATGCATGTAGTGCAGGGCTCCTTTTTCCATGTTATACCATCACTTATGACAGTCAAAAGTCTTTAAAATCTTCTTATATTACTCTGGAAAAACAAGTCCAAGATATCTTTGTTAGAATCTTTTCCCAAACACTGGGCATAACAAAAGCTTGAATGCATTGGGCTGCCTCTTCATATATTTGTTGAAAACAACAAAACCAACATGGGTGTGGGTGGTCATCCCTGGCTGAAGCTGATCTAGTTATGTTATTCATCTCATTATAGAAAGGATGAACAAACTCAGCCTGGTGCAAGGAAAAATATTTACAGAAGCCAAAAAAGATGCTATTACAGCTAAAGTTCTACTGGTTTTGCTACAAACCAGAAACAGCTATCTTAGAAACAATTCAAGAAACTGTTAAATGGCCTTTCTTTCCCTGAGACTTCCAAGATGATTCGACCCGCAACAAGTGTAACTTCTCAACAAATGGTTCCAACACTTCTGCCTCTTCTTCTGGGACAAAGGCCATGCAAATGCTAAGCTCCTGAACTGCCTCTTCATATTCCCTGGTGCATGTTTATAATGTCAAAACAATCTGTTCCGTGAAGCATGTCGAAAACTAGAGAAAGAAAAGAAAATTTCAGATAGACATACCTACTATAGTACAACATCATTCCATGATCTCTCCTCAGAGCCCAATTGTGAGGCTGCAGAATGAGCAATCTTTCGGAAGCCATAATGGCCAGCCTAGAAAGTATGTCATTATAAGTGAACAGATATTACACACAAGTTAATGCCCTAATGCAAAAGGTCAGACATTGTGTGTGATAACTGGGAAAACCTTAACTTGAGAACAACACCTGCACTTATTTAAGAAAAGAATACACAAATCTTGGCTCTTTTGGTTTTTATGCCACTGAGAATATTAAGACGGAAAATGATCCATCCTTACTTGGGGCTAGCATTGTTCTGCACGTTAGACAAAACTTAATGCTCAAGAGATAATCATCAAATGCCAAGTATGTTGGCTCTGTTTGCAATTTGGCAAATGACTCAATTCCTACACTGTTGTTACTTGATATACAACAAAGAAATAACAGGTACCAGTTATTACAACCTTAACAGAATGCACAACAGAAGAAAAAAAACAGGAATAAGTTCAGAATGGATATCTCTAAAGAGAAACAGACGGGAAACCGTCAAAGGAAAGGTAGATGCAAAAAGATCATCATGCATTTCTAGTGGCAGGGGATGACATAAATTATAATGTAATAGACTAGAAGAAATGCTGCTGGACACATGCAACACAGTATCAAACAAGTGATCTCTTAATCATAGTTACTTCAGTGTACAACCCCCACCCTCACCACTTCCTTCTCCAGTAATTAACATTTGATCACTGGTCAAGCATACATGCCTGTTTAACAACATTTGGTTAGACAAATCGACTTGATTTTGTAAGAACCAATAGATTTAGTGGTCTCAACTATCAAATATAATAACTACATCCAAACATGGTATATTGTATCGATAGCATCTTTGGAAAAAAAAGCATCAAATCCTATATAGATCAGAAAGGGAGAAAGATAAGGTTAGGTTTCTTGGATTTCTAAAAGGAACGTCGGAGATATGGAGAGAAATAACAGTAAGGGAGTAAAAGGGCGACGAGGCTATAAAAATATGTTAGAAGGAAAGTCAATCTGCATAATGCAGTATCTAGTCATTTTCAATTTGATCAGTGTATAGAAATAGAAAGGACTTTTAATACCAATATGAAGCTAGATCAGTGAGGAATCTTTTAACCTAGATCGTTTCGTTATAAACTTAAATGGAGGAATAAGCATTTATTATATTATCAGAGCAAGATTCATTAAATGGTTATTTAAATGGAATGTTAGAATTTTGGTAGTATGTTAGAATCAATAAGAATAACAATATGCGTCCAAAATTCTCAATTCTCCTTTTCTCATGCCAAAGGTTGCAATTTAGCATCTTGAACCTGTAGGGAAACAGAAAGTGGCGCCTGCTTAATCAGGAACGAGACCCAAAAGTTGTAAAGTTGAAACAAGAGAGGACAAGATTGTTACCTCAAATCTTGAGGCCGCAACAATGGGACATTCAGACAATTAGTCTTGCTAGACTTATCATCTGCATGATCAACAGATCTCAGCGGAGAAGTCAGCATCAAACCATGATTTGCTCTTGAAGCACGTTTCCAGTGAAGCCTCTGAAAGAATTGTTTTGGTTATTAATCATTCCCCAAAATTACAACAACCACAGCATCAACACTTGGATCAACATGGTGAGATGCATGAACGTACGCTAAAACAGCGCCACAGACTTCTTTTACAAGAGAAAAAATCTTACCACCAAATTAGCCAAAGCAATTCCAATAATATCTCGGTTTGTTGCTAACTCAAGCCCCGGCAACGAATTGCTATTGATATCAGACGCCTTTGCTCTAGGGTCATCGACACACTTCCCATTAACAATACCAAACAAGCTATGACCAGAGATAACCTTGAATAGCTCCTATAAAAGTAAGAAAACGATTCAAACTCAGTGAAGATTACTGGACATTTGTACCATGCTTTACAAACTTCTGAAGGAATAAAATATAAAGGAAGTGAAAAAGTATAGGGTGGACGAACAAAGACAAATGTTGACATCATCTGAGTTCAGAACAACATACCTCAGGGTTTCCAGTTTGGGGCCATATCAAAAAATCTTCCCCAACTGGGGATCCCACAATTGTCAGATTAAGTCTTCGACAGACTTCAATATAGATGACACTTAGCAAAATTGCTGTAAAGAAAGTAAGCACTGCGTCAGATAGCATTATAAGCGGTCAAAGAATATTTTGCTGTTGCAATTGTTTCAGACATGCACAAAATAATGATGATAGTGGGGAGGGAAATAAGAGATATACCACTACAATGTCCAGATCTTAATACTGAATGCATGTATGCACACTTCGAATCCACAAGTACAGATGACCTTTTGAAACCCCTTGAATTGAAAAGAACCATGTTCACTGCATCTAAAACTTCAACTAAATCGCATCCTATTTCCCTTGAAACTAGCTCGGCCTCCACTTCCCTCGCAATGACATCCAACTCAACCATCCACTCATTCAATTGTTTTCCAGCAAGAGGCATGTCCTCCACGGATGTCCATTCTGTGGTCTGAGAAGGCAATGAAGCAGATCTCCTCTCATTTTGGAGTGACTGAGCATCCATCTCACGGTTGAAAGCCATAAATGCCTCGTCTTCAGAGGCCACGAAAAGCAAAGCCTACACGGAAAACAGAAAACAACAAACAAACGTGAGAGGAGATCAACGCCGAAACAAAGGAGAAAGCCAATTACTCACGTAAAGTGCTGATTTTACTTTGATGACAACTGTGGATATTTTATACATTAACGTTTCACCGGTCAATGCCACGAACTATAAATGAACATATTTGCTGCTCGCAAAGTGACTTAGTCATTTTTTAATACACGTGGCAATGTGAACTTAGTCATTTTTGCTCCTTGAAATTGAAAATGCTTTAAACAAAAAGAGGTGAGCAACACTCGTAAATACCTTCGCCAATGAAATATCTTTGTCCTTGGCTTGGAAAGATATCTCCTGGGTAAATTTTTTCCTGGCGTCATTAAGAACCTGCCAAATCGCGAAATCCTCAATGAATGCAACAAAATTCATACCATCATACTCCAATTGATAAATGACAACAGGCCCTTTTTAGACGTCGAGTGGAATAAACTGATTAAAGTGTAGAAAATGACGGATAATATCAAATCAACACTTTTAACAACATGAATACATTGAATAGAGATGGCATATATCACAAGAAATGATAAGCCCAACCTCCTGATAGAATTCGGCTCTAGATGTATATCGGGTTTCTGCTAGAGCAGAGGAAGCCAGAGGAGAAATGCTCAACCTCCTCTTCTTTGGTGACATTGTACTTGCAGCAGCCAATTTGTTCCATCTTCCTTTCTCATTCCCAATCCAACATCCAACACGACCATCAAAATCACACCTGATGATCGTAAAGAATAAAGGGTCTGGGAATTTGCCTAGTACTACCAACACAAATGCTTCTTCTACTCATAGATAAACAAGTAATAATGAAACATATAAACCAAAATCAATCAACTCAGCCCAAAACCATTAAAAGAAGAACATTCAATGAACCAAAATCCAATAAAATCCCAATTCAATTCTTGAACAGAAAAGCATCAAATCTAAAATCTTTACCTGCTGTAAACATTCAAAGAATAAAGGGTCTGAGAATTTGCCTAGTAATAGCAACACAAATGCTTCTTCTAATCATAAAATAAACAAGTACATAATAATGAAACTTATAAACCATCAATCAGCTCATTTCAAACATTCAAGAATCAAAATCCAATAAAAACCTAAATCAATTCTTGAACTAAAAAGCACAAATCTTTACCTTCTGTAAACATTCAAAGAAGCCATAGCTGCTGAAAGTTCCTTCACCGCACCACCTACCAACATGTTCTGATGACACAACCCTGGCAATGATGCACACAACAGCATTCTCTAGGATTTATAAAAAGAGACAAAAAAGGCTGACTCAACAATCAAGAAACCTCAAGAAAACAAACAAAAGAAACAGCTGAGGGAAAGAGTAGTGATGTTCAAATTGAAGTCTTCTTCTTCAAGAAAATGAAAAAGAAGAGAACTTTAGAATTAAATCATCATCAAAAGAAGGTGTAACAGTTGAAAAATTAAACAAGGCCATTCTGGGGACTGAAACTGAACTCCCAAAAGACAAGATAGCTGATGATGATGAATGGAAGTAACTCAAATTAACACATAAAAAACTATGGGTGCTGACACAACTACTACTATTCCAAGATTTCCCAAGATCCATGCTATTGGAGGAACCCAATTTCAGCATTAGCTCATAAAACCCACCTCTTTTTTCCTTTTTCTATTTTTATACTACTGTAACTGTATAACCCCCTTTTCTTTATTTCTTGATAAAAGGGTATATCAAGAAACTATTGCTATATAAAAGTAATAGTTGAAGTAGCTCATCTTTCCTTTTATCTTCTGGTACTCTTTTTATAGGTATGAATGATCATCATCACATCTTGTACTACTGTCGATGTACAAAGCCAAAAAGTACCACTGGGTCCACACCATCAATTTACTTTTCCACTTTTTCGGAAGGGCATTTTTTTTTTAATTTTCCCTCCGATGTTCGGTGTTCGGTTCCCACATCAAAATTGTAGATCTCATTAAGGTGGCGGAGCCATCAAATTGGCAGCGCTTCCAACAGAATTTTTTTCATATTCAGAATTGAACCCTCGAGCAGTTCCATCTATTACACCACAACTCATATTGGTGGAAGGACCTCTTTTAATGTTTACGTTCTCAACTAATATTTGTTGTCAGATTTTAACTTGACACTAATTTAAAAAATATATAATAAAAAACTTCTTTTGTCGTCACAAAATTTATAAAGTATATCAAAGTATTTTTTTAATTTTATATTGATAAATATGTGACATGAAAGTTAGATTTAAAGAACTAGTAAAAAGAGAAAGAAATATAGTTTCAATCTCATTCTATATGATAACCTTTAGCCGAACACGCTATTTAAAAAAAAATCTTGAAACTTAAAAAGAAAGTAAGATGATTTTTTACTGCGATAATTTTTTTAAAAAGAAATCTTGAAAATTAAAAGAAAGTAAAGTGATATTTTTTGTGATGGACGAAAAAAAAAAAGTATGTTACATAAATAAAAAAAAAAATTTAAAACTTAAAAGAAAGCAAGGTAATATTTTTTTTTTTGATGGACTAAAAAGGAAAATGGCTAAAACAAGTATGTGATATAAATTTTTAAGGCAAAATGACTTTCTGGACCTCTGTAATATGTCGTTTTTGTAAGTTGGACACTTCTACTTACATGTTTGTCATCTGAACCCTTGAACCCATCAAAAAGCAATATTTTGCACCCTTTGACCGTTGACTTTGCCTATGTGGCATTAAAATGGTGACTAGGACAAAGAGAGTGCAACCACTCGCCTGGAGGTGCGAGTGGGGGTCATTTTTTGGTCAATTTTACATTAAAATAATAGTAATAAAAAAATAATAAAATTTAAAAAAAAATAAAAAAGGGTTCTTTTTTCCCTCCATTTTTTTAAATTTAAAAATAATTTAAAAATATTTTTAAAATTTAAAAGTAATTTAAATAATAAAAAAATGATCCTTTTTTACCTCCATCTTTTTAAATTTAAAAATATTTTTAAAATTTTAAAAATAATTTTAAAATATTTTTAAAAATGTAAAAAAAATAAAAATATTTTTAAAAAATAAAAAATCAACTTTAAAATATTTTTTTAATTGAAATTTAAATTTGAAATCTTTTTTTAATTGAAATTTAAATTTGAAATCTTTTTATTTTTTGGGGATTAAAATTTAAATTTAAATTGAAAGTGAGTGATAGTGAATATTGAAAAAAATTAGTGAATTTTGATTGAAAAAAATTAATTTTTTTGTGAATTTGTTAAAAATATTCAAATATAAAAATCAAATTTTTTTTATGTTTGTATATATGAATTTATAGTTAAAAGTTTAAATTAGTTGGAAAAGAATTTTAATTATTTGTAATGGATTTGATATTTAATTTGTGAGCAAAAATAAAAACATGATTATTCAAATTTTTCTACAATTTATAAATTTTTCTTATTTAATTAAATTAATTTTATATTTAATTTTCATGTAGCATTTTTAAAAATGGCTTAGAATTTAATATAACACCTTTTTTATTTATTTTTTATTTTTAAAATGACGTGGCAGACGTGTCTGGCGTGGCAGCTGACGTGACAACTGACGTGGAGGAGAGTGTGTTACACTCATCAAAAAAAGGTTTTAAATGTTGCTTTTTAGTGGATTCAGGGGTCCAGATGACAAACATATAAGTAGAAGTGTCCAACTTACAAAACTGATATAGTAGAGTCTTGAAGGTCATTTTGCCAATTTTAAAAATATCTAGAAACCTAAAGGAAAGTAAGATGATATTTTTTTGTGATGGATTAAAAAAACGGCTAAAAAGGGCATATTACATAAAACAAAATGAGGGGAGTATATTTTCTAATGGATTAAAATAATAAAATAAATAAATTAAAACAAAAAAAAAATTATATTTTGGAGGGTGCATTCAAAGTTATTAACTCCTATTAAAGGTTGCTCTACTAGCCAACAAATAAGGACAGCCAATCTAACTATCTAGATCTTTTTTACTCGTAAGGAATTTCTCCAGAGCTTATTGTTCCAAGAAACTGATAAAAATGGCCCTACTACAGTATAACCTCGATAAATTAATAACCTCGCTCAAATAATAATTTTTTTCGTCCTCGAATCGAAATCAACGTGGTAAATTAATAATTCGCTAAATTTATAAGATAATATAAAAAAAATTCATATAGGTCCCATTTAATATATAAATTAATAATTCATCTGTATCAAAATATTTCATACATAATACATAAGTAAACTAAACAGGTTTCTGAAAATATGAATCTAATATTGTTTGTTTCTTCTTGAAATCAATATCACCTTGAATCTCATCTCTAACCCTTCTTACTGCATTAAGAATATCAGGTGTAGTCTTCTCATATTGCAAAAGGAAGTGATGTAAGGTGATTGTTGCTTTCAGAGCATCTTTGCGCGAAACTTGTTCTAATTCCACACTATCATCTTCCACTTCATCTTCTTTATGTGTTTCCATAACACTCTCAATTATTTGTTCATCCGTAGGTAGCTCAAAACTCGTATCATTTTCTCCCGGATAATTCAAAACATCTTCAGCATTCATTGCATTTCGATACTTCAATCCATTGATTAGATTCTGCAATTGTTGTAAGCCATCATTATTCAACTGTTCTTGATTTTTCGAGGATTCATCATCTAACAACCTAAGTTTACAATGCTTGAAACAATTTGCAATTGTACTTGAGTTGGCATCCATTTTCCATGCCAAGATTGCAAGATTCATTGCATCTAAAACATTAATTTTTTCTGGATTTGAGATCCCAATTTCATAACCCTCCAAAAGATTTCGATAAAATCGCCTACGATAATGCATCTTAAAAGCTCTTATGATCCCTGCATCACAAGGCTGAATCTTTGATGTTGTGTTAGGTGGTAAAAAAAACAATTCAACATTTCTCAAACCTTCGACATTTTTTGGATGAGCAGGACAATTATCAACAATTAAAAGAATTTTTCTGCCGTCCATTTTTGCATCAAGTTGTTGAACATATTCTTGGAATAGAATCCCAGTCATCCATGCTCTTTTATTGGCTCGATATTCACAATCCATGCTTCCCAAATTCACATTCTTGAAACAACGTGGTTTTAAATACTTCCCAATGATCCATAAAGGAATTTTCTCAGAACCATCCTCATTACAGCAAATAACAACTGTAAGTCTTTCTTTATCTTGTTTCTTACCTTCAAGTTGCTTCGTTGCAAGAGAATGATCTGGTTGTAGCCTAAAGAACAATCCAGTTTCATCCATATTGAAAACATCGTTCTTAGAAAACTGATCAAGTTTCTCTCTGATGGATTGTAAATTGCTCTCCATGGCCTCCATATTAACTGATCCACTTTCTCCAAAACGACGATATTGCTTGATACCGTGTCTTGATTTGAAACGCTCTAGCCATCCTTGAGAAAAATGAAAATCAGGTGTATCGATGGGATACATCTTTTTTAGAAGCTCTTTTCCCTTCGTTACAATTAGTTCCCCATTCATATTAACACGCCCTTGGTAATGAATAAACCACTCGAACAAAGCCTTCTCTAATTCTGGAAATTTGGCAGCTTTATGTCTTTTAGCCTCATCTTTTGGAATGTCGGCTGCTGATAGATACTCTGCTGACCTCTTGATCGTGTTTGATATTGTGGCTTGACTCACTTGCAAATTAAACTTCTCTAACACCCATTGTTGCAATTGCTTTTGAGTGCATGCTAGATTTTGTTGTTTATACTCACACAGTTCTCTACGTATACCATTAGTCATGGTTGATTTTTTAACACCTTTGAGATGAGAAGCCATTTTTTTTGTTTTTTGATTTGAAGACTTGCATAATACATCTATTTATATAGTAACTTAGTTAATGTATGTACGTGTAACTACATTAATAATTGAGTGGATTTATACATTTTAATGAATGTAGCATGCAACTACATTAATAATTAAGTAGATTTATATATTTTATTAAGATATACATAGAATATTGAAAATGTATCAGCAAAAATACATGAATTTGGTTAAGTATGCATAATTAATAGTCAATGTAGAAATTAATTTTCACGTACACCTAGGTACATTCATAATATGGACCCAAAAAGTATATAATTTATAAATTAATAATTATTAATTTATACGATTAATTAATACCTTGCTAAATTAATAAAATTTGACGGTCCCAACAGTATTAATTTATCGAGGTTATACTGTATTGTGGTAAATTCAAAATGATTCCTTAATTATAACTTTTAATAAAATATCTTTTAAGTTTATCGGTAGCATTTTTTAATCTTTATTGAATTTAAATATCTAACGAACTCTGGTTAATCGAAATTTTGAGAAAAAAATTAATATTTTTGTGAGCATACAATGCAATAACAAATGCCGATAGTCACCTTAAGTAAATTCATGGTGAAGTGGAAGCTGCCCAAATGGTTTCCCTCATCACGATGAAATTATAATGTATATTCACAATAAAATTATATAATTCAATTTATATATAAGATTAAGAACACACCTATTAAATTTAATTCCATTTATAAATTATTTATCAGTAAATTAATTATCTTTATAACGAGAGACCATGCATAAATATCTGAAGAAGTAAAGCTGCAAAGCAAAAGCAATTGCACTTCCACCAAGAAAGGAAGGGGTATGTTATTAATTTACTTATTTCTAGTTTCTATATTATCCAAATGAGTATATCCTCATAAGTCATAATCAAACATGTTGAATTGGAGATAATGTATCAAAATCTCTCAGAACTTGTTTTGATAATTTATCTTAGTACTTAAATTTTATGAATAATTGTTTACTCTCTTAATATCTTTAAAGTGAATTAATTTCCTTTCTTATGCTGACGTAGTATTTAAAAAAAATTCAAATGTCACGTCAGTATAAGCGAAGAATTTAATTCAGTTGAAAGTATTTAAGGGGTTAATAAATAAAAATTAAATTTATATACTAAAGTGAGTTGAGAGGATAAGTTCTGAGGAGTTTTTGATGAATTATCTCTTGAATTATAATCCATTATTCAATCGACTTTATCGAGGCATTGCATTATGGGGCAACACCCCCACTACCTGCCCCACCAACATAATATTCCACTTTATCTTGGATGTCCGTAGATAATTTGGTTAAAAAATTTAAAATAAGAGGTATTTTGAAATTTATTTTAAATAAATATTTATTTTATTTTAAACTTTTAAATTTGAAATATGGAATTTTGAAATTTGAAAATAAGTGCTAGGTGTTCCCCGAATTTCGTTTAAGTTTCACTTACAAATTTTGAATTGTGTTTCCACGTCAACACAAACTCTTTTTTTTTCCTTTGAAAAAGCACAAACTCAATTATAAGTATCAAATAAGGCTGGGAATAAAATACTAAAAATCGAGTTATCGACTTGAATCGAAAAATTTGATAATGATATTCAGGAATTTGGTATTTGATATGGTATTTGGGAATAAAATTTCAATATTTTAGTATTCGGGATTGAGTTTGGTACAAGATATTAATATCGTTTGGTATTCGGTATTTACCGAATATCGAATATACATATATATATATATATATATATATATATATATATATATATATATATATATATATATATATATATATATGTCTAACCCAACCCAAGATATAGTGTCTAACCCAACCCAATAGACAATAGTACTAGTCATTCCAAAGAATCTCTTGAACTTTAGTAATATATTCGTAAAAAGCAACAAAAAAAATACTAAATAGGGTTTCTATTAAAGATACTCTTTGAATTTTAAACGTACATTTGCACATCTCCAACTTTAATATGGTATTACCAAATACTGTACCAAAAATCGAAGTTTAATTTACCGATTACCGAACTACCAAATCGATGTTTATAAGTATGGTATGTGGTATATATGTTCAAATACCGACACTACAACATAAGACATGTATAGCTACAGAGTACCTCATAGCTAAATACAAAAGTTTTCATGGCTAAACATTTTAGCCACATTTTTTCTTTCCGTAGCATTCGTAGCAAGAAGCGGCATAACTAAAAGTTAGCTACGGACTTTACATGATCAGTGGCCAACAACTAATAGTATAGCCACAAATTTTTTTTTATTGTAGCAGCATAGTAAACTAGTTATAGCCATGATTTTTTTATGTTGTAGCAGCATAGTAAAGTATTTTTGCCACAAAAAATACATTTCTAGCAAGTGATTTCATTCTTTGCCACAACGAATAATATTAGTAGCAATATTTATATTGCAACCACAAGATATTATATTGTAGCAAAAAAAGTTAATTTATTTACCATGCGAATTTATAATTTATAGCTATTTGTATAACTTAATCTCGTGGCAATAAAACTCCTACTTAGTTATGAATTAAAAAATCATAGCTAAAATGTGAAGTATTTGCCATAAATATATTTTTATTGTAGCTAAGAATTCATATCTTTAGTCATGAGATATAAAAAATGTAGTAGAATCTTTCTTTTTTTATTTGCTATGAAAATTAAAAAATTATAGCCATATTTTTTTATACGTGATAATTATAGAGTATATTTAGCTATAAATTTAAAAATGCATATCTAAAATCTTATACTTTTGTCATGAAAATAAAATAGTAGCAAAACATTATCATTATTTGCTATGAAAACGAAGAAGTATAGCCATACACGTATTCCGTAGCAAATGTATTTATATTTAGCTACGAATTTCAAATAAAATATAGGTACTAATTGAAATTGTTTCACGAATATTATTAGCCACGACAATTCATAAAACATCATTTGACATTAAATTTATAAATAATTATGATAGAATATATTCTTTAATTATCTAATAAATTCAAAAGAAAAGCACTAAAAATGACTAAAAAATTGTCAACAATATTGTTCCAAAATAGTAAAAGATTTTGCAAGAGAATACAATGAGGGCTTCATTGATTTTGGTATTTTCATCACTCCTCCACACGATGCAATGACTGTTGACCTCGAGTTGTAAACATCTTTTGAAATCTTTCTTCCCATTGTTTATCCAACTCTGCTATCTTAGTTTCTATTTCTTTCTTCATTTCTTTAGATTCTTCTTTAGCTTCCCGTTGGACTTTTTCCACACGCTCATTTGATTCCTTTTTGATAGATTCTACTTGTTTTATGGAGTTGTAACTTTGTCGGTCTTGCACCAAAATATTCACGACACTATTTCTGGTCCATATGCACGAAGATATCCATTTTTTTCTGTCCCAAGCACCTTTTCAAAGATATCGTCATCATTTAAGGAGAAATTTTCTCCTTCTTTTTGCTCCATTTTATGTTGTTCTAATTGATCCTGCAATTACAAAAAAATCAATAAAATATTTATGTAAATATATATTTCAAAAGGAGATAAAAAGAAAACAAAAAATTAAAACTTACAATTACGTCTTGCTGAAAAATATTAACTTGTTTTCCATTTTTCCTCTTGCATGATTCAATAAAAACTTCGACACGAGAAGGAGCTTTTTCATTTTTCTTCTATGAAAATAAAAGATATTATTGTTAACTAAATAAGATATGCGAATAGAAACATTATAAATTCATCATAAATATTATTATGCTATAATACCATTTCATGTCTAAGTTTTGCAAAACTTTTGGTCCCATAATAAGGAGGCAGGGAACGTTTCAAACGATTTGTCTTGTTCTGCATACTTTTTTTCTGAATAAAATTGAAAGTGAAACAATGAACAACTTTTATTGCGCATATATATATATAAGGGGACAACCCGGTTCATACCTACTCCGTAGGTGTCGGGGAGGGGGGGACCACTCCGGGGCTGACCTACGCTCCCTCACCCCACCTTCGCTGGAGGGGCGTTTCGAACCCCCGACCCTGGCACACCACGGTAAGCAAGCTTACCGCCTGCTATATATATAATAAATTTAAATACCTGAAAGTTAGCATCACTTCAAAGATTGACCAAATATTTCCAATCACCTGCTACAACACGATCAGGCTTGTTGTGTAAGCGAAGTTGGTAAGTTATCTTTTTATCAAAATAATTATGTTTCATCTTGTGTCTATAATCTCTATAGAGGTCACTCATGTGTCTCAGAATTGCGTCTTTTCTTTCCTCAGATACATCAAAATCAAACTTCTCCTATAAAAAAATGCAACATACCATTATAGTTTATAATTATATTTCATGATAATTATCCGTCCATAAAAATTAAGACAATATTTGTATTTCCACAAAATCAATGAGATCTAAAAAAAAAGTACACAATTCATATCACTACCTAAAAATAAAGTAGGAAAGCTATAATAAGACCCTGACAAAAGAGGAGAGGAAAAGCAGGAGGTTGGGGGCATAAAATTCAAAAAAAAAATAAAGAGAAAAGAACATGAAATTCTTTCTAATGATTGTTCAAGCAAATTCATCCATGTAGTGATGTTATAATTAGACAAAATTTACGTCATAAAAGCATGTGTTTAAAATCCAAAAGCTTTCATCAAACAAAATATGGACAATCAAAATCAAACAAAACCCGAAAATTGTTATATCAAAATCACTCAAACTAAGTCTATAAAAATTAAATAAGTACAATATTTTGTTAGTTTGCTATTTGTCTTACAAAGACGATATCCCACACATGCTCGATTTTTTCTTGCTCAATTTCCTTCCAACAATTCACTTTCAACGGGCAACAAGAACGGCTTCTCACTGTTTGACCCAAAAATCAAATGAATTGGGTTGCATTATCATCAATCGCCTAATTATCTTCATCAAATTGCACACACACTTTTTCTCCCTCTTTTAAGTTTATTATTTTCAAGCATCATATTGGTCCTCTAGTTTTTCTTTTCACAATTTTGGAGCCTACATTTATAAATCAATAAGAAATTGGAGAAAAAACATCAACAAAAAATTAAAATCAATAAAAAACAAAAAGATAATACCTGTCGTATTTGTTGGCCCATGTTCTTCAATTGCTTCATTCACTTCTTCAGACACATTATCTCTATAATTATTTTCTTCGAGAGAAGTATTCTCAAAAACATCATAATTTTTTGATAATGTATAAATCTCTATAGGCTTTTCCTTATGCATCTTATAACTATAAAACATGTCCTTAAAGTCTGAATCGTCACAACATTCTACCAATCCATCATAATCATTCACAATTTTATCACCTCTTGAATAAAAGAACTTATCTCTATCTAAAACAGTAAACTTATAGTGTTTTTTCAAATCATTCAACAAATCAAAATAACTCATAAAATCAATATCCATAGTTGTATTCATCAAATGCCCACTCACATATTCTTTAGATGGCCGAAACTTAAAATAGCCACCATAATGATAGATAATTGCAACCTCACTTACCATGTTCACACTTCCTAAAAAGGACATCAAACATAAGTTAGCTAAATAGGACTAAATAAATACAATAACTTGTCTAATTGTTACAAATAATTACACAAAAAGTTATAAAATTATCGAAATAAATAGGTTCGTCTACATGTTGCGTGGGCAAATTATCTTTGATCTTTTTGAGACTCATAACAGGTTCCACATCATAATTATCAGTCACACGATTAGGCCTTTTTCGAAGACCATTCCTACCCATTTCTAATTAGAAACAAGCATTCGTAAAATACTTCTGTACAAATACAAATATAAATAGTATATACTATGTTTTAAGTATTAATTGTTTACATGTTTCAGTCCACAAAAACAATTAAGATCCTTCTTTAGCAACTATACTACTATTACTAATTCTCAATGTTGAAAAATTAAAAGCAATTTCAAGAACATAAAAATTGACCAAATTCAATCCATCAAAAAAAAAAAATCTTTCTTCAAAAACTACTACTCAATATTAAAATATTAAAAGTAATTTCAAGAACCTAAAAATTAATCAAATTTAATTGGACAAAAAGAGTAAAGATCTTTGTTCAACAACTCCTTTTGCGACGTTGAAAAATTAAAAGTAACTTCAAGAACTTAAACTGACCCATAAACCCAAAAACACCAAATGCAAATCAAAAATATAAATTAAAAATAAAAAAGAGCAAAAAACAGGTCATACCTCAAAAAATCAATAATTCTGTGGATTCACGTGAAATTTGTGAAATTTTTTGGAGGAAAATTTTGCCTCTGTGAAAAGTTTAGGGTTTCTGATTTTTTTAATGTATCCAACATTTTTGTAGGTAATATGTGCGTGTCTAATTTCTGTAATATATATATATATAAAAAAAATAAAAAAAAGTTGAAACTTGGCAAAAAAATTAGAGGAAAACATTTTTGAGGAAAATTTTTTAAGGCTGATTTTTTCTCAATTGTTCAATTTTGTCAATTTATTTCTCCTCCTAATAACCCTAATAGCTTTAAAAAAGTTTGATGAGATTTTTTTATATATGTAAAACTACTACTTTTATATTTAATTACTAATTCTTAATTCAATTAATTATAAGTATATTTATAATAATTATTAATTAACTTATTTAAATTAATAGTGGATCATGAAGACGACGTTGTATGTTAGGCCTAGAGGTGCACATTGATCGATTCGATTAGATTTTGTATATTATCCGATTGATTTATAAATTTTCAATTTATAAACATGCAAAATCAATAGGAAGATGGTCCTTAACAGTTCGATTCATATCTAACACTATCTTCATGCATAAAAGTCTACACAAATTACAATAATAAGTAAATTCAAATACTTTAGTGCTAAAACAAACTTGTTTTATTTCTAAATAAGTAGCAAACTAGAATGCATTAAACTTACCGAAGTTTTAAATTGATGGAGAGAACCCCCACCACACCAACGACCTTAGAATAAAAAAAATAACAACAGTAGACAACAATTATAAAACGTAAAATACAATAGGTTAAATATTGTAATATTGTATCTAAGTGAGACTTATCGAAGTTTTGTTTAAATTTAATATAATTAATTAATCAAAGTAAATAGAATCACTTATTTATCTAAGTTATATTTGAAACTTACAAGCAGGATCCTAGAAAATTAAATCGAGTCGAATGATAAACATCTCTAATCACACTAAATCAATAAAGGTGTACGTCATCCCAATAGATTACGTCCGAAAAAAAAAGGTATTTATCAAAACAATTAATCGAATGAGATGAAGTCTGAGTTATATTGAAGTATTGTTTAAATTTGATGTAATTAGTTAATCAAAATTAATATGCTCTTATTTATTTAAGTTAGTTTTAAGACTTACAAATATACCTGAACTTAGATAAATGGTACAAATATATTCTCCGTCATACTTTAGGTACAAATATACCCTTGCCGTTAATGAAAAGGTGTGTATATACCCATGAACTTAGATAAATGGCACAAATATACCCTCCGTCATACTTTAGGTACAAATATACTCTTGTCGTTAATGAAAAGGTATGTATATACCCTTGAACTTTGATAAATAGTATAGATATAGCATCTGTCATACTTTAGGGGTATATTCATATCTTTTCCGTTGTAAAAATGATCAAGTCAAATGATTAACATCTCTAACTATATTAGATCAATAAAGGTATTATTATGATCAAACAGGGTTTGAGTCAAATAACAATGGCGCAACACATAAATGTGTCCTTTAACTTGACTTCAGCTCATTTATGTCGTCCAACGTTGGGTGTGCATGAAGTGGCGTCCTACACAGCGTATTCACATCCTACGTAGTGTTAAACCCTGTGATTCACATTCCGAAACATTTTTAGTTAGGTTGATTTATGTAGTATCACGGGTTTGTAAAAATAAAGTATTTTAATAATGTGGACAACTAATTATGGGTTGCATACAAATTTTCAAAATTTATATAAAACTGATTGGGAACCAAAATGTGATTTTGTAAAACTTTGACATATATGTGCATTCCTAAAAGTGAAAAGTGAATGCACTAACTCGTGCGTTAATAAAATTAGAATTGTACCAAAAATTCTAAATACTTAATTCTTAAATTTTGGGTCTAAAAATTTCTAAACCCTCACTTCTTAGATTTTGATTCACTGTCAATTTTTTTCTCAAAATCCAATGTTCAGCCTCAAACTCATCTCCTGAGGTATCTTTGGAAAACATCAAAAGCATCAAAAGTAAGTTATTCTTTATCTAAAGTTACTTTTTCTTGTTCACTTAAAAGTGTCTTCCATTTTTTTGAGTTGTTTAGATAATGATTGTTGTGGTGATTATTAATTTGCTATGAACAAACATGAATTTAGAAAATAATGTTATATAAAGAGTAACACATAATATCCAAGATTGACAAACATGACAAGAGTAATAAAGATGCAAATTATTACTCTTCTTTCCTTTGTTTTAGTTATAGTTCTGTTTAACTCCTAAGAAGTGATGTTTTCTTTTTTTTTTTCTTTATAGGAATTTGAAATGGACAAGACTTGAATATGTTGTACCGATAGATTAAGCGATGTGTATGAGAAAGGAGTCAAGAATTTTCTTCAATTTGTTTTTAAGGACAAAGAACCAGATGACAAAATTCCTTATCCTTGTAAGACATGCAACAATGTTCTCTACCACACTAGAGATGAAGTAGAGGACCATTTAATATTTACTGGGATAGTCCCGTAGTATACTCTATGGCTTCATCATGGAGAATTTGCAGCTAAAAAGCAAAAAACTAATAATAATGAAGTAGAACAAAAGGATGTATGAAGAGAGCAAGGTAAAGATATATTTGAAATGATTAATGATATTGTTGGCCCTGATATCATGGATGATTGTACTGAGGTTAAGTTTAAACAAGATGATGCTTCAGAACCTACTTCCAAATTTTCTAAATTGTTGGAGGATGCTGCACAATAACTCTATCCTGGTTGCGAAACATTCTCCACGTTATCACTAATTGTTGAACTTTTTCAAATTAAGTGTCTTCATGGATTGAGTGATAAAGAAGTTGATAGCATACTGAAGTTAATTAAACGAGCACTTTCTTCCGGCGAAACTTTACCAGAATCATTCTATGAAGCAAGAAAAGTGATTCGAAATTTAGGTCTTCGTTATGAAAAAATACATGCTTGCAAGAATGATTGTATGTTATTTTGGAAACATAATGCAAAGGCTGAATCTTGCTTTGTTTGTGGAGAATCTAGATGAAAATCAGTTGAAGATCAAAAAGCTAATGGCACTACTCAAAGAAAGGCTGAGAACAAAGTTCCTCAAAAAATATTACGTTACTTCTCCTTGAAATCAAGATTACAAAGGTTATTTATGACATCAGAAATAGCTTCAGACATGACATGGCATGATGATCGTCGTTCGAAAGATGGAGTTCTTAGACATCCAGCAGACTCTGAGGCGTGAAAATATTTGGATATGTCTAATTCGGGATTTTCTAAAGATCCTCGTAATGTTAGACTCGGTTTAGCAACTGATAGAATAAATCCTTTTGGTAACTTGAGTATTTCTCATAACACTTGGCCAGTTATTATTATTGTATATAACTTACCCCCTTGGATGTTAATGAAGCAACTGTATTGCTTCTTGTCTCTGTTGATATCTGGTCCTAAAGCTCCAGGAAATGATATCGACGTCTACTTAGAATCATTGATAAATGAGTTGTGAGAATTATGATTTTATGGAGTAAATACATATGATGCTTTAAGAAAAGAGAGTTTTTGTATGCGGGCAACACTCTTGTGGACAATAAATGATTTTTCCGCTTATGCCAACTTGTTTGGATGGAGCACAAAGGGAGCTTTGGCTTGCCCTTTATGAAACAAAGACACTCCATCTACTCAATTGAAGTATGGTCGTAAGTTTTCTTATATGGGTGCTCGTAGATTTTTACCATCTAATCACAAATGGCGGAGTAATAAATGTGATTTTAATGGAGAAGTAGAAAGAAGACCTGCTCCAAAAATTCTATCTGACAATGATGTTTTAAATCAGTTGTGTACTCTAAAAGACACAAAATTTGGTAAGACCCAGAAAAAAAAATGAAAGTACGAAAAAACTAAAGGCATTCATAATTGGAGGAAAAAAATATTTTTTCGAACTTCCTTACTGGAAAAATAATCCAATACCTCATAATTTAGATCCAATGTATATTGAAAAAAAAATTGTGATAACGTAATTGGAACATTTTTAGATATTGAAGAAAAAATAAAAGATAATCTTAATGCTCGTCTTGATTTGAAGGAAATGGGTATAAGAAAAGATTTGCATCCAACACAAAGAGATGAAAGATAGTATTATTGTAACACCCCGTACTTAATTAAGTGCATTAGCCATGGTTATATGTGTTGGAGTATATGTATTGATCCTAAGTTAGGTATATATGAGTTTAAGTATGAGTATTGATTATTTTGAGATGGTTTCAAGTGTATAGTTTGATTTTATGTGTATAGGAATCGACTTTATTTATATCGGAATTTGCCCGTCGATGGTTCCATACGAAGGTTATTGAATAAGATTTCAAACGATATATAGATTTCCAAAAACGGATAAGTTTCGAAAATAATCGAGCACGTTCGAAACTATAAAACGGCGGCCGGGATAATTGTGAACAGTAAATGTGCAGGAAAATTTCCTGCACACAAACTATTGAGGCCTGCCAGTTTTTTGGGTCAACTTTGAACGATCATAACTCCCTCAATATAATGAACTGGGAGAGATGTGACCTATCAAAAGAAATATCTTCGAGTCTTCTTTCCAATGCAATTGGTTTCATCCAAATCCAACATCTGAGTAAGGAGTTATACTCGTTTTACTTCAGCCTCTCAAAACAGTTTTTTAGGGTCAACTTCAAACGATCATAACTCCTTGTACAGGACGAACTGGGTGTCCTACTTTATATGAAATGAAATCCCTTTGAATTATCTATCCAACGATACCAATTTCACCCAAATCTGATATCGGAGCAAAGAGTTATGGCCGATTTACTTTAGCCTGTCAAAACAGTCCACCATGGACAGATTCGGATTTACTTAAATTTTTAAGGGCAATATGGTCATTTTCCATCACCTCATGGACGAAAATTGGTCATTATATACATATACTTAGCCTCATATCCATCATTCATCATCCAATTATTGAAAATAAGAAACCCTAGCCTAATTTCAACTCTAATTATCTTGTGAGTCAATCGTAGAAAATCCAAATTGATTCCGTAGTTGTGTTCACCGTCTCAAGGGCTTCGAGAAACACCCCTTATTTGTGCCAACAGCACTTCGAAATCAAAAGGGCCATTTTATGGTAAGGATGTAAATTATGTTGGTGTTATTTATATGGATATGTATATATATGCATGTGAGCATAATGAGTATGTTATTTGATTGTTGTTGAAAGATGATTGGAAATGATGTTGGATCATTCTTGTGCATGGTTGGATTATGTTGAATTGTGAAGGGATTTGGTGTGATGATGTGATATTGAAATGATGATTATATATATATATACACATAAACCTATTGTTCAAGTTGGTTTTTGGAATGTTTTGCAAATATTGATTGTATGGAATTATGGAAGAGAATTGTGGTGTTGGGTTGCTAATACTAGATGCCAAATATTTCATTGTAGATAAGTGATTTGTAAAGGCGGGAAGTTGTGTTGAATTGGTATCCGAATCTACAACGAGGTATGTAAAGCATACTCTAACGATGTTCTTTGGCATGAAAACACCAATGTTCCATCAAGTAAGATTCCGAGGTTGTCCAAAAACATGTATTATTCTACATTACCAACGAAGTTGTTTTCATTCTATAAAGTGTCAAAATGTTTCATTGATATACCAAAAGGCTCCTATTTCATTGTTGTGATATTGATGATTCTGAAACACATTGTTGTTGTACCAATGAGTCTTTATTACATCGTTATTGTGTAGAAGGTCTATTACTTGATTCCTATTGATGTATCATTGTTCCAAAGGTACTATATTGGCATGAACACTAATGTAATAACCTCAAAAGAATTTGAACTAAGTTATTGGAAAGATCTCTTATGTGTGTTACTTGATATACGTGTGGGTGGTAGCTCAGGGCTTAAGCCTAGCATGGGCCGATCCCGATACTTGATATGATTACAGTTGATATGTACTGGGGGCAGCCTAATGGTCACAGTACGGTACAGTATTGATTATTTTTAGGTGGTTGGAGGTTCGGGAGGAGGAGGTAATGGCGAATGATAATTGTAAAGAATGAAATAAACGAATGTATACCGTTCCACAAATGTGTTTGAATTCAGGAACCCAATTCAAATTAATGATAATGTACATGATCCTAAAAGTGTTTATGAAGTGTGGTTCACTTCTATTATGATTTATTCACTTGCGTCTGATTTTCTTGATCCCCTATATCACATATGATTATTTACAGCTTTACATACTCAGTACATATTTCGTACTGACGTCCCTCACGGGGGACCTGTATTTCATGCTGCAGGCACAGGTGCTTCAGCTTATTCACAGCATAGATAGGAGTCAGGTCATATAGCTATTGTTGGTGAGCTCCAGATTGCTTCGGAGCTTTCCGAGTCGGTTCCTTATATTTTGTTATTGTACAGGAGTCATGTGTGGGCGGGGGTTTGTCCCGACCCTAGTTATGTCACGTATATCCTAGAGGCTTTGTAGACATAAGGAAGGGTAAAGTCATGGAAGTTTATATAGTGATGTTATATTTGTATATGTGGTGGCCCCGACGGCCAAGTATTATATATATATATATATATATTTGTGCGTGTTGTGCTGATACAGGTAATTTTAATTAGACCTTTCTACATGTAACGAAGTGCTGCCCAAATTTTTGGTAACATGTAAGTGAAAGTACAGGTATTTGAACGGGTTCTCCCGGGCCTTCTCGGCTTCGGGTGCCAGTCCGGCCCGATGGGATTTTGGGCCGTGACAATTATCCAGCAGCATGTTATGCTTTATCACCAAATGAGAAGTCCAAGGTATACAAGTTCTTGAAAAAGGTTAAGGTTCCAAATGGTTATTCTTCCAATATATCACGGTGGGTGAAGTCAGAGGATCATAAAATTTATGGACTAAAGAGTCATGATTCACATATTTTGTTGGAACAATTACTTCCTATTGCAATTTGTGGAGTTGTGCCTAACAATGTCTATGATGCTATCACTAAGTTAAGTATTTTCTTCAGAGAGTTGTTTTCGAAAACATTGAGGATTGATGTGTTGGATCAACTTGCAACTCAAATTCCAATAACATTGAGCAAATTAGAGAAAATATTTCTACCAACATTTTTTAATGTTATGGTGCACTTAGTTGTTCATCTTCCAAGAAAGGTGAAGCTTGTTGGACCTGTACAATATAGATGGATATACCTAATAGAGCGGTATGTTTTTAATTGATAGTTCTATTTAATTTTATGTGGCTCATTATTTATCATGCTACAAAGAAATTTGAGTTGTATCATGTTATATCATGCAAATTCTTGCGCACTTTGAAATGTTACATTCGTAATATGAATCAACCCGAAGGATCTATTGCAGAAGGATACATTGTTGAAGAAAGTCTAATATTTTGTTCAAGGTACTTACATGAAAGTGTGAAAGAGTGTAATCGAATGGACAAGAATTATGAAAATAATCATGTTGAGCCATACAATGGATTATCAATTTTTGAACAAAAAGGTTCTCCTTTATTAAAAGATAACTTCAGAAATCTTGAAGAGTTTGAGTGAAAACAAGCTCACCTTTATATCTTGAGAAATTGTGAAAGTTCAACCATTTATACGGTATGTTTCTTTATGACATTCACTAATTTAATATCTAGTTTCTAATTTGGCTCCATCTTCTATTTTGTCTAATGAATACTTATTTATATGATAGTGAGTTTGAGCAGAATAGTAACAACGTGAACTTCGATGATTGATTTTACCACCGAGTAAGTTTTTATTAAATTTCTCATTCAATTAATTATACTTATTTATCATCATTAATTTATGTATTTATTTTCTACATAGATTTTACAAATGCGCAAAGAAGAAAATCCACTTGCAAGTGGCGAATTGTATTGCTTGGCTAGAAGTCCTCTTGATGGTGCTCAAAGATTCAAGGGGTATGAAATAAATGGTTTTACGTTTCATACTAATCTAATTGAGGAAAAGAGGAAGACACAAAATAATGGTGTTTTAGTAAGAGGAATAGCTAATGGTCAAAATATTAATTACTATGTGTTCTAACCGAAATAGTTGAACTTCAATACGTCGGATGTAAACGTATTGTTTTGTTTAAATGTGATTAGTGGGATGTTGATCATATCAAAAAGGGAGTGAAGATAGATAAACATGATTTTGTTAGTGTTAACATCAAGCGAAAACTAGCAACAAATGAACCATTTGTGCTTGCATCTCAAGCAGAACACGTGTTTTATGTCAAGGACAATCTTCATCCAAATTGGTCAGTTGTTCTTAATGGTCATTCAACCTATTTTACTGGAGGTTCTATCAGTGAAAATATTTTTCAGCAAGATGTTTGTAATTATTACTTGCATGCACTCGAACAAGAAGACGACTTGATAAATTGGAGAAGAAGAGATCTTGAACTTATCAGCACTGATGTTACCTCGACTGATGATATCATTGAAGGCATCGTATCAGAATCAGAAACTGATGATGAAGATTTGTTATTGTAAATATTTTGGAAGTCTTATTTGCATATTGTTTATAGTCAATTAAAGTTAACATTTTTACTTTTTTTTGAGAGATGATTTTTTTTATATTCAGCTATTCTCCCAACTCTCTCGTGTATTTGTTGATCTGTTTTCATAAAATGAAACACACAGAAAATGAAACACAAAAAATGAAAAATAATTATACACTCTCACAAAGGGTTGCATTAAATCGGTGTGCAGAGACTCAATCAAGCAGATACTACTAGCACATAGCTCCACATCAATATTAACACTAGTGCAGAAATTAGAAGAGGTCAGCATAAGTACCAGGGATGCTTCAATGCACAAATATAAGCTCAGGTTCTAGCTGTTCATTGAAGTTGGAACAAATTTCTAAGCCAGATCTTGTACCTTCAGGTAATAAATTAAAAATCAGAGATGGGAAATACTAAAGAAAAGAGAAACAAAAAAAACACAGAACTCACTTAGCGAGGGTCAGGAATTCTGCCACAATAAAGCTTCGTCTTTGCTGAAAAAATGATGGAGGTTAGAAGATAACTGACTCATATTTCTTAAATATTATGTCTAAATTAAAGTACATTATAAATCGAAATATCTTTACAACCAAAGCTGAGAGAATTCAGAAAAACACTTGTTTGAATGTTAAAATCTGAAAGATGTCAATTGAAACAAAGATTGTTAAAAATTTTACAAACATGAAATTTTGAATTCTATTATTTTAGAAGTACAATATGTTAAGTGGAAAGGAAATTAAAAGTTGAACCTATAAAATTTAAATCGACCTATATGTACCTGCAAGAGTAGTAGATATTGGTGACCCATTAGGTGATGGTGAACTTGAGTGGATGATCCTTTAGGCAGGGCAACCTAGAGTAAATGTAGGAGCAACAGAATATAATGACATCCGAAGCTATCTGATTAACTTGTGTATTTGTCTTTTCAAGTTGAAGAACCTGGAAAGATTAGCATCGGGGGCTCTTATCAGAATACTTCAATCCTCCTCCCAGATTTCACTAATTTCACCCTGTGCCTAAGCAGTAGCATCAGTTTCCATATTCAAATTCTGAAAAGTCGAATGAATTGATTTATACGTTTCCTCGTCAATATAAAACCCATTATCTTTCATTTCCTTAATAATAGTCCAAAAATCCTTCATTGAATCCCTATTAGCATAAATTTTAAGCATTAACTATACATAGAAGAATTATGTGGAAACCCCTTTTGCTTAACAACCCATTTCAAGAAATCACCAGCCTTTAACGGTTCTTTATCGAGTTTCTTCAATAAATACATAACAACTTCATATGTCATTGTAAAATCAAGTTTTCCTAAATCTTTTTCTAACTCTTTGGAGCATCCATTGGATAGTATAATGTCAATAAAAGTTTTCAGTGTCGATGAAAAGAAGATAGTTTGACTGACATAGAGAGTAGGGACATCACGGTGCACTAAAACTCGCGCTATACGTGGTAAGGGGAGGAGAAAAGTAGAAGGGGTGAGTCACCTGATGGTTGAAGGAGGGAGCTCCTAAAAAGCTGAGGGTAAAACGGAGATTTCCTTTATTGAAGTGAACTCAGAATTCTCTTATTCTGATTCATGGCTGTTCGAGTACCTTCAAACAACATACAAGGGATATCAATTATACACATATACATCCAGTACTCGTCATTTCAATTATGTTGAATATATCGACATCCTCTAAAACTTGTCAGTAAATTTCATTTAGATATCCAAAGTACATACTGTTTCGATTAAACATCCTTAACATGTGATAAAGGTTTTTTATTAGAGTACTTCAATTAGGTGCTCACTTGGAATATGCTTTAGTCAGGTGTCTAAAATTGAAATTTACTGGAAATTTTAAGGTATTGTCGATCAGTCTTTCCTCTAACTAGTTATGTTTTAAAGAACATGGAATAATACACATGCTTGGAGTGTTTGATTTGTACAGAACCGCTCCCTGAATGTTCCGAGAAATCATTATTATATTCCTCTATCGTCATGAAAAAAATTACAGAGACATTTTATCATGAAACTTATTGATTATACTCAAAGTTTCCCGCAAAATCTCTAGTGCATTCAATATAACAAAATGGTGACCCATTCGCTGTATCTAGTGATTTCAATTTGAATTTTTGATGATTTGGGTCATCTTTTTTACCTTCAATTGATGTAACTAATTAATTCACTCTAGAAGTCATTTCTCTTTAAATTTTCACCTTTCACCAATCCCAATTGTTCAAAAACAGTCCAAAGCAAAAGATTTTTTTTAAAAAAATATAAAATAAACTCGGACCTGGTATTCACTGTTTTTCAGCTCGAATGTATAATAAACCACACCCTAGGCCTACTGACATTAATCTTGGATATGTCTCTATATATAGCTCTTAAAAATAGTTATCTGTATCTGCATGATAAGGCCAAATTGACAATTTTTACAATGAAACTTGGATGATAGCTTTGCAAAACAAAAGGGTACATGCAAAACTTAAGACCCAGGAAAAAAATGTACCGACTTGATCGAACGCCTTCTAAGCTTCTTCCAATGGTCCAAGCACAAAGTAGGGGTATTCAATCGATTTAATCAGATACGAAAACTTAGTACAAATACAAAAATTAAAGAGGATCTACCAGAGAGAAAAATGAAAGAACATATACATACTTACTGTGATAGATCGTAGAGGCTACTCAAATTGGAGCTGTTTCGTCGCCATTGAAGAAAACTCCAGAACTCAAAGTGAAAATAATAGTTAGCTTGAAAACAAAAAGAAATGAGAGTGGTTTTAACATTGATCTATGTAGCTGGTGGAGTGGAAGGATCTGTTCTCGGGGAAGTCGAACGGAGCTCCGATGATGGAAGGCTCCATGGTGACCTTTCCCTTTCCCCTTCTGGACCATTCTATCCTATCAGTTGGCTTTCCAATTCTATTATTTTTTGTTTTGTTTTGTTTTTTTGACCTTTTGTTAGCTTGGATAATAAAATGGAGCTTGAAACCCCAATCTTTAGTTATCAAAAAAATAAATACATACACAACAAAAATTTGCTGTTACTAATTTATCATGATTATACATTAATACTATTAATGTGTACCACTTCAACTCAAGTGTAAGTAAACAAGTATATTTAATATGGACAAAAAATTATTTTTTATCTTGTATTATTTAATATATTTATCTTTTGCACAATTCTTAAGAAAAATTCATAAGGATTGTAAATTGACTAATGTGATTCTTAAATTTACATTAAATATTGACATTGCCTATTTGAGTTAATTACTTTTATTAAATTACTAAAGGTAAAGTTGAAAAAAAATGTCTAAATATCTTTTGATATTTTTAAATATTTTAATTATTTTGAGATAGTTTTTTTGATAAAAATGTCAAATAATATGAGACAAAGGGAATAGTTTTGTGACAATAAATTTTAAATTATAGTTAAAAATAGTAATTATTAGCTATGAAATTTTGCAACAAAAATAATTTGTAGCTATATCATTTTGTCATGACAAATAATTATATCTATTAAAAGTCACCTATTACCACAATTTTTTTAATTTAAAGAAAAATATTTATTTAGCCACAAATTTTGCTTCAAATAATTTTTTGTGGTTAAAAGATTACTATTACTACAATAGGTTTTATTTTGTGGCAAAAATTAATAATTAGCTATGAAAGTTTATTATAATAAAAAATCTATGGCTATTTTGTTTGACTATTGCCACAATTTTTATAACTTGAAGCAAAATTATTTAATTTAGCTACAATAGTTTGTTTCAAATAATTAATTATGGCTAAAGATTACTATTGCTACAAAAAATTTTATTGGGTAGCATAAACTTATAGTTAGCGACGAAATGTTATTGTAGCTATAAAATTGTAGTAATTTAGATAATTATAGCCACGATCTTAAATAATAATAGCAAAAATGAAGTTTTAGCTTTATCAATTTAATTTTTATGGCTATGAAATTTTTTGAATTTGTAGATAGCCACGAAATTTAATTTTGTGGCTATAACTAGGTTATAGCTACGATTTTCAAATTTGTAGCTTACGTTTCATAGCTATAAGTGCATTTTCTTGTAGTGCGATTACCGAATTACCGAATCCGAACTTTGAAATATTGAACCGAATACCGAACGTCCATCCCTAGTATCAAATACAACTTTTTATCCATCTTGGTTTACAAATATCAAAATTACATCATACCACAACTTAACTCACATAACTATTTAAAGTCTAAATCCTTTTAAATAATTACATAAATTTTTTATTTTACTTAAAAACTCAGATACATCACTAAAGAATATGATGTATTCTTGTAAAATTAATTGATATATTCATGTGGAATCTAATGTATTCGTATAAAATTAAGTGATATATCTAAAAATAAATGTGATATATCCTTCTGGACTAAATCAAAAAATTTTAGTAATTTTTAAAAAAATTAATATAGGGAATAATTAGTTCTAAAGGGTTGAGAATTATGTAACTTTTACATTAATTTATGTCTAAAACCTGCCGAGTCTTTACACCCATGTATTATGTCAAATTTCTGCTCTCAGGGGTCGTTTGGTTGAAGCATAGACATTGAAGTACTATGCTTTATTTTCATTTCTCAAAGTCAACTTATGGGAATTGAGATCTCAAAGGGATACAAGAGAACAAGTTGTCTGATTAGAATGTTCATTCAAGGGGGAAATTATCTCTTAGAGGGATCTTATTTCATGGGAAATGGATGACAAATCAGGTAAGCGCATTAGACCCGATCTATACTGTCAACTCTCGCTGCTGTCCACATCTGTAAAGTTGTTTTCATTGTGGTAGAAATTCAACATTGTAAAAAAGTTGTTGTGGTGCCCCTCTCTTGTCAAATGGTTAAATTTTCACCTCTCTCATCCTTCATATATATTCAACATATCAAGAGATGAAAACTAGCTTTGCAAAACCTAAAATTCCCATTCTTCTTGCAAAACCGCCACAAAGCTCCATCAAGATAAAGCTTCAACAACCAAGGCCAGTTTGCCACAACTGAATATTAGGTCTAGGTTGTTGGGTCAACATTGTCAGTTTACTCCTCTTTTGAGTCTGTAAAGCTTGTGTATGTATTCTATTTTATCTCTTATTTTGTATATTTGAGGTGTAGGCTAGAATTAGTCGTGGTTGTATCATCTAGAGTTAGGTGATAGTGTGTACTAGAATTAGCCTTGGTTGTATCAATTAGAGTTAGTTGATACAGTTGAGTTGTAATAGAGTTATTATATTGTAATGAGTCATGTAATTGAGTTATTTGCAAGGTGCATGGAGGGAATTAAGAGTTTAATCCTGTGATTTCAAGAGATTATAATTGAAAGTTATTTCAGTTGTTTTAGTGAAATTGTTAGTGAGATCTAACATGGTAGATCATAATTTTACTCCTTTGAGTAAGGAGGTTTCTACGTAAACATCATATATTTGCTTCTTACTCATGTTCCTGCCATTTACTCCTTTAGGGGTCGTTTGGTAGAGTGTATTAGAAAGTTAATGCATGCATTAGTTTAATGTGTACTGAGGTGTGTATTACTAATACCTCAAAATCCATGGCATTAGTAATGCAATGTATCTAATGTATGCATTAACATGCTTAAAGATACTATTAGCCCTAAAAAAAATTCCGCATCCTTTTCAACATATATATTGAGGGTATTATGTAAATTTTTTTTCTTGAAATTATGTAATTCATGTTATTTTTAATGCATCGAACCAAACACTACATAAGAAAAATACAAGCATAACTAATGCAAATCATAACTAATGCAAATATAGCTAACACAAGCATTGTTAATACAAACATTACTAATACACCATATTTTGCATTGTTCTTATACACTCAACAAACGATTAGTAATGCTTGTGTTAGCTATGCTTGCATTAGTTATGCTTGTATTTTCCTTATGCAGTGTTTGATTCAATGTATTAAAAAAAAACATGAACTACATAATTTCTAAAAGAATTTTTTTTTTTTTACATAATACCCTCAATATATATGTTGGAAAGAATGCAGAAATTTTTTTGAAGGGTAATAGGATCTTTAAGCATGTTAATGCCTGCATTAGATCCATTACATTATTAATGCTATGGATTTTGAGGTATTAGTAATACACACCTAAATACATAATAGAGTGTATAACTAATGCTTGCATTAGTTATACATAGGGTATAAAGATATACCAAACAAGGTACTACTAATACACATTAAATTAATATATACATTAACATTTCAGTACACTCTACCAAACGACCCCTTAGTGTTACTAGTTGCACTTAGTGAAGGACCAGATCCCTTGACATACAAGTCATCATTTGGTCCATGGATAAAGTAAGATATTTCAGAATTAGTTTTAGATGTCTCACTTTATCTCATTTAACTTGATATTATTGTTCAAAAATTATAATATCAAAACTATAATTTCATAATAACTTAATTCGTGAACCAAATGATTAGCCCTTAGCCCAGAAAATCCTCAGAGGACCTATGAAATATGATCGACAAGTGACTTAGGCATCTTATGGCTTTTCGTAATGATAAAGACGCAAATGAATTAGATACACACATTATAAAGTTTAGAACTTTTTTTCACCTTAAAATTGAACGGTCTAAATTATAAAGTTCGTACCTTCTTTTTTTTCAGCTTAAATTTGATAGGTTCTAAAACTAAGCATTTGGCTTAAGGCAAAAAACTAACAAAATATTCTCAATATAAATAAGATTTTCATTGTTGGAAATACATATTACATTGAAAGCAAACTCAAAATAACTTGCATATAAAACATATAACATTCTAGCAAATTTTTCTAACATTATAAGAGGCGGATCTAGCATTTCGAGATTGTGGGTGTCATGTCACTTTTAACGTTAAAGCTACTACTCAAAAAGGATAATTTTTATGGGCGTCCCACTGGAATTTGGCTTATTAGTAAGAGATTTTTGAAGGAAAATTTTATTGAAACATTATCGAAGAACCTAATTTTTACGAATTCAATTGGAAATCAGTTAATTTTTTGCTCTACGTTTTGCTATTTACACTGCCCCAAATAAGACAAATATTTTGTCGATTTTATAGACTTTGGGTTTCGATTTGATTATTTATCTTTTCAATTTGTATAGACAAATAGATCAAATAATAAAAATGTGATTATTATAAATACTATCGAAAATAACTTTTCTACTTTTCCGGAGGTAGTGTATGGAATGCATACATTTTACCCTCCCAGACCCCACTATGTGGGAATACACTGGGTTTGTTGTTGTTATTACTATAAATTGTGTAAACAAGAGTTAAATTCAACTTATCAGTCAGCCTGAAAGTACAAAATAATTGCCAACATTCAATGTATATTTCCAATTCAATTGTTGAGAAATTATAACATCAAGCCAAACATCATTATTATGATTTACGAGGAGAGGTTAACTATAATTTGAAGGAAGAAGGAATCTTCAATTATGTTCTACACTTAAGTTAAAAATTCTTAAACAAAGATTATCCAAAACAAGGAGTCAAACAAAGATTAAGTCAAGAGGAAAAAAACTTATAGAAAATAGAATAACGAACAAAAAGTAACAAAATAATGCTGGCGTTTGGACTTGAACTCTGGTATACTACGTGAAATTTCAGCTTGTTTGCCACTGACACTACTTCCTCAACTGCTGCACCAGGTGGCACTTAAATAATATATCAATTTTATTCAATATATATATACACACACACAGTTTTTCAATCGAAGTTTGCGGGTGTCATGCCACCCGTGAACCCCTGTAGATCCGCCTCTGATTATAAGAGCGAGTTAAGTAGCTGAAGCAGGCAGGAGGTCGACATGCCTGCTTCAACTGTAGTTTTACTATATCACCCCTAATGAATTATTATAAGTTATGTATGTATTAAAAAATTAATAATATTTAATTAAAAAATTAAAATAGACATTTATGACATGTCTGCTTCAGCTGCTTCAATCGTAATTTTACTATAGCATTCCTAATTAATTATTGTATCCATAATTAAATATTATAAGTCACTTACATATTAAAAAGTTAATAATTTTATTTAGACAAAAAGTAAAATAGATATTTATGATTGTTTCAATCGTAATTTTACTGTACCATCATTAATTAATTATTATACATATTTTTTTTATAGTAATTTTGTTATATCGCTTCTAATTAGTTATTACAAGTCACTTAAGACATGTGTGTTTCATTGCTTTATCGTGATTTTACTATATTACCCTTAATTAATTATTATGATCGTCTAAACATTAAAAAAAATGATAATATTTCATAAAAAAAGGTAAAAAAAGACATAAAATGATTTGTCAATATAAAAATTTGATTGACTATCGAAATTATATTAGTGCACATAAGTTGAGATGGGATAGAGCAAGACATAAAATAACATATATTATTTAAAAATTAAATAAAAAGTATTATAAATTACAATAATTAAGAACTTAATATAAAAGTATATACATGTAAAAAAAATTGATTGATTGTCGAAATTTTATCTGTGCCACATAAATTGAGAAAGGGAGAATATTCATAATTATTGAAAAATAATGTGAAAGACATTGTAAATCACATAATTAACAACTTAAGAAATTTAAAAAATATAAAATATTTGACTGGCTCTCGAAATTATATTAACATCATTTAAATTGAAACACAAAATTTTTTTTATAAATCACAATAATTAAAAATATAAATTATTTTAATAATTAAAATTAAAATTTAAAAATAACATATATTGGACCCGTGCTGACACGGGCCATCGACATCTAGTCTTAATTAAACATAAAAATGAAAAAGAAAATACCCCTTGAAGCGTACTTTTCTGCGTGAAGCACCTTACTCGCTGACATGAATTAATCGATCCAATGTATTTCGACAATGAATATCGGCCAGTTAAATTAAAGTGATTATACAATAATTCATAATGTGAGTCGTGAGGAAGTTTATAGTATGGTGCACGCCAGTGTAATATTTGCTTGTGCCCCAAATGACAAAAATACAGCTAGTAAAGGAAATAAGAAAATGGGAGTGTGAGGGGCACATGGTCAAAGCATATCAACATGTGTGTGTACACGCACTATAGCTTATTGACACTAACTCCTACTTATTACTACCTAATTGTGATCTAATTTTTTGTATTATCAATTATTATCACCATATAAAATGTTTTAACTGACTCAGCATCTACATATTATTCATTGCCAATGTTGATTTTATAATTTTATAGTACATGTAAAAGTTGACTAAGATGTCTTTTTCTTTCTACTTCTTTGGATGACAAGTTGATCAAGAAATTTCGTTTGCTTCCTTACTCTTGGTTATTAGTTATCTAACAACCTATATAAATTGATGGTATATTTTATTCTAAGTTTGCATCATTCTCATTATTTGATTCTTTGCCCTTTATTCAATACACAGAAATTTCTTTAAAATTTAAATTAAAAATATTTGATAAAATTATTTTGTCATGTGTTTAAGTGCTCATGAATTGAAACATATCGTAATCCGAATATATAAATAAAATTTATTGATGAATTTAATAATTTATCACATATTCACGCACACTATTACTCCTTAATTATTTTTAGTGAAGTGATTACTATTTTATATTAGTGTCTCTTCTTGTTTAACTAGCCAAGCAATATCTATTAGTAATATAAATTATAGGGTAAATGGTCAAATTTCCCCCAAAACAATGAGAAACTAAATTGATTTGCCCTCTATTAATAGTTTGAGATGGATATGCCCTCGTTGTTATTATTACGGTCAAATTTGTTTATGAACTATGCAAAAAGGGATAAATCTACCTTTATTTTAAACGGTTTAAAACAAAGAATATAAATTTGAAGCTTCCGCATAATCTGGGAAGAAATTTAACCCTTCCAACTTAATGTTAACTTTTAAAAATTTTTTTGTTCCTCCTTTCTTTCTTAGGAGGGAATGAACTAGCTAAAGGACTTAAACATACTATATAGAATACAATTTTAATGCATGTATCTAATCGCATAATTTATTTATAGATGCAGTCTACACAAAGGAAATTTAAGTCATTTTGAGTTATTCTGTGCATTTCAATATGTTTAATCTGATTTTTTGTTTAGTCTGTTCTAAATAAAGATTCTTTCTTATTTAGCAATTTTTTAATTTCAACTTTGTACATGACATATTTAAAATCATAAAATTAAATAATATATTGATATATTTGACATGTCTATAATTTAAAATCACTAAATTTAAATGTTCTTCTTAACTTTTTGTCAAAATAAATCAAATAAAATGAAATCGGAAAAATATATAAGTAATAATTAAATTTCATTAGTAAATCATAAAAGGTACTATTTATAATTTAATGTAATTATTGAAACCCTGGCAGGGCAACAATGTAATTATGAGAAGTCTAAGGAGGTTAGATCAAAAGTTTAATAAGGCCAAAACTTTTTTTTGAAGATAAAGTTTTAGGAATAAAGTGTCTTTTTGGGGGAAATTCATGGATCAATCATGAATATGCGAATAATCTTCATCGGTACTTATTATGTACTTACGTGGATCCAATTCTTCTTTGTCCACCATTATTGATCACATTTGTTTGCTCTTTTCCGTTCAAAATAAATGTTATTTTAGCACACATGTTATGTTTAGTGGGAGAAATAATATTTTCTTCATTTATTTTTACTTGTTATATTTAAATTTGACAATTCAAAGTGAAAATTTTCTTTTACGATTGATTTGAGACAATTAAATTTATAGGTGTGTCGTGACTTTACTTCGCGTTGATAGTGAAAGTTTGCAATACAAGAAGTAAAAACTAGAAATAAAGCTAATAATGAATGAGATAAAATTAAAGAGTAAATCTGAGTCACAATGACGTCGATAAATAAAAAGTAAAGCCAAGCAAAAAATAGAGAAAAGTTGAAGACAAAATTAAAGAGGATGAAAGACGAAATCAGATACCACTGTTGGAACCACTAGGGAGTGTTAGCCGAATATTTTCTATCGGATACAGGTCTGCGTATCCCTACTTATCCTTTAGTGCAAAGTCATTAAAGTTGGTTGCTTCTCGCGCGAGGATATTCCTTTTTCCGACTTGTCTTGATGTCGTATTCGGGACAACCGACTCGTGATATCATAAGTGTTTTTTTTATCCTATTTTACCCTCTACAATCAACCTCATTAAGAAAATAATAATTAATATAATTATTTTATTACACCATTCATATTTGTTAATGTTTAGTATTAAATATTAAAAAAAATATTTTTTTCATTTTAAATTACTCGTCTCAAATTAAGATGACACATTGATTAAAAAAAATAATTAATAGCATGACTAATTTATCATAGTGTTCCTATTAAATGATGTTTATATATTTTTTTTTTTAAATAATTAATGTAAAGGGTAAAACATGAAAAAAAAATTGTCTCTTCTTGATTAATGAAAAAACAACAAGTAAAATGAGAAATCAAATTAAGAAATTTAGGATGAATAATTTGAGACGGAGGGAGTAGTTTGAAGAATATATAATTAATTCTCAGGGTAAAACACAAGCAAATAATAATTATTTTTCTTGATATATTAAAAGTGATAAAAATAAAAATTTATTTTTGAATATTGGATAATTAAAAATGAACAAGGGGATTAAATGTAAAATATAATTTACTAAGAAGGTCAATTAAAAATGAACAAGGGGATTAAATGTAAAATATAATTTACTAAGGCCTTCTTATTTAGTCCTCTCATTTCAAAAAATAATTGATGGTTATTGATTTGACATTCCCCTTAAAAAGTACTTTTTTCGTCTTAAATTATTCGATCCAAATTTTCTAATTTAATTTCTTATTTTGCTTATCTTTTTTTCATTAATCAAGAAGTGATAATTTTTTTTCATGTTTTCCCTTTTGCATTAATTACTTTTTCTTCAAATTAAAATGTAATATCATTCAATATGGGTATTATGATAAACTAGATATGTTATTAATTATTTTTCTTAATCAATGTGTCATCTCAATTTAGGACAGATGAAGTATTTATTATGAACTTATTTTATTAAATTAGTCTTATAAATATAAATTTGAGGATATACACTTTATGTAGTCATTTAATGAAATAGGTAATATTTTTTTTTTAAAAAAATAGTAATAAAATTTGTTTGATTTCATTAATATAAAAATTAAATTGAAATAAATATTTTTAGTAAGAAGGTCAACCAAAACAAAATGGAAAAAGTAATAGATGTTTCTTGAGAATATAAAACTATTGGTTGGAAATAGCAGCGACACAAGTAATAGCTTGTTTAGTCTGACTAATTTTTTTTCAAAAATATTTCTTTTTTTCTCAGAAGTATTTACTCTTTTTTTTTAAAAATAAGATGTTTGATCAAGCTTTTGAAATAAACTAGTGTTTTGAATGAGTAAAAAAAAAAAAGTTTTTTATTAGCAGAAAAAGTAGTTTCTCCTTAAAAATACTTATTTGAAAAATAATTTTGAGAAAAATGCACTTATATACTTTTAAAAAGTTTAGGCAAACACTAAGTGCTGCTCAAAAATTTATTTGGTCAAATACAAACTATTTCTCACTAAAAATACTTTTAAAAAAAACACTTTTAAAAATAAGTTGATTTGAGAAATTTAATCAAACAAACTATAAATATATGACTCATGCAACTAGCATAGTATTAGAAAATCAATCCATTAATGTGATATGTTGCCTGGTAATGGAAGAAATACCTTTTTGGTTTGCAAATGTTTTTATTAACACCTTTTAATTAGTTGGCTAAAAAAAGAAAAACTCTTTAATAAAACTCCAAACTTAGGAGAATTATCTCATTTGGCTCTTTGGTAGATCACTGAAAAAAAAAACATTTTTTCCTAACTAATAAGGGACCCTCTCTTTTGAGAAGCAGCTAATCTTCCTAACAACTTACTGGAATTAATTTTCTTATATGGTTGCTTTCTTATCAAGCTTTTGACCTATGTAATATTATCTAGCATGTATTTTAAAATTATTTCAGCCACCTAATTAGGACATAAAATAACCCAAATCAGTGATCAAGTCTCCATCAATTAAAATATTTATCCTTGTTTTAGGGGGAAATTATTAACAACTGGATCATTATCATCATCATCATCAATATGCCGAAGTGCATACTCACTTGGGTTGTAGCAAATTTAAATAATTAAAAAGGGGAAAAATAACATAAACATACACCTTTAACTTATTATATTTACACAAATTTTCACTCTTACAACGTAATTACAAAAATTTTAATTAATTATATATTTTCGTTGAATGTATTTGGAGCTAATTATGTATCTTGACAGACTTCAAATCAAAAAAAATGTATTAAAAACTGATTATATATCTTTACAAAAGAAAATTGAATATACCAGGAGTTAATTATATATTTCAATAAACCCAAAATTATTTTTTTATAATTATGTAAATGTGAATTTTTTTTATAATTAGACTTTAAATTATCGATATTTTTATTGTTTGCCAAAAGAAAAAGCCGAAGAAATAATCTCTGTGCAGAAAACAGTATGTTGTTGTTTAGTCATACAGCTGGAATCTGAGCAGCAACTTCCAGGAAACTACTAGTAAGATAGTTGGAAATGGAATCCTTCTGCCATTAATTAAAAGTTTGGGGTTTGAGCCATTAGAAATTTTTTGTCATTAATTAAAAGTTTGAACCATTAGAAATAAAAAAAAATCTTATTGAAAGTGTTCCCTTAAACATACGTTCTACAATATCAAGTTCAAATTTAATTGAATTTCAATATAAATAAAATATCGGACAGGAAAAAGAAAAAAGAGACAATGGGATCACGAGAGCATGTCTGCTAACCAGATCTTATTGTCATGTTTAGAGTTGAATAAAACATTTTTATTTACGACATCAAAGAGGATTAGTTAATATATTTGTATGGGAGAATCACCTGTATATATATGGAATTAAACTCATATTTATGAAGTATATGTTTTCAATTTGCAAAACATAACAAGAGTTTTTTTCTAATAAAATATACATGAAAAATTTGCTCAAAACATACAAAATTCGCTCAAAATTGTGTATGAAATCGATATGATATATATGCCGAAGTTTAGAATTTTCCGCTCACATTTTTCGTGTATGAAAACTGTATAGAAATCTATATCTATAATTTCTCTCTCTCTCTCTCTATAATATTAAAAGTGTGAAAACCCTTAGAAAAGTGATTCGAACTTTTTGTCCTTCATTAAAAGACTTTTCTTCAGACAAAATCGTCTTTTCATCTTTTTTTTCTTCAATTAAATTTCTCAAAACTAAAATTACAAATTTCCTACATTACTTCTACTAGATTCGTGTTCTATTTGGTTTATGAATATTCTCTTTTTACCAAATTTAATAATTAAGAAGTGCTAAAATATATGATAAAAGAATAATATATGGTAAGGATTCTAAAGTTTGTAGAAGTTGTATACCAAATTTTAACTATATAAGTAGTTTAATAATTTTCAAGTAGGCAGAATTCACTTGAAACATAGCAGGTTGTTTGATGCTGATGTTGTTGCAATGTTTCAGAAAACTTTTCAAAGACAATACAATCTTAAGATTCAACAATTAGTATTATTTTAAGATTTAACAATTTTAAAAGGTAAACATATGTGATTCAATATTTAATGTAATATGTCGTTGACTAAGAAAACAGAAAAATATAGAATAGATTTGAAATTTTGTAACAAAGTAAATAATTAAAATATTTCATAATAATTAACTAATATTTAGATTTTAGCTTATGGTGAACTTTCACTTTAATTAAAGCTTTTTAGCTTATGGTGAACTTTCACTTTAATTAAAGCTTTGTCTATCTAATTCTTCTTAAAAAATAGTGATGAATCATATTTATGGTTGAGTTGATAAAAATCGAAACATGTACATATTGCTTGAATTTGTGTTTTTCATTAATATTTTAATTTTTAATTTATTTATAAGTGTTTGCATTATTTATCTAAAGACTTTATATGACATGATTTTTTTAAATTCATTTATCTAGCTCAATACGATCAATAATGCCCACTAAGAAAAAATCTCATCTTTTAAATTTTATAACTTAACATTATTCAATAATATTTTATTTTTAATTATATATACTCATCGAATAGGTACACGCACAAAACGCGTATTACTAAACTAGTAATATGAAATATGTACATAATTGTAAAGTTTTGTATAAATTAAAGTTCATGTTAGGTTTCTAGCAATTTAATACAACTACAACAATATTGTATACGATTTCATACAACATCATACAAATTTAATGCAATTACAGCAACATAGGAAACTTAAAATGGAATTTCGTTACATTAAGCATACATATAGTATATCACAGAACTTTAATCCAGTTTTGATATAATTGACTGACACTTCAGATTTTAATGAAATAAGACTGAAATTTAATCAAAAGGTAGATTAAATCCAACCCAAATAACCCCAATTTTCAAATTCAAACTTTCTTCGATGTTTGAGCTCTTTGGAAATATCAGCCACTCAAAAAAAAATAAAAAATTGTTAGCGACAAATTGATTTTTGGAGCTTGAACTTCAAGCTTATTTAATGACTGACAATGGAATTTGCAAACAACTTATTCTTAAAAACTGTGAAATAGAAGGATTGCAGTTTGATAGCTTGCAATCAAGGAGAAGAAGATAAATGGAAGCTGAATTTTCATTATTCTTTCCTGAAGCTTTACAGTTATGAGTCTATTTATAGACTTGAGTTAAGATGAGTAAAGAATGAGCTAAGAAGTGAATCATGTATCCAGCTCATTGACAACTCATTGTAACTAACTAATCATTATCTAACAACCTCTAACAATCTATACAGTTGACTCATTTATCGGCTAACTAGCTAACTAACTAACTACCCTATCAGTTTTACACATCAATGGAACAGGTAGTCGTATATGTGTCAGTGTATGCAGTAGTCAAAACACTCCCCCCCCAAGCTGCAGGGTGTAGAATGTTTAGCATACCAAGCTTGCTGAGTAAATGAGTATGTTGAGCAAGGCTCAGACCCTTGGTAAGCAGGTCAGCAAGTTGATCACTAGATTGAACATATAGAGCCTTAATCAAGCCATCTTTAATCTTGTCCCTAATGAAATGACAGTCAATCTCAATGTGTTTGGTTCTCTCATGAAACACAAGGTTGTTAGCCAACTGAATGGCTGAATTACTGTCACTGAAGACTGAAACAGGAAAGGTGACATGAACCCTGAGTTCCTGAAATAAACCAACCATCCAAGTGAGCTCTGCAACTGCTAAGGCCATGCTTCTGTACTCAACTTCAGCAGAACTCCTGGAAACAGTGTGCTATTTTTTTTATTTCCATGATATTAGTGATTCACCAAAGTGAATGGCATAACCAGTAACTGATCTTCTGGTGTTGGGGCAAGCAGCCCAATCTGAGTCACACCAGCAAGTTAGAGTAGTAGCAGGCTCAGCCTTGAACCAGACACCTTGACCAACAGAACCTTTAAGGTATCTGACCACCCCAGTAGCTGCTTCCCAGTGAGATTTCTTGGGGTGTTACATAAATTGGCTGAGAGTTTGAATAACAAAGTTAATGTCTGGCTTTGTAATAGTGGCATACATAAGTTTGCCAACAAGTCTTTGGTAAGATAAAATGTCAGACAACAACTCATCATCTTGTGCACCTGTGTCATGATCATACTCAATTGAGGTTAACTTGGCATTAGATTCTAGAGGGGTGATAGTCGGTTTAGAACCACTAAGCCTTTTGTCAGCAATCAACTCAAGAATGTACTTCCTTTGGTTCAATATGATCCCTGATGTTGATCTTAAAACTTCAATGCCTAAAAAATACTTGAGATCCCTCAAGTCTTTCATTTTAAACTGCTAATGCAACTTGATTTCAGTGGCATTGATCAATAATGCATTGCTCCCAGTAATCAGCAAATCATCAACATATACAAGCACTATAACAGTATCATTACCTTGATGCAAAGTGAATAAGGAATTGTCATGTACACTCTGGGTAAAACCAGCATCAAGTAAAGCATGAGTGAGCTTCAGATTCCACTGCCTGGAGGCCTGCTTAAGACCATACAAGGATTTGATCAACTTATACACCTTGTGCTCCCCCTGTCTTCTAAATCCTTTTGGAATTTCCATGTACACTTCCTCCTTAAGATCCCCTTGGAGGAATGCATTATGCATATCCATTTGATGAAGATTCCAACCTTTAGATGCAGCTACTGCAATTACACATCTGACTGTAACCATCTTAGCCACTGGTGAGAAGGTTTCATGATAATCTAACCCCTCTTGTTGGCTATATCCTTTGGAAACTAATCTTGATTTGAACCTCTCCACTTCACCATTTGCAAGCTATTTGATTTTTTTATATCCATTGGAACTAACAATATTCTTCCCTTTAGGTAGATCAACAATGATCCATGTGTTGTTAGCTTCCAAGGCTTGAATCTCTGACTTCATAGCTTCCACCCAACTTGCATCTTTTATAGCTTGTTTATAGTGTTGAGGCTCAGTCAAAGTGGAGAATTTGGTTAAATAACACTGATAAGTAGGACTCAGATTTTTGTAAGACAGGCTGTTGGCTAATGAATGTTTGCATCTCTGGTTTCTGGAAGTGTCAACATAATCATGCATCCACACTGGTGGTCTACTTGTTCTTGTTCGTCCACTAGAAGAGGGTTGAGGTAGGGAACATTCATCTTGATATTTTTCTTCATGAGTGGTGCCAGGTGAAGCTGCACCAGGTACTGCAACATCAGAAATGCTTTCCTCCTCAATTGGAGCTTCTTCAGTAATACTATTAGTAGCTGTCTCAAGAAATATTTCATCATTTGTGGGGATCAAGAAGTCAGTGATATCTTCTTCAGATGAGGAAGATTGTGTATTTTATACTAGTGATGGAGCAAAGAGAAATGGATCTTTATAAAACACAACATCTCTACTGACTAATAGTCTCTTTGAGGTGAAATCCAGTAGCAAATATCCTTTTTGAGACTCTGAATATCCCACCAATACTGTAGGTTTGGCTCTTTCTGTGAATTTATCACCTCTTGGTAGGATAGTGACATAGCATAAGCAACCAAATACCCTGAGATGAGACAGCTTGGGATCCTTGGAAAACATCAACTGAAATGGGCTCTTACCACTCAGAACAAAAGATGGTAACCTATTCATTAGATATACTGCAGCCTTTACACATAGTCCCCAATACTTAATGGGCAAGTGAGACTGAAACTTGAGTGCTCTGGCTATGTTTAATATGCGTCTGTGCTTCTTCTCCATAACTCCATTTTGTTGAGGAGTGTGAGGACAGCTGGTCTGATGCAGAATGCCTAGGGACTGGAACAATGTCTTACATTGAGAGTTAATAAATTCAGTTCCAATATCAGATCTAATGGTTTTCACCACTATTCCAAACTGAGTTCTAATCATGGAAATGAATGTTTTAATGGACAATATGACCTCAGACCTTAACTGCAACAGGTGCACCCAAGTGTACCTACTATGGTCATCTACCATAGTAAAGAAATAACATTTGTTATCAAAAGTAGAAGTTTTATATGGACCCCATAAATCCATGTGGATAAGTTCAAAACAAGTAGAACATCTAGTAGTACTTGTAGGAAATGACAATTTTGTTTGTTTAGCTAGTGGACACACAGTACATTTATTCAACATATTTACATCACTAGGATTCTTCAGAATGTCCAAACACTTGAGAACCTGAGAAGCAAGGTATCCAAGTCTTTGGTGCCATAAGTTGCAACTGGAAGTTGAGACTTCTGCAATGAATTTGTAGGTTTTTGATCTGGACTGATTAGTATCTCCTGTCCAACAACCTTTAAGAACATACAGTCCACCCTCTTGTTTACCAATCCCCTTCACCTTTCTATTGAAGAGGTCCTTAAAGATACAAATATTAGGATAAAAGGATACAAAGCATAAAAGCTCCTTGGTTATCTTAGCAACAAACAACAAATTGAGTTTGAAGTCTGGAACAAGTAGAACATCTTTGATCACATCATCTGCAAAAATATAAGCTTCTCTAATATGTGAGATTGCCACTTCATCACCTGTTGGGAGCTGCAACTTGTCCAAGTATTTAGAGTATAATCTGGTACTTCCTTTGAATAAGTGTCTATGTGTAGACACATAATGTGTAGCACCTGAGTCTACAATCCAACTATCAGGATATGCTTTGGACAAGAAGCAAGTAGTAATACCTGTTATATTTACTTGCTTCATATCTTTTGTATCTTTGCTCAACATAGTCATAATCTGAGTGTACTCTTCCTCAGTAAATGTGTGAGGCTTGGCCAGTGGTGCCCGACTAGAACTATCAACATCAACCTAACCAGCTACTATGGTTGGAGCCTGAGAAGCTTTGTTACCAGTGTTGACAAAGTTGTTGCCACCATTGTGTGTGGAGAAGCTATTACTTCCAGTATTCTGTGATCTGAAATTAGAGTTATAGCCTTGTTTCTTCTTATTTTTCCAGTCATTTGGATACCCTACCAACTTATAACAAGTTTTATTGGTATGACCCAAGAGATGACAGTAATCACACTTTCTGCCTTTATAGTTAGTGTTGCTTTGTCCAAAACCATAATTTCGATTCACTTGCATAGCAAGTGGTTCTGATCTGTCATTTACAGTCATCATACACGTTGAATGTTGGATTTCATCATCTATAAGCATAGCAAAGCCTGGTTAAGAGTAAGAGTCACTCCTTTGAGCAATATCTGTCTTGTAGCTTAATCATAGGACTCATTTAGGCCACTTAAAAATTGTAAAAGTCTAAGTTGACACATATGATCTGAGTACTCTCTAGACTTAGGGCAATCATAATTAGGATTTGGCACTAGTACATCATACTCACTCCATAAACTCTTTAATTTGGTAAAATAAGCTGAGATTGAGTCTATACCTTGAGAGTGCACATTAATTTCACGATGCAATTGATATATACGCATATGATTCACCTTATCATATATCTCCTTCAAGTCTTCCCAAACTGCACAAGCATTCGTGGCATAAACAATTCCAGATAACAAACTTTCACTCACAGTGTTCATGATCCAGGAAAGCACAATTACATTATATGTTTTCCACTTCTCATGAAGCTCTTCTCTATACGATTCATTGCTGCAGGTTCCAGTGACAAATCCAAACATCCTCTTCCCTAAGAGAGTAATACGCATCGATCGACTTCATAAACTATAATTTTCTGAACTAGTTAACTTGATTGGAACACGTATAGCACTGGAACTATCAGATGCACCAATGAAAAGTGGATCACTTTGATCAATTTTAGTGCCATGATTGATAGGATGTAACTGCAATGTAGATCAAAATTGCGAAGAAAAAGAAACTGAAAAAATAGAGATGGAAGATGTACTAAAACATCGATCTCAAGTTGCACAGAGAATTTAGTAAAATGCGATCGAAAAACACTTAGTGTTGAGCTCGTGGCTCTGATACCATGTGAAACAGAAGGATTGCAGCTTGATAGCTTACAATCAAGGAGAAGAAGAAGATAAACGGAAGCTGAATTTTCATTATTCTCTCCTGAAGCTTTACAGTTATGAGTCTATTTATAGACTTGAGTTAAGATGAGCTAAGAATGATCTAAGAAGTGAATCATGTATTCAGCTCACTGACAACTCATTGTAACTAACTAATCATTATCTAACAACCTCTAACAACCTATACAGTTGACTCATCTATCGGCTAACTAGCTAACTAACTAACTGCCCTATCAGTTTTACACATCAATGGAACAGGTAGTCATATATGTGTCAGTGTATGTTGTAGTCAAAATAAAAATATGTCTTTGCTCGTGCTATAATAGTTAAACAAATGAATTAGGGACTTGATATGAACTTCTCTAATCGGTGTCATACTATAAAATTTATGAAGTTCATAGGAAAAGTTATTTCAATTGGAGCCATTACGACTAACAATTTGTGTCTCATGATCTCAAGTATAGGAAGCATCTAAATAATTTGTAGTGGGAAGAAAGAAAAAAACAAAAGAGATTACGCACAAATCATTTTCTCTAATTTGTTATAAATTGTAAAATTAATCTTTGTTATGTATGATAAGTGGGAAAAGGACCAAATTAACTTCTCTTCTTTAAAAAATTGGCTACTTTTGTGCTTTTTCAAATTTTGTGGCCAGGTTTATCTCTGTCATTATCAAAGTTCTCATTTGTACCTCTCAATTGAATGAAAATGCCCAAATCAACAAAATAACTCACCCCATGACCCCGACCCGTAATGTTCATGTTGCTTTAACTACTGCTGGGAGCCTGTGACCTTGGTAATTGAAAAAGAAAAGCAAAATGCCTTGTTATTAGGTTGACGAATGACGAAGTTAGCTAATTTTTGAAAGTAGGGGGATATATTTTATCCTTTCCCTTGATAAATAAGAAAAAGTACTTTACAAATTGTAAAAGTAATCTTGTTATGTTTGATAAATAAGAAAAAAATACTTATATGTTGTGAATGTTTTTAATTATAATGAATAACTATCAAGATATAGTGAATATCTATCAAGGTATATTGAGTATCTATTAAAATTTAGTAATGCCTAAGGTTTTCATTGTAAATTATCCTCACCTTTTATGAGAAATAAAGAAGTCTTCTCTTTCTCTCTATTCTTCTTTGTTCTTATTACTTTATATTTCATAACACGCTATCAACATAAATCTATCATCTTAAATAAATATTTTAAAAGAAGAAGAATTACGCGAGGCAATTTGTGAGCACCTTTCTTTTTCATATGTGTAATGTGGCCTTTGTTTTTTTTCTTTTATTCACATTTGGTAAAAGCCTATCAAAGACTTTTGAAAGATTATTGTTGGATTTGTCAAACAAAGTTGCTACCACAGACTTTTGAAAGATTATTTATTGGTCAAACAAAGTTGCTACAAAAGATTTTGTTGTAAATTTCTCTCATTCACATGCAAATGTTGAAATTTACATCTTTCATTAACATCATGGATGATATCAACAAACCCATTTTATCTCTATAAATAGGGGCCTTTTTTCTCATTCATAACACACCATTTTGAGAAGAACACCAACATTTGAGAAGATTTAGTTGTGTTTGTTTTCTTCTTTGTAGAGAGTATTTGTGAGAGAGTTGTGTTAGGAAATACTTTGAGTGAACCTCTTCTTTGGAGTGATATTTGTGAGGTTATTCTCTTGGGTATTTGGGATATAAGAGTATTTAATTACTCTAATTTTGTACTCTCTTTTGTGTCTTTGTACTCTCTTTTATTCCATTGGTGTTTAGTAAAGTTGCTCCTCCTTTTGGTTGTGGACGTAGGTCAAATTGACCGAACCACGTTAAATTTGTGCCTTCTTTATTTTCTCAACGTATTGTTATTATCGTCTTTGTTATTGTCTTTTAACTGATTACTTTATTTAATTTTGCACTATCCGGGATTCACGATCCTAACAAATTGGTATCAGAACAGGTTAATCTCTACTTTGTCTTAATAGTCACCATGATGATTACAAAGATTTATGTTGAGAAATTTGATTGAAATGCAAACTTTGGTATGCGATAGTTGAAAATGGAAGCTATCCTAGTTTAGGATGGTTCAGATATCGCATTGCAGGGAAAGGAGAAATTTTTTTACAAAATGACAGGCGAGGATTTTGATGGCCTTGATAAAAAGGCGAGATCTAGTATTATACTAAATCTCTCTGATGATGTATTACGTGAAGTAGCTTCAGAAACCACTGCCAAAGGCATGCAGGAAAAGTTAAAAAACATGTATATGAAAAGGACGGTAGAGAATAAACTCTACTTGAAGAAAAAGCTTTATACATTTCGTATGGATGAAAATACTTCCATACTCTCAGATCTTGATGCCTTTGATTCCATTCTTATGGATTTAGGTAATATAGGTGTCAAGATTGAGGAAGAAAATCAAACTGTTTTGCTAATATGTTTCCTACCCCATTCCTTTAAGCATTTTAGAGATACTATACTTTATGTTTAAGAAACTATCTCTTATAGAAAAATTAAATTTATGTTGAAATCTAAAGATCAAATAGGTAGAGATATTATCGAAGAAGGTAGTGGAAATCAGGCGTCTGATTTATTTGTCAGGAGTAGATCTAATGCAAAGTCCAAATTTAGTAATTCAGTGTGTTATTATTGTCATAAAAAAAAGTCACATGAGGTTTGATTGTCCTAAGTTGCAAAACAAGAAAAAAGTACAAAAAAATGAGCATGAGGATCCTGACACTGCTAAAGCAAGTATTGCTACTGATGAGATTGAAGGAGCAATATTTTTAGTAACCGAAAATATTTCTTGATCTAAAAATGAGTGGATTTTAGATTTGGCTTGTTCATTTCATATGTGTCCTAATAAAGACTTGTTTTCTACATATGATCCTGTTGAAGGTGGAGTTGTATTGGTAGGCAACAATGTTGCTTGCAAAATTGTTAGAAAAGGTACCGTCCGAATTAAAATACACGATGGTATTGTAAGAAATCTCAGAAATGTTAGATGTGTTCCTGAGTTGAAGAAAATCCCATCTCTTTGGGCACTCTAAAATCTCTTAGGTGGAAATACAAAGGTGAAGGTGGAGTTCTTGAAGTCTCTCGAGGTGATCTTGTGGTTATGAAGGCACGCAAGTCTGGAATGTTGTATGCACTGTTAGTATCTACTATTACAAGAATTGCTACTGTTTCAATTTCAGATGGAGACTCATCTGATTCTAACATCATGGAATTTTGAAAGCCCCTTGAGGCTTTGCGGAGAAGGTGAAACAATTTTACTATATTAACCAAACTCAGGCCAAGGTGGAGATTTGTAATGTGGCCTTTATTTTTTTCTTTTGTTCATATTTGGTAAAAGTCTACCAAAGACTTTTGGAAGATTATTTTTAAATTTGTCAAACAAACTTGCTACCACAGACTTTTGAAAGATTATTTATTGGTCAAACAAAGTTGCTACCAAATATTTTGTTGTAAATTTCTCTCATTCACATGCAAATGTTGAAATTTACATCTTTCATTAACATCATGGATGACATCAACAAACCCATTTTATCTCTATAAATAGGGGCCTTTTTTCTCATTCATAACACACCATTTTGAGAAGAATACCAACATTTGAGAAGATTTAGTTGTGTTTGTTTTCTTATTTGTAGAGAGTATTTGTGAGAGAGTTGTGTTGGAAAATACTTTGAGTTAACCTCTTCTTTGGAGTGATATTTGTGAGGTTATTCTCTTGGGTATTTAGGATATAAGAGTATTTAATTACTCTAATTTTGTACTCTCTTTTGTGTCTTTGTACTCTCTTGTATTCCATTGGTGTTTAGTAAAATTGCTCTTCCTTTTGGTTGTGGACATAGATCAAGTTGACCGAACCACGTTAAATTTGTGCCTCCTTTATTTTCTCAACTTATCGTTATTATCGTCTTTGTTATTTTCTTTTAATTGATTACTTTGTTTAATTCCGCACTATTCGTGATTCACGATCCTAACAATATTCTTATTTCAACAATTTTATGTTATTACTTTCTTTTGTTATGTTGAAATTTTGGTAGAAACAAGTCACTGTTTGCAAATAAAATCAAGTTACCTAACTTTATTTGTTGGTTGTAATTTGCTCTAAGCATTAATTTTGCCATAATAAGTTGTTGTTACGAAAGTGAATGAAGGTGAGCCTAAATTTTTAAAGTTATCATGAGCAACTATTTTTAGTATTATTTAGTTTGTGTATATAAATTCTTCACAGAGAATATCATAATTTTGTTAAGCCAGGAGAGTATAACAAACCGCAAATTTGTCAAGTTCCCCGAAGCAATCTAGTTCTGGTTTATCAAAAGGTAAATTAAAATAAAATTTTGTGTTATTGATTGAGTTAAGATGATGAATTTTAAGTTTCATCACACCAAAAGAATAAGACATCGGGTTAGAGTCCCGGTACATCATACTGATAAGATGTTGGGTTCAAGTCTCACCAATTTATGGTCTAAAACATTTTTATATGAATAAGATGTTGATTTTGAATCTTAATGCACCATATTAATGATATTATGTTAATGAAGGCAAAATAATGAGTTTTTGGTAAAAGGTCATAAACCCGTCCCATTGAATATGCTTCGTTCCCTGCAATGAATGTGGTAGCAGTATATGATAATAAGTCTGAAAGATGACCAAAATATTATTGTGATCATAAATCAAAAAGATATGTTAGAGAAAATTCTCTACATTAATTGTATGCCTCGATTTATTCTCGAGGTAGCAATCAATATCTTGAAAGAGGTTTCAAACTATTATAACTTGATAGGCTTAAGACACGATTATATTTCATTCCTAAAAATGAAAATTTCAATTGTTTACAGATCTATTTTCTGGGGTGAATGTGACTGTATTTAGTAAAGCTTATAAATTCGAATGCGATCCTGGTTGTGAAGATATCATAGCCCATCTCTAGAAGAGGTAAAATAATAAAGAAGAAATATTTTGAAATATACTCTCAAAGTAGTAAATCTGAAATTTATTATCAAAGTAGTGAATACTATGAAACTTACTCTCAAAGTAGTAATGTTGTGAAATAGTAAATCTTGCAATCTATCCCTGTATAATATTAAATAAAAAATTTACTAAAGAAAAAGGTGCATGCAATGGTAAACTTGAAGTTCACTAATACAAATTTTATTTATTGACAGAAACGATTTTGACATCTCGATGCCGTGCATATTGAGCACTAGATACTGAAAAATTTAAAGATACTTCAAAAATTATTGTTTGTTTTCATGATAAGTTGATTAGATCAACTAATGTTAGAATTGAATCCCCTAAATTTTGAAAAGTATAAAAGTGAATAAGGGCTCGTTCACCTATGATTTGATATCTTAAATCGGTGCATCAATGAGAGACAAGATTTTCATATGTACGTCTATAATCAACCAGCAATTTGATATTCATAAAGTTGCTTGCTTAGTATAAATTGAATTAAGAACATAATTTTAGATTTTGTAATCAAGACAATTCATCTTGATAATGGTGATTTGTCATTGAATGCCTCCGATAAATAGTTGAATCATTACTTATGAGAATAAAACTTCATGTATTTATCTGAAATATGATATATTACATTTAATAACATTTGTATGTATTAAAATAATAAATTATGATTAATTTCTCCCTCTCAATTGGTTCAAGATTAAGAGCCAAATATTTCATCTAATAATTTTTTATGTGCGCTATAGGATTAATGGATATAGTAGGATGCACAAAGATGGATTCTCTAAAGTAAATTGAAACATATGTTAGTTTTTCTAACATAAGGGGGATAAAATAAGAAACTGAGAAATATTTTGTGAATTATCATCAATATTATTCTCATTCAAAAGATAATTCAAGTTCAAATGCTAGGAACATTCGCTGACCCAAAATTAATTTCATATTTAGTTGTAGATGATTCTATTGTGTGTCCCTGAAGGAAAAATTCTGTAACATGCATGACGCATGACTGGCCAATCGATTTCAAACGCAATAATTCTTGAAAAGAAAAAATAAATAAGGGCAAATGGTCATAATAAAGAGGCAATGTGCTCTTGAACTGTTTACGACATAACACTTTATGAAACCTTATTAGAGGTTCAAGTACCTGAAAATAATTAAGTGATGAGATCTCAAGAAGTTTTGTCTTACTGTGAATCGATATAAATAAAAAAAATTGCCGACAATATTTTTGATACAATATGACTCAATATTGTAAAAGATTATGAGAATCTGAATTCAATATTTATTTAAGCACGACAACATAGAAAAATGTTTCAAGTGACATGAAATTATGCATCTTGATAAGTGTAAATCTTATTTGTTTTGCAGTCTAGATATTTGAAGATGCCACGTATTTATTGCTGAATATTGTTACTTGAGAAGTACTATATGAAAATTCTTGAATGATTAAAAATGTATGATGCATATAAAAGTTTATGAAAAATTTATTTATAATCCTCAAAAGGCATAAATTGATGATTTGAATATCATTGGAACTCTTGAAGAGTTTTCAACATCGATTGATTATCTGTAGAAAGAAGTTGAAATGAGAAACACGTAGAACTGGATTGGATTGTGAAGTACCATATCTTGTACAGTTGATGTATTTATTCATTTTGCTATAACTTTGAGCATGATATAGTTTTAATCCTACTACAAATGAAAGCCCATGTATAAATGTGTTTATCCTCATGAATATTATTAAGCTTTTGAATATATAAGATATTCGTATGATTGGCATAAGGGTTTCATACAGACCTATTACCTATTGTCAAGAAGGATTACTGTCATAATAAGTTAGTTTACATGACATTCATATTATACTGAGATAATAGTTATTCATGAAGAAAGTTGAGAATCATGCATGACCCAACTAAAAGAATGACTCATAAAAGGAGATACAATTAAACACATTTCGATAAAAGCTTTTCTAGATAAATGATCTTCAAAAGAATGGTGATATCAATGTGTAGTAAATTTGTACAAGTTATGATATGACTGATTCATGCACAAAGTCTCTATCTACTACAACTTTCGATAAGATGGTGTACAAGATTTGAATGTGAAGATTGAACATATTGAATTGATTTTCTCATCATGGAAACTAATACGCGTTGTACTCTTTTTTCTTTTCAAGATTTTGTCCCACTGAATTTTTTTGTAAGTTTTTTTAATGAGGCAGCCGAAATACATATTATTAGAGATATGTACTTTTTTTTCTTCACTAGATCTTTTCTATTAAAGTTTTAACGAGGTACATTATCTATCAATTAGATATTCAAGGGAGAGTATTATAAATACATTTATATTATAGTGAATGTCTATCAAGATATAGTGAATATCTATCAAATATACTGAGTATCTATCAAACTTTAGCGAGTATCTATCAAGAGATGGAATGCCTATCTTTTGGAGAGAAATTAGGAGGAATTTCTCCTATAAATAGAGGAGTTCTCTTCATTATATAAATTATCCCTCACCCCTTATGTGAAATAAAGAAGTTCCTCTCTTCTCTCTATTCTTTTTGTTCTTGTTACTTTATATTTCATAACATTATCAATTTAGTACTACTATTAGATTTTTTTTGCCAAGAAAAAAAATACTATTAGACATTAAGGCAAAGGGCCAAAATTTTTCCTCTACTTTGAAAAATTAGCTAATTATACACTTGCTGTCATACTTTAGGATTAAATTTTACTTGTCATATTTTAGGGTTAAGTTTACCCTCGCTATTAAAAAACTTTTCACATGTACCCTTTCGTTAACAGAAAATTCCAAATCAACGTTAAATACCTCATTTTTTAAGAAAATAAAACACACCCTAATCTAACCCATCCAATCCAATCCATCAAAAAGACAAACAAATACACCCCTTCCTCAGTTCCGTTGGTCAAATTTTCTCGATGAACAAACATACTTCTCTTTCAATTTGCATGCTTGTAGGTTTTTTAGCCCCAAACTATGATAATGAGTGTAAATTTAGCCCTAAAGTATGACAACAAAGGTAAATTAGACCCCAACGTATAATCAGTGACATATTTAGTCAATTTTTTTTTCAAAAGAAAAGGGTATTGGCCCTTTCCCCTAAAAGCTAATAGTAGTTTTTTTTGGGTGGTGGTGGTGATGGTGGTGATAAAGCTCAATTGGTTCCACTACTTTGGGATCTATGCTTCAAGGATCACATGTACAGATCCAAGGCTTGGTCGTTCTGGGGGAGCAAATACGTGATTGATGGATAGCTTGGAAATAAGCTACACTTGATGATATCTCTCGAGTAAATAATGAGCAACATCGCATTTGGATGATAGCTTGGGCCTCGAGAGAGCATAGGCGCCAATAGATAGCATTGTGTCAGACTTTGTGTCACTTTGGGCCCAATTAGAATTTAGGGTCGCTTTTGAGCCCAAGTTGTAATAATGGCCTTGTGGCCTATAAATACCTAGGACTCTTGTCATTTTTAAGTAGTTGATGAATGATGATTTGAGTTACACTTGCAAATGTTTGTTTTAAGTTTGTTGGGTTGCTCGGAATTCCATTCTCGTGAGGTACTCGTAAGAGATTGCCGTTTATTGGTAATCGATAGGATGGGTCTTAGGGTTTACTATACCCTTTGGTTATCCTCTCTTAATCAATTTGTGTCAATCTATCTATCCTTTACTTTATTGTCTCATTTTTCATTGTTTTCTTTATTTTTGTGTTGTTTCCATTTTCATATTTTTTTCTTGTATCATTTGGTATCAGATTCGAGCTTGATTTTGTTTCCATGAAGTCAATCTTGGGTCTATTTGTGTTGAAAAATAAAAAATTCCAAAAAAAATTCACTATTCACGTTTTTAACCCTAGGTCAAATTTTGTGTCTTTTATTTTGTTTTTTTTTCTTGTGTTTTACTATTATATTCTTGTTCCCTAATACTATTAGAGTCTAAACCTTGAATTTAAGCTTAATCGGAGTTAAATCGGAGGATCTACCATTGTTGAAAGGCTCAAGTTTGAAGGTTGAAAGTGGGTGTTAAAATCTGGATTTTTTGATTGAGAATTTGAGAAAAATGATGCTTGTAATGTGATTAGGATTTGGAAAAGAGCTCCGCTTCAAAATTTCATCGCATTTCTATCAAGGGTTTAAGAGTTAGAAATTTTTGAAATTCTTGGTGTTCTTGAAGAAGATTTAAATCTTCATCTTGAATTCTCTTCAAAAAGTGGTATTTAATCCTAAAAAATAAAGAAAAAGGTGTACAAAAGTGTTGGGACAAAGAACCTTTTGAAGATCCTAAAGAATATTCCAAAGAAGAGGCCAAAAGGGGACCATGGAAAGTGCAAAACAATATAATTTTGACCCCATTTGCTAGCTGTTCGGCCAGTCTGCCTTTGACATGCCTTTGACATGCGTTTGGTATGCTTCCACACATCTAAGGCATCCCAAAACAGTAGCTTATGTGTTGGAGGTGTGCTCCAAGAGCTCCTGGTCTTCCCCATATCCGCTTCAGCGTGTTCCAATGCATCTCTACCCCTTATAAACATATATCAACTTCAAAAAATCTATTTATTCAGGTTTAATTCCATCAAATTCAGCTCTTAATACTTTCTTTCACTTCTTTGATTCCTGATACTAATTAACAACTAAAACTTATCATACTTCGTTGTTTAATTAGTTTTTGTTCGTTCTTCTTTGGTGTCATTCTTTTTATTTCATTTTGTTCATTTTTTATTTGTTCTTCCTAGTTTGCTCTTAGTTTGACTCTTGAACTTCGAATTTTTATTTCTTAATTGAGTCATCCATTACCATGGCCCCGGGAGTTGAGATTCAACCTATCCTAAGCCGGGCCAATTTGATACTTTTTGGGAAGCTATCATGAGGTTACAACGAAGTGTGATAGAGATAGTGGAACCATGACACATATTGAAGATAAGAGGGCAAGCCATCAAAATTGTGCCCCAAAACCTCAAGAACATGTTCCCTCACCCCAATCCACTATGACCCAAGCTCCATAAATTGTTGTCTAATCACTCCAAATCTAATTTGACAAGGACAATTGCAACATTGAGCCTTTGTTACTCCCTAACCAGGATATTAGCTTTTTGCATAGTATCACTTCTTAGTGCAGGTTCATGAACAAAAAATCTCAAAGGAGGGTACGAAGAGGATGGCTTATGACAATGAGCTTAAAGGTCTAACGAAGTTCTTACTAAAGGATTCCAAACTTGATAAAAGAGTTGTATTTGAGGACGAATCCTCTTCAAAAAAGAGAGGATGCTACAAGCCCAATTGACTCCACTCCTTTGGGATATATGCTTCAAGGATCACATCTATGGATCCAAGATTTGGTCATTCTAGGGAAGCAAATCCGTGATTGGAGGATAGCTTGGAAAGAAGCTACACTTGATGATATCTCCCTAGTAAATAATGAGCAACGTCTCATTTGGATAATACCTTAGGCCTTGGGAGAGAATAGGCGCCAATAGGTAACCTTGTGTTAGGCTTTGGGTCACTTTCGAGCCCAAGTTGTAATAATGGCCTTGTGGCCTATAAATACCTAGGACTCTTGTCATTTTTAGGTAGTTGATGAATAATGATTTGAGTTACACTTGCAGTGTTTTTAAGTTTGTTGGGAGCTTATGGATTGATGAGAAATGTGGTTTTCTTGGGATTCCATTTCCATGAGGTCCTTGTAAGAGGTTGGTGTTTATTGGTAATCGATGGGAAGGTCTTAGGGTTTAATATACCTTTCGATTGTTCTCTCTTTATCAATTTGTGTCAATCTATCTATCGTTTAATTTATTGTCTTGTTTTCCATTGTTTTCTTTATTTTTGTGTTGTTTTCATTTTTGTATTTTTGTCTTGTATCATTTTCTATCGGAGTGATACACGAGCACTCTACGATGACGAGAACAAACACAAACTCTAAAGAAACAACGAAATTGACAAACGAAAAGTAAAACGTTTAAAAGAATAGATGATAGAAAGATAGACACAAGAAGATGACAAAAGGGAGACCAAAGGGTGTGTCAAACCCAAAAACCTCCTTATTGATTACCTATGAACACCTAGCTCTTACATTGACCAAAAGGGGGATCAGATCTCCCTTACAACCATCGTTTCTAAACAAGGTTCAACATTGGCTTTTCTAAGCACTCAACACTCCCAATAGAGTTTTCATGAATTCATCATCATCATTATAAAAAAACTAATGAAATGTCTAAGGCACCTATTTATAGTAGTTGTCGTTGCACAACTAGCCTATTACAAAAATAGTCCAAAAGTGGCTATTTCAGAAATAACCCACAGGGCTCTCTTTATTACTTGCGCTATGGATTTCCTTTGCCCCAAGCTATCTTTAAAAAACAACATTGATTGATTAGGAGCTCAAAGAAGGGACTTCAAGCACATTCTTGGATCCTTAGGAAGATCAAGGCTTAGACCTCCTTATGTAGGCCTCGATTTATATGATAAAAAACATTGATGCCTATTTGACTTGTATCATCTTACCCTTCTTGAAAAGGATTCGACCTCGCATTCAAACATTTTAAAACTAAAGGAAGGATAAAAAAATACGACATCCTCATGGCATGAGGGTTAGAGTTAGCACAATCAATCATAACATCTTGCCAAGGTTGCACACACTTAAGATATAACGAAGGATACTTCATGTTAAATATTAGAAACTCATTGAAAAATGCACAAAGGATTTGGTTAGGGAAATCATCAAGAGATAAGGAAACTACAACAGTGCTAATGGAATCAAATAATCTAAATGGTAGAACTACCTTCACCTTATGATCCATAAGACACAATAGCTTTATTATCTCTTTTAGAGACCACACCAAGGGTAGTGCCTCAATAAGTTCTAAAGTCCACAAGATACATATGGCATGTCACTCAAACAAGTGGACAAACCAACGTTTTTCCTAACTCCACATAAAACACATCCAAGACTATCATGGATATCATCATAGGCAAAAAGTTCATATAGAAAGTTGTCAAGTGTAGAAACGTCATCCAAGGTGCTATTATATATGAGAATGCCGTTTGGCTTAAAATACTTAGCACATGATGCGCACAAAGATGGAGTCAAGACACTTAAGCCCATAGGACTTCTTTCTTTCAAGCAAATAATCAACTTGGCATTCACAAGTTAGGAGTTACACAATTTAAGCACAAGTGTGTCAAGCAAGAATGAAAGTTTATAAGCAATACCCAAAGGAGATAATGATACATTTTCCCTGGAGTTCTTAAGAAAGATATCACCTTTGAGAAGGAGGTCATCAATTCCACTCAAGTATTGAAGAAAGGTACATATGAATGGAATTCATCCAAAGCAGTTTCAAGAGGAGAATCTCTTCTTGACCTACAAGTAGTGTAAACTTGGTCAAGAATGAAAACATGCAATGGTGAGCTCTCTTGGAGCTTTTCACTACTCACCTTCTTTAAAAATCTCTCATCTTTCTTGGAGATCTTTCCCTTTCACAATACTGAACCATAAAGTGGATCATAGATCCCCAAGAAAGACTTTCCATCATAGGGAAGGATACCAATATCCTCACTCAAATTTTCCTTGTCACAGAGACCAAGCAACAAGTTGGGTGTGACAAAATCACCATATCCAAATTTGGCATCGGGGTCAAATGGATAGAGTGGCCATAGACATAGGTCTAGACAACACTCTTTTTCCCCATAGGCTTCACCAAAACTAAAAAAATATACTTTCCGCATTAGCATAAACATCATAAAAAATAAAGAAAGAGTAGGGAAAGGTAGACATCAAGTCAACTTCAACTAAGGTGTCCTTATGTATATTTTTACTATTAGATTCAAGATCATCGCCATGCATATTCTCAATAATAGGAGCACACAATGTTGAAGAAGAAGCGATTTCTAAACAATTGATACTTTCTCCTTCAATGGAAGAATCCTCAAGTACACATATACCACCACTAACTTCAAAGGAATTATTGGTTAAGTCTTCATAAAAAGCAAATAATTCATCCTCATAATTATCAAATAAAGGTGGGGTGTCGTACAAAGGATCACAACCATGAGCATTTTTATAGGAACAATCATTAATTGGGCTTCTCAAATATTCAAGCAAATCAAAGTCATCATCACCCAATTGATTATTCCTTTCCAAGACTTCACATTCCATCCCTTAAGAGTACTCTCATCTTTCTAGAAGAGATTTCCATCTTTACAAGGAATGTTGTCACACCATAGTGGGTTATCATATAAGATATATCCCCCAAAATAAGCTACGTCATCAATGATATCCACACCACTAGGTAATTCATTAGGAGTGATTTCACCATCTTCAAACAAGATAGTATCCTTAAAGAGAGAAGGGTTTATCCATGAAGAGGATGTAGAACATGCAAGTTCACTCTCTAAAAGGCAATTATAAAGCATCAAAGATGTTTCAAACACTTCATTATCCCCTGAGCCAAACTAACATTAAGATCTTCACTAGAGGACATGTTCAAAGGGTCACTCCTATTCACTTGATTAATATTTTCAATATCATTATTCAATTCAGGTTCATTAATTACATCACACACATCCTCAAGTGGTGGTCAAGTTTTGCAAACAAGTTGATCAACATTATTTTCACAAGATAATGTACTATCATTCAACACAATGGCTTCAACACTAGGTGGACATAAATAGATATTACAAGAAGATTCAATTCGATTATCAATAGGATCAATTAGTGTATCCATACTCACAATATGTACATCATCATAAAGTGGTAAATAATCATTAAACTGACATATAGGTAAGCTACTACTCACACTCAATGGGATACTAGCCACACAATCAACATTCTCATGCACAAAAGTGTAAGAGTTAGCTATTTCACCTTGAAGTTCTGGAGCATATTCTTCTTTACTTTGGTGTGAAGGTCCTTCATAAGCTTTGGAAGCATCTAAGATTACCCTAGTCAAATCTTCCAAGGGAATCTTTTCTTTTGACACTTGTTCTCCTCCACTTGCCATGTTGGTACCTACACAAACTTCCTTATTAAAAGAAGGAAAAACAATGATAGCTCAGGTTGGTGGCAACCCCCTTACGTCACTCTTTACTAACTCCCATTTTTCCTCTCTTAGGTTTTCACCTTGCACTCTCTTATTCTTCTCAATATTTTATCTCTCAATTTCATAAGGCTTGGAGTAAGTGGGTATCTTTCCTTGAGAGTTGGGAAGGGTAGGTGAAAATAGATGATTTCCCCATTGGTCCAATATAATCTTAGTCCAATTTTGCATATTTGGAACTCTATGCCTTGCAAACCAGTTGTCACTTAAGCATAATTATCTGGATTCCAATGGGAAGACATCACACTAAACCTCTTCATAGTATCTATCTCGAGTGAAGGAAACCTTCACTCTCTCGGAAACCCTATAGCCATCCAAATAATATAGTAAGGATAAAGATATTTCAGGGATCCTTAGCTAGTCAACCAAAGAAGGGGTGATGTAATTTTCATGACACCAATCATCAAGGATAAGAACATATCTCGGAACTCCACAAATCTCTACCCATGTTGAACAAATATGTCTTCTTCGATTACTATTATAAATCTTTGTGTAACCCCTCGGTACATAGATTGACCTCAAGAACTCTTTCAAGGCACCCAATATTTGAGTGGGAATCCTTGAAATTGTACACCATCCTAAGGTCAGACCTTGAATGTTTTTAAGGGCATATGTAACTTGTTCAACTCTGCTCATAACATAATCCTCGAAGGTCCTTGCGCATTGCCATTCCCAATCAAGGTAGACTTTGGGATCTCATTTTCCTTTAAAGATAGATATAGCAGGAAGACAATGACTCCTACTATGCCCTCCATCTCTACCTTGGTTCCTGCTTTCACATGTTTGGGCACTAGAGTAAGAAGAAGAAGATGTGGTACCTCTAGGCTTTGGAGATGCACATTACTTTGGTCCCGTGGAGCAACCTCTACTATAGTTAGTATAACCATCCACCCCATTTCGACTTTGATAAGAAATACTACAAGGTGAAGAATATGAATCTTCAAACTCCACATGTGAACTCTCACCATAACTCTTAGAAGGTGCAGAAGAGAGAAGGTTATACTTTACGTTCCCTTAATATTTAGAGTGGGAAGTATAAGTCTCTTCACTTGCTCCATCTTCTTCATAAGATCCATCACAAGGCTCTTCATCATCTCCATATTCACTATAATAATTAGCGTCATCATTCATTTCGTATTCTCCGTTGGAATAGTGGCCCTCATTCTCATCCATCTCTTGATCATGGCTATATTCATATCCCCCATATTCTCCATCTTCTTCGTTGCCATAACATTCTTCACCATAATTATAGTCTCCTATGTCGTAGTCACAATTATATGAGGCTATCGAAGATATGATACCTTTATATCTCCTTGTACCTACAAAATGAACAAACAAGGTTACTAGTAAAGTAACTCACCAACACTCCTATGAAATACCTTTGTGATCCTCACAATTGGAGCGGCGAATATTGAAAGTTTCTTATACTCCGGTGGACAATAAGGTGTCAATCTCTACTTGCAGCTGGAGTGGATTCTTGTTTGAACCACTCAAAGAAATAAAAACTATTTACGGAATTGAATAAAAAAGCTACAACAAAATAAAAACTAGAAAAATGAAAAGAAATAAGAAGATGAAAGAATTTGAACTCAAGAACTAATCGATCAACTTAGTAGACAAATTACTAGTTGATGATTGGTTTAAGAATCAAAGAAAAGATTAGGAAAAAAAATGAAACTAAAGAATAAAACCTTGAGAAATGGAGTTTTTAAAGTGTTGAGATGTGTTTTAGAACTTGAATTGATGTTGGAGAAGTGTTGGTATGCGTTTGGGGTGTGTTGGGGTTGGTTTGTGTTCAAATTGAGGTGTTCTGCGTTGAGGTTGCTTTGGGGGAGCTGCTCAGCATGTGGGGTGCATCTTGGACGTAGTTACTTCCTTTGCTCACTATTTTGGGGTACTGTTGACCTTCTGGAGTAGACCAAGCGCTCCTTAGGCGCAAGTGCAAGGTAGGTCACCCGCCCTTCTCTCTTGAAATGACCCATTTGCCCTCTAAATGGTCCCCTCTTTGTACTCTTCCTTGGGATATACTTGGAATCTTATTGGATGATTTAGGACAAACACTTTTTCACCAATTTTCTTTCTTTCTTTTGGATCAAACAAAAACTATTGATGAAGATTCAACTTAAAGATTTGAATTTCTTCAAGAACACGAAAAATGCTAACTTCTTCTCCGGGGCTCGGAATGAGTTGAAATTTTGAACGTAAGAACTTTTCAATAATAAAAAATCATTCCCAATTTCATTTGGACGAAATTCTTCACCCAATACTTCAAATCTTGTGACCAACTTCAAAATTTTAAATCCAAGCTTCCAACAAGGACAGAACACTCAAATAAGCTTTGATTTAGTTTAAATTTGATTTATACACTCGTATAGTATTAGAGAACACAAATATAACACTAGAAACACAAGAAAAAATACAAAATAAAAACTCAAAATTTGACCTAAGAACAAAAACGTGAATAGTGACTTCTTTGGGGAATTTTTTATTTTTGACACCATTTTTTGTTGATTTTCAAGATAACAAACCCAAGATTGACTTCGTAGGAGCGAAATCAAGCTTTACTCTGATAACAAATGATACAAGAGATTCTAAAATGGCGAGAACAAAACACACACTAAAGAAACAACGAACTTGACAAATGAAAAGTAAAAGGATTAAAAGGATATATGATAGAAAGATAGACACAAGAAGATAACAAAAGGGAAATCAAGGGGTGTATCAAACTAAAAGGAATCCTTTATTGATTACCTACGAGAACCTAGCTCTTAAGTTGATTGAAAGGGGGATCAGATCTCCCTTACAGCCACCGTCGGATCTCCCTTGCAATCACCGTTTCTAAATACGGTTCAACATTGGCTTTTCCAAGCACTCAACACTCCCAATGGATTTTTTTATGAATTCATCATCACCATTAAACAAAAACTAACTAATGAAATATCTAAGACACCTATTTATAGTAGGTTTCTTTGCACAACTAGCCTATTACAAAAATAGCACAAAAGTGGCTATTTTGAAAATAACCCACAAGGGCTCTTTTTATTCCTTACGCCATGGCTTTCCTCGGCCCCAAGCTATCTTTTAAACACAATATTTCTTGATTAAGAGCTCGAAGAAGAGCCTCCAAGAATATTCTTGGATCCTTAGGGCAATTAAGGCTTAGACCTTCTTATGTTGGCCTAGAGTTGTGTGATCAAAAGTGTTGATGTCCATTTGACTTATATCATAGAGACACCTTATTGACCACTGGAGTATAAGAAACTTTCAACTTTCGCCCCTCCAATTGTGAGGATAACAAAGGCGAGATTCATAAAAGTTTTGGTGAGGAGCTTTACTACTAATCTTGTTTGTTCATTTTATAGGTACAAGGTGATATAAGGAAGCATGTCTTTGATAGCCTCAGATAATTGTGACTACAACATAAGAGACCATAACTGTGGTGAAGATAGCTATGGCTATGAATAACATGGAGATTATGGGGTCTATGAATATACCCATAGTCAAGATATGAATGAAAATGAGGGCTACTACTCAAAAGGAGAATATAAGATGAGTGATGACCTTAGTTCTTATGGTGAGTATGGAGATAATGAAGAGCCTTGTAATGGTTATTATGAGGAATATGAGGCATGTGAGGAGTATTATACTTTTTACTCCAAGAGGTGTAAGGTATAACCCATGTGTTTACAAATCTTATGAGGATCATGGTGAGAATGTATGTGAGGATTATGAAGTTTCTTATTCCTTTTCTTGCAGTACTTCTTATCAAGGTCGAATCGATGCGAATGGTTATGCTATCTATAATAGAGGTTTCTCCATAGGAATGAAAGAGCGTACATCTCCAAAGCTTAGTGGTACTACATCTTACTCTTCTATCCTAGTGCCCAGATATATAGAAATAGGAAATAAGGTAGATATGGAGGGTATAGTGGAGTCAAGATCTTCCTAATCTCCCTATCTTTATCAGGGAGTAGGGTACCAAAGAATATTTTGATTCGGAATGGGAGTGTGAAAGGATCTTCATGGATTATGATATGAGTGAAGTTGAAAGAGCTACGTGTTCCCTTACACATATTCAAGGTTCGACATCATTGTGGTGGGATATCAAAAGAAAGTCCGAGCAAACATGGAGTTCCTTAAAAGAACTCATAAGGGATGCCCATGTACCAATGGGGTATACGAAGCTTTACAATATTGATCAGAGAAGAAACGTTCACTCCTAAAGGGTAAGCATTTATGGGGTTCTGGGATGCCTCTTTGTGCTAGATTATTGGTGCTATAGAAACTACATCATCCCACCTATGGTTGACCATCTAGGAATACCTAGGGAGCCTTTATTATTCTACTTCTTGGAGGAAAATAGAGTTTCCGAGAGAGTGAAGGTTTTCTTCACCCAAGGTGGGTACTATGAGGAGGTGCGGTATGACATATTCCATTTGGAATATAGATATATAAGCTTGGGCGACATTTGTTTTGTAAGGCATAGAGTTCCAAATATGTAAAATTAGCATAAGAATGTAATGGACCAATGGGGAAGTCATCTGTTTCCACCCATTCTTCCCAAATATCAAAGAGATGTGATCACTTATTCCAAGCTTAATGAATATAAAAGAAAAAAGATTGAGAGGAGTAAGAAAGTGCAAGGTGGAAACTTAAAAGACAAAAAAAGAGAGGTTGAGATAAATAAAGTGAGGGGGTTTCCACCAAGTCGAGCTAACATTGTTTGTCCTTTTTTTAATAAGGACATGTGTGTAGGTAACGACGTGGAAAATGAAGGAGAATACATACCAAAAGAGAAGATGTCCTTTGAAGATTTGACAAGGGCAATCTTTAATGCTTCCAAAGCTTGTGGAAGACCTTTACACCAAGGTGAAGAAGAATATTCTTAATAACTCTAAGGTGACATAGCTAACTCTTATACTTTACTACATGTGAATAATGATTGTGTAGCTAATAGGCCATTGAGTGTAAGTAGTGTTGACACCTAATTTTGCCCTCCACGACTAAATTTAATCCTAAGTTTCTTTGATTTTTAATAAAATTAAAATAGTTATTTCATCTGAATAAAAATTTATTAAATATATTTGTACGTAATTTTGTCATTTTAAGTAGTGATTATAATTTATCGTATTAAATTATATGAGATTTTATAATTTTGTTACTTAAATATTTATTATATAAAATATTAGATTTTAATTAAGGCTTATCTTGAAAATAAATTCAAATGATTAAAATCTTAATTTAAATATAATTTATTCTCAAAAATAATTTATTTGGATAAATATGCATTCATTTTATTAAATCAAGAAGCTCAGAATAAAAAAAAGGTATTAATTCGTATTGAATTTTAATTTAATTTAGCCAATCTGTTAGATTTGACCATAATTTAAAATTGGTCATAATTGTAATGCAATTCGTCAATTAATTTTTAATTTGGTCAAAATATATAAATATGGCTAAATTTTAAATTCCAATTGGAGTTATATTTTAAATAACCCCAAAATTCTCAAGAACTCTCATAACTTTTACCCAATTCCCACCAAAAAATAAATTTAAATTGTACTATTCCCCTCAACTTTGTCCTTTTCCAATTTTGAAATTCAAAGATTGTACTACATTGTACTATTTCCCCCCACATTATCTTTCACCTAACCTTATCTTTAATTTTTACATTCTAAAACCCCCCAAATGCTTTTTCTCCCACATTGGTAGATGACAAGAAATAAATTTCTATTCTTTCCTATAAATACTTTTCTCCCACATTGGTGGAAAAGGTAAAAATACCCCATTCTCTCCTATAAATACTACCACTAGTTTGGTAGAGAGAGGAGGGGAGAAGGAAGAAAAAAAAGGCTAGAAAGGTGAAGAAAATCCTTTTGAGCAAAAATAGTTATTTTTATTTAGTAAAAATTTTTGAGTTGCTGGCGACGTTTTTCGGTGGTGGTTGATTCCAACGAAGGTCGTAGTCTCATTTTGCTGCCCCCCCCAAAAGGTAAACCCACCTTCTTTTTTTCTTTTTTATTATTTTAGTTTTTATTATCGTTTTTCTCTTCATATTTTAGTTTGGAAGCCACCAACTGTAACAAAATATGGGTAGACTCAATTTTTGGCTATGATAGAACTACTTGAAGAAACCCTCCAACAATGATCATGAGTTTTGGAAACCATCCGTCGAGTATAGTCAAAACCATGAGGAAGACGTTCATTGAGCTTATAGATGACATGACGGGCAGAGATTTTCTATAGTTTTACATAAGTTTTCGAAGTTATTTTCAAAAATTTAAGACTATTTTCAAAAATCTTATGACTCACTTATTTAGTACTTGCCTAGACATCATTTGGGATGGAGTGTCAGGGTGGAAGTCCCGATATGGTGGAATGCCCAAGAGATGTCAAGGAGCAAATCAAGGATCGAAGAAGGTCAACACGGGGTAATTTTATTCAAACTAATCATTTTTGTGGATGCAGGGATCGATAAACAAAAATAAAGGTCTTTTTTAAAAATTTCCGAGCAAAGTGGGAGCCACAATAGAGCATTAATATCCAAGAACGGTATTTTAGGGCAGCCCTAAAAATAGGTTTAATGCCCATTTATTGAGGACCTTTTGATTTGTCCATCTCATTTCTTGAGATCGTAGGCGATGAACAAAAGCTCTTTATCTTCTTTACACCTATCATATTTAGAAGTTTCCTAAAAATAGTCGCTATTAAAAGCGACTTTGTGTCTACTAATCGTCTACCTTGAGTACAGGTACATGTAGAAAGCAGGACGATGACAAATGAAGTCAGGTAAAATTACACATCATAGCTGCAATGCATTGCCTCAAGAGCTATTGCATATTATTGTCCCAACGGCCGTTACACATCATAACCGCAAGGCATTGCCTCAAGAGCTATTGCATATCATTGCCTCAAGGGCCATTACACATCATAGACGCAAGGCATTGCCTCAAGAGCTATTCCATATCATTGCCACAAGGGTTATTACATATCATTGCCCCAAGGTCTATTACATATCATTGCCGCAAAAGCCATCTCATACCATTGCCCCAGAAGGAATTCAATATCTGTTGACACGCTAGACAGAAACGCTAACTTTGAGGATATCTCATTATTTCATAAATCAGCATATGAATGCATTGAGGGTACATAATTTGAAAGGACACCTTTAAGTCGCTATCCAAGGATGAATGATATATAAGGTTTCCTGGAAATTGACAATTTGAGGGTCACCTATAAGTCACATTATTTGAAGTAGGATAGTGTGCAAGATCACCTATGAGTTGATAGCCTGTAGGTCATCCGTAAGCCACAACAACATCCTAACCGGATGGTGTGCAAGATCGCCAAAAAGTTGATAGTTCAAAGGTTATTTGTAAGTCACAACTAAATCCTTACCGGAGGATATGCAAGACTGTCAAATTAATACGTCCAAGGATTCTCTATAAGCCGCGTCATATCCAAGATCGATTATGTTCAGGATTACCCAAAGACTATCAATTTGAGGGATTATCTCTAAGTCATATTGTATCCAAGGTCGGATGATGTGCAGGAACACCTGAAAACTAGCGATTGGAGAGATATCTGTAAGCCATCTCTTATCCAAAGTCGGATAATATGCAGGATTGCCTAAAATCTAGCAATTCAAAGGATATCTATAAGTCGCCTTGTATCCAACATCAAATAATGCACAAAATTATCCAAAGATTGACAATTTAAGGAAATTTATAAATCGATCATTGACTATAACCGGAGAGGTTATCATTCCACATACAAAAAGTTATATAGGTAACCAAAAGGATTGCCACACCAGCACAAAATTACACGGTTGTAGAGATCATTTTGCATAAAGTATCGCCGGTGTCCAAAAGGTCCACCCCACTTTGAAGACGTATTAAACCGATAAATGTCATAATTATACAACAACCAAGAGGGTTGTTATGTTTGTTGTTTCCATTGATTTCATTCTAAATAGGTGCATGAAGAGATGACTCCGCTTTTCAGGCCACAACTCACGTAGAGATATGACAAAAGACTACATACCTCTTTCATGAATTATGTTTAGTACTAACACTTTTTTCTTGAAGCATTGTCGAGAGCATCCGAAAGGATGAAAATCTCAAATAAGAACTCCAGGTGCGGACGACTTCAGGTAGGACGCAGCACAACGAGGAACTCTTTCTTAGCAGCAAAATGGGACATAGTCTAAAGAGGGACGTCAAACTCTTTGGATGCGAGCTAAAGGATGATCACCACCACCATCCAACCACACCCCTGTTAGAAGGCAGGTGGGTATTTTAGTATATTCTGGTTTCAGCTTCACCTTTGGGATATTTTTAAACTCATGCCGAGGGTAACCTTCTTTTTTTTTTTCAAATTCGGGTGGTAACACACTTAGAGTTTTGGAAATTATGTCTAGGTAAGTTCTTGACTATGGATGTGAAGGATCCCACATTCATGGTTAATAGTTTGCATTCTCTTTTCTACAACTCGATCAACTTGTCACTCATTCCGAGCGAAAGATGGTCTGAAATAAAAGACTATCTTTTCTACCGATTGAGTCGAACTACATTAGTCTGATTCTCTGAAATCTTGGGGATATGTAGGCAGGGATGTATGTAGAAAACTCAACTGCATTCCAACCTTCCCCCTAATCCCTTTATTCCCTAGTTTCTCGGTTTTATCAAACACTCTAAAATTGAGATAACTTGTGAATTTTTTGAAAATCGTGCATTAAATCAAGCTCTATGAACTACAAGTGGCCTGAATTCTCATGTAACCTGAGATATGTAGGAAACCTAATACCGAGGTCTGACCATGACTCTATGAAACTCGTGCGAAAACCAACCTCTTTCAGTTTCGAATTTGTGGTCGGACAAAAAATTAGAAACGTCAACCTCCCTTTGCCTAGGGTTACTTGCATCCACCCTACCCAAAAGGAGGGGGCAGTTGTTGACACCTAATTTTTGCCCTCCACGACTAAATTTAATCTTGAGTTTCTTTGATTTTTAATAAAATTAAAATATTTATTTCATCCGAATAAAAATTTATTAAATATATTTGTACGTAATTTTATCATTTTAAGTAGTGATTATAATTTATCGTATTAAATTATATGATATTTTATAATTTTATTACTTAAATATTTATTTTATAAAATATTGGATTTTAATTAAGTCTTATCTTAAAAATAAATTCAAATGATTAAAATCTTAATTTAAATATAATTTATTCTAAAAAATAATTTATTTGGATAAATATGCATTCATTTTATTAAATCAAGAAGCTCGGGATTAAAAAAAAGGTATTAATTCGTATCGAATTTTAATTTAATTTAGCCAATCTATTAGATTTGACCATAATTGAAAATTGGTCATAATTGTAATGCAATTCGTCAATTAATTTTTAATTTGGTCAAAATATATAAATATGACTAAATTTTAAATTCCAATTGGAGTTATATTTTAAATAATCTCAAATCTCAAGAACTCTCATAACTTTTACCCAATTCCCACCAAAAAATAAATTCAAATTGTACTATTCCCCCCAACTTTGTCTTTTTCCAATTTTGAAATTCAAAGATTGTACTACATTGTACTATTTCCCCCCACATTATCTTCCACCTCATCTTATCTTTAATTTTAACATTCCACCCCCCACCCCCCTAAATGCTTTTTCTCCCACATTGGTAGATGACAAGAAATAAATCTCTATCCTTTCTTATAAATACTTTTCTTCCACATTAGTGGAAAAGGAAAAAAAATACCCCATTCTCTCCTATAAATACTACCACTACTTTGATAGAGAGAGGAGAGGAGAAGGAAGAAAAAAAAGGCTAAAAAGGTGAAAAAATTCTTTTGAGCAAAAATAGTTATTTTTATTTAGTAAAAATTTTTATTTCATAAAGTTGATCGGCTACTCAAAATTTTTGAGTTGCCGGGGACGTTTTTCGGTGGTGGTTGATTCCAACGAAGCTCATAGTCTCATTTACCTGCCCCCACAAAAGGTAAACACACCTTCTTTTTTCCTTTTTTATTATTTTAGTTTTTATTATCGTTTTTCTCTTCATCTTTTTTCTTCTTCGTAGTTCGTAGATATAATTTAATTTGTTGAGATTGTATGTTGTGGATGGCCTTGAAGGCCCTAGAACGTTGTGGTATCGATATTCTAATTATTTTCATGTTCATGATATAAAAATGAGCTAGTAATAGTTGTATGTGCCTTTTTTGACTTTATTCTTTGATTATTTTGGATAAAGTTTCAATCTTTGCTTAAAAGATATATTTATGCTTTTTTTTAAACTCATTGTTGTTGGATACATTTTTTTTTAGTATGTAAAGTTATTTTCTTTATGTTTAGAAGAATAGTTAATGTTGAATGTTTTGCCTTTACAACTTATTCTTTAATTATTTGAATAAAGTTTAGATCCTTACTTAAAAAACGATACCCATGTCTTGTTTAAACTTATTGTTGGTAGATATATTTGTTTTTAGCATGTAAAGTTATTTCCTTTATGTTGAAAAGAATAGATAATATTGATTGTTTCTCTTTTTTTACTTTATTCTTTGATTATTTTGGATAAAGTTTAGATCTTTACTTGGAAAACAATACCCATGTCTTGTTTAAACTTATTGTTGGTAGATATGTTTGTTTTAGCATGTAAAGTTGTTTATTTTATGTTGGAAGAATAGTTATTATTATTTGTTGCGCCTTAATAAAAATAGTAATTAGTTAAGTCAAGAATTTGTCATTTGCTTACTAATTATTTTAATGGATTTCAAAACCCTCATATAAGATATGAAGTGCTAGCTTTATTTTTCATCCAAGATGTTTATTCTTCTTTGTTCGCATGTTGTCTTTTCAAAATGATAAGAAAGTTCAAACTTTTGCGGCTAAATAAAATTATTTGGATATTTTTGACTCATGCATAGTATGATTGTGAAACTTTTGCTTTGCATTTTTTATTTGTTGACTCTCATTCTTGTGCAAGTGTGCTTATTCTTGTCATTCAAAAATTGGTTCTTGATAGTTTCGTTTACTTTGAAATATGCGACTTTTATGACTTGAACATATATTAATTTCTTTATCTTTTCTTTGCATGCAAAAAAATATCTCGAGTCCAAATGAACGCTCTCCTCCTGCATTTCATAATGGATAAATGAGGCTCACCCCTTCGAGTCAAGTTCGAAGTTTAAACCCAAGGTCCACTACATGGCGTGCGGGTGCTAGAAGATAGACAAAGAAGGAAAATGGGTCAAAACCCATTGATGAGGTCACTAAAAGACTTTTAAAGTCTCAGTTTTTATTATTGTCTTCTTTTTATTTATTCATTTAGTCATTTATTTATTCATTCATTTCGACCTCGAAGCCAAAGTTGTATTTAATACAGGTGGAGCAAGACTCAAGCTAAAGGCTCGAAAAATTGTTTAGGATAGATGAAATGGGTTGGAAGCCCAACTAGACTAGGACAGGTCTCGTTGATTTGGGCCTAATGGCCTAAATCCTTTACTTTCTCCTCCCTTCCCCTTTTATGTGTTTATTTGTTTATTAGTTTTGTTTAGACTTAGTTAAAATCCTTACTAAGTCGCCTAAATCTATTTTACACAAGTCTTTTTTTTTTTTTGAAAAAATCAAATCACTATTTCAACAAATTAATCCTTTCGAAGTTAATCAAAAGACGATTTTCAAAAAGTCCAAATAACCGCAAGTTAGCGGACGTTTTGGGTGTCTAACACCTTCCTAAAACGTTAATAGGAACCGCTTATCTAGAATCTCTAACTTAAAATGATTTTCCTATTTTGAATCGTTTAAAATGTTTTATAATTTTTTCTTAATTCATTTTCAAAATTAAGTGACAACTCTCTCAAAAGTCAAAATTTTCGTAAAACAAGTAGTAGCTTATCTATATGTGAGTTTTATAATTTTTTGCCTCTTATTGATGATGTACCCGTTGAGAGTGTGGAAACACTAGTTGATCCTATTGATGAACTCATTGACTCTTCTAGTAAGATCAATTTGAGTCCATCTAGTGTTGAAGCCAATGTGATGAATGATGGTACATTGACTAGTGAAAATTGTGTTGACCAACTTGTGGGTGAAACTAGTACACTACTTGAGGATTATGATGTGATTAATGTACCTCAAGTGAGTGATGATGTTGAAAATGTTGGTTATGCAAATAGGAGTGACCCTTTGAGCATGTCCTTTAGTGAATAATCTATTATTTGTCTTGCTCATAGAGATGATTATGTGTTTGAAACTTTTTTGAAACTTGATAGTTGTGTTATTGAGAGTGAACTTACTTGTTCTAATCCTCCTTTATGGATTGATCCTTCACTCTTTAAGTACAATATCGTGTTTGAAGATGGTACAATAACTCCTAGTGAACCTAGTGGTGTGAATAATGTTGATGGTGTAGCTTATCTTGAGGTCTACAGCTTATATGACCCCCCTATGGTGTGACTATATTCCTCCTAAAAATGGAAATCTCTTCCTTGAAGATGAGAGTACTCTTAAGGGAAAAGAATGTGAAGTTTTGAAAAGGAATGATCAATTGAGTGATGATAACTTTGATTTGCTTGAATATTTAAGAAATTCAATTAGTAACTGTTTCTATGAAAATACTTGTAGTTTTGATCCTTGGTACGACACCCCACCCTTGTTTGATAATTATGAGGATGAATTGCTTGATTCTTGTGATGACTTGAGTAATGATTCCTTTAATGTTAGTGGTGGTATGTGTCTACTTGAGGATTCTTTACTTAAAAGAGAAAGTATCAGTCGTTTGGAAATCATTTCTTCTTCTACTTTGTGTGCTCCTATTGTTGAGAATACTCATGGTGATGATCTTGAATCTAATAGTGAGTATATAAATGAAGACACATTGGTTGAAGTTAACTTGAGTGATACCTTTTTCTACTCTCCATTTGCTTTTGATGATGCTTGTGCTAGTGTAGAGAGTATATATTTTGATTTGGGTAATATGTTCGGGGGAAATAAGTGTTGTCTAGACCTATATCTATGGCCACTCTATCCATTTGACCCCGGTGACAAATTTGAATGTGGTGATTTCCACATACCCAACTTGATGCTTGGTCTAGTTGATAAACTAAGTTTTGATGAGGATGTTGGAATCCTTCCCTATGATGGAAAGTCTTTCTTAGGGATTTACAACCCACTTGATAGACCCAAGTTGTGCATGAGAGGCATTTCCAACAAAGATAAGCATTCACTAAAGAAGAAAAGTAAAGAAAATATCCAAGATAATTCAACACTATGTGTTTTCAAGCTTGACCAAGGTTTCACTACTTGTAGGTCAAGGAGTGAGTCTCCTCTTGAAAACACTTTGAATGGATTCCATGCTTGTGATTCCCTTCTTTGTGAATTATTTACAATTGGTGACCTCTTTCTTAAGCGAAGTTGTTTGAAAGGAAAAAGTCACATGTGCTTAAATATTTTGATTCCATCTTTGTGTGCATTATGTGTTATATCTTTTGTGCTAAATAGCCTTCTTCTATATAATAGCACCTTGGATGATGCTTTTACACGTGATTCTTTTCTATACTACCTCTTTGCTTATGATGATGTCCATGCCAGTCTTGGATTTGCTTTATGTAGAGGTAGAGAACTTTTTGATTGGTCTACTTGTTTGAATGACAATGCTATATGGATCTTATGGACTTTAAAACCAATTGAGGCACCACTCTTGATGTGGTCTCTTAAAAAGGTGATGAAGAAATTGTGTCTTATGTCTCCTAAGGTGAAGATAGCCTTACCTTTTGGATTTAGTGATGCCATTATGACTTTTTTTTATTTCCTTACCTCTTGGTGATTCCCATAGCCAACTCCTTTGTGTTTTTTTCAACAAGTTTCTAATGTTTACCCCGAAGGATCCTTGGTTATATATTAAGTGTGTGCAACCTTGGCATGATCCTATGATTATTTACGTTAACTCTAACCATCATGTCATAAGGATGTTTTATTTGTTTTTCCTTCCTTTGGTTTTGTAAGGTTTGGATTCGAGGATGGATCCTTTTCAAGAAGGGGAGGATGATACAAACCAAATTGCCTCTGGACCTTTAGCTGAGATACGTATGATGATTGAGGTGTTTGATGACTTCTTCGTGCTATTAAAAGATGCCATGTTTATGAAGATTACTATTAAGGAGGGTCAAAGGGATTTGAAGAGGTCGAAGGAGTGCAAAACAGGGCTCGAAAGCCCTTGGAAGGGTCATGCACCAAGGCGCTTTGAATCCGCTTTTGATCCGCTCTAACATTTCAAGAGCGGGTCAAAACAACCCCTAGTGGGCCTTTTCTTGCATTTGGATCACTTTTGGGCCCTAATTATGTAATATTTAGCAAAGCTATTAATACTTGGTAGCTAGGGTTATTTAGTTAGTTTTTGTTGATTGATAATGATGAATTCATGAACCTCCATTGGGAGTGTTTTGAGAGCTTGAAAAAGCGAATGTTGATATTTGATTAGAAAGATTGGTTGTAAGGGAGATTCAATCCCCTTTGCGATCACATAATAGTTGTAAGGGAGATTCAATCCCCTTTGAAAAAACATGTGTTCTTTAAATCAACACATGTTTATTTCCTTGAATTTATCTGAATTAGCCACCCATCTGGTCCTTCCTTGATTTTTGCACGCTTGTCTTTAATCATCGATGATTTTGCTACAAGTTTCAGCTACATGAGATAGTGTGTCTGTGAACCAGCTTGACTGACATGTTTCATATCACTTTGTCAGTTTATCAATCATCAAAAGTACATCGTACCCAATAAATTTCCCCTTTTTGATGATGATAAACCTCTTATCTTTGTACATTCAAACATCTTCACCTGCAGGCACTAAATTATAAAACACTAGAATGAAACAAGTTAGTCAATGGGTTATAAACATTGCACCCCTCTTATCTTCCCTCTTTTGGAATCATCGAAAATTATTTTTAATACAATAATATACTAGCCAAAGTGATTTGTTATGCTATTCATGGCCACTAGGGCTATCACCAAAACAATCAGACAAAGACTTTAGCCAACATAGTAATGTATTAAAGAGAGCAAAAATATGATTCAAATTAGCAAAGATAATCATTCCATTTAACTGACAGAGCATGTTCCACATTAAACCTAAGCTAGTACTGAACAAAGCAAAACAACTAAGCATTAATCAAAAAAAAATATGGTATAAAAGTGGGACATGGCTAAGGATACAAATATTGAGGAGCTGATGAGAAAGGTGGAATAGGTGATATCAACTGTGCCAATTGACGAATGACTTCAATATTTTATTCCTCTATCAATCAAGGTCAAGCTTCAAAGTCATGATCCTAGATTTAAGGACCTCTTATTCTACTTCATGGCTATTTTGTGCAACTTCTAGTTCAGATTTTTTTCAGCTAAATCATTTCTTTATTATTAATTTTTTTTTTCAAATGAGTGTTAGCCCTCCTTATTGAAATAGGTATAGCAACATGATTCATTTGCTCAAGAAAATTCATTATTATTTTATAAGTCAATCCTGAACTAGGATTGAGACGTCCCCAAAAATGTAGCCAATTAGAAACTAAAAGGGAGAGCATGTCCCTTTTCATTCTTCAGAAACATATGTTGCATGTGATTGCTGATCAAGTTTGGCAAATTCATGATACAAAAACTGATATTTTTGTTGAAAGAGAAGAAAGAATTTCTGGTGTAGAATTAACACATTTGTGCACAACCATTTGGAGAGAGTCAAAGAAAATTTGGTCAAATAATTCATCAGTATCATAAGACAAGGGGAGGATGAAGTGTGAGGAATGGAACAGGTGTGCTCAACTATTTCAACTTAGACAGTCTATGCTTAAGTCAATATAGAGCATACCTGATAAGAAGAACTTTGTGGTCACAATTACTTACTTGTACTTATTTTCTGTACAATCTAATACAAAATTAGGTTAGAAGAGTCAAAAATTTAGAATTGGGACAAACAACTAAATGTGCAATACTGAATCGAATAACATTTTAGCTAATAAGATTTAAAAGAAAAATGGTTATTCTAGTCAATCATTGAGGGGAGTTCATGCAATTTTAATCATCCCCAAATCTAACCTATTTCTTTCAAAATGCTCTCTATTTAGTTCCTTTAGTGCTTCTCTAGTCATTTAAGTAACCCATATAGTCAACATTTTTATAGCCTTCAAGAGTGAAATTACTTTCATTTGAATACCATAGTCTCAATCCATTGATTCCCATGAGATATATCAAGATTCTTGTGACAACACCAATTCTTATGAATTACAAACAAAATTATCATCAGCTTGTGTTGGTGTTATTGATGCATCAATTTCTTAATTTGTTGTTCCCCTGTCAATATACCCTCAGTCTAGACAATAGTTGAACCAGGTAGCACAACATGTTTCTGTGCATGCTCATCAGTTTCACTGTCATCCTTTTTTTTTTGCCATCTCCAAAAGATCCATTCGCCCTTTAAATATGGTGAGTGAAAGAAACTTTATTTTCTTCTAGTCTTATACCTTGAGCAAGCTTTATTCATGTACAAATTTTTCTTGCCTCCTTTTACTCTCACCTGCAAACTAAATTAGGGGTTAACTTTAGGCACCCAGACAAGCTTGGGTCCTTTCTTATGAGAAAAAGGATGTATGAGGTTTCTTCTAGCCCATCGAGGCAACAGGTTATGTGACCTGTTTCTCTAACCAGATTTGACCTTCTTGTTAGCTTGTGCTAACATGAAATCGGATTTTTTTGCTAGGCTTATGCTTCTTGATTTTTTTTTGCTTCAACTGGACATTCAGTGGTTGGATGCTCTTAGTTACCACAGATATAACACAAATCTTTAATAGCATTAGAACTTTTATAAAAGCCCAACCTAGCTTTTTCATTGTGATTCTTTGACCTAACTTATGAACAATTTTTGAAGAATGTGTCCATCTATTAGCTCTTTTAAGATTAAGTTTCAATTTAGAAACTTCTTGACTCAATTGACTAACCTTTTCCTTTTCACAAAAGTATTTATGTTTAATCTTAGTCAATTCTGACTTAATTCTTTTGTTTGTTCCTCACTTTTGACCTTTTTTTCTTTTTCAGAAAGAGTGTTTCAAGATTTCAGATTTGAGGTTCAGGTTTGATGAATCAAGTCTGCTAACCTGTTCCTTTAGAGTGCAGTTTTCCTTTTCAACAGTGTTCTTACAAGTTTGTAGATCAATAAAATCAAACTTGAGACTTGCAAGATTGTTGAATAACTCATCACAATCAGAAGTTAATTCTTGAAAATCATCAATTAGAGCACTCATTAAGGAAACAAGTTTCTTTTTAGAAAATAAATACAACTTCTATTTGAGTTCAAGAATACTTACCTCAGAGTTTCCATCACCTTCTTCCATGTCTGAATCTCCACCATGAGAGCAGTTTTATTATCTTCTTCATCATCTTCTTCATCACTTTCAGATGCCCTATTTAGATCTTCTATGTTCATCTCAGAGGTCTTCAAATTACCAACTAACTCATCAAGGGACATTCTAGTGAGATCCTTAGCTTCTCTTATGGCTGTAACTTTGACATTCCACTTAGACTTTGGTAGGACTCTCAAGACCTTCTCTACCTGTTCCTCAGTAGATAAAACCTTTCCTAGAGATGATAACTCATTTACCACCAAAGTTAACCTAATTATAATTTCTTGTAGTGACTCATTTTTTCTCTATTTTGAAAGCCTCATATTCAGTGAAAAGTAATGCAATTTTGAATTTTCTCACTTGGCTAGTGCCTTCATGTGCATTTACCAATGCATCCCAGATTTGTTTAGCAATGTTGCAATTAGACACTCTATTGTACTCGGCTGGACTAAGACCACAAATAAAAATGCTTTTGGCTTTTGCATTCTTTTGTAGTGCAACAAGATCTTTCGAGGTGAATTCACTCCTTACCTTTTTCACTTGTTCTCCATCCACTGTCTTCATGGGAATTGTTGGTCCATCAATAATTATGTCCCATAATTCATAATCTACACTTTGAAGAAATGTTTCCATCCTAGCTTTCCACCAAATGAAGTGAGACCTATCAAAGAGTAGAGGTCTAATAGTGGATTGACCTTCACTGTAACCAATAGGTGGTGCGAAATTCATCATATTGATCTTTGTCTTAGGTGATAACCCTTTTTAAGACAACCCGCTTTGATACCACTGGTTAGAGTACGTGCACTACTGACCAGTGACTTTAACGTAAGAGTTGCCTATGGATGAAACAAGTTGCCTAACGTGTTCCAAGGAGGCAGTATAACAAGAAGTAAAGAACACAATGATTTTTACGTGAAAAACACCCGGCTCAAAAAGGTGTAAAAAACCATGACCTGTACCTCTACAGGATTTAACCCCAACTTCACTAAATAACTCTGAGCCTCAACAATGACTAGTTACAAAATTCTTGTAACCAACAACTAGGAATTATAAACTCTAATTCCTATAACTCAACCACTAGGAATCATAAACTCTAATTCCTATAACTCAACAATCACCCTTGACTGTTGAACCCACTTCGAGTTATCCCAAACTTGAAGTTAACTCAGCTCAGTATTTTTCCTAAACAATCAATCTAGGAAAACAATAAATTATAACTCAATAAGAACAATACATTTGATCTGACTCATGAACTGTAAAGTTCTATCTTGTGAAACAGGTTCGTCAATCTGTTTCTTTGTACTGGCAGCACTTGAATCTTCAATCAAAATTCTCTCAATTATGAACTTTCTCAATTTTCTCGTGTTTAGTCTTTTCTCTCTCTGTAAGTGCGCAAGTTATTCTGAATAATACATCTTCTACTTAAGCACAGCTCTCCCAAGAGTTATTCTTTATTTCAAATTCCTCCTTTGATCAGAACTCTCATTGCATAGAATTCTACTTCAAGTGAGACTCCGTCTTTAATACCAACTCTTGTCTCCTTAGTCTTATAGTCAAACTCCAACTCTTTAAATCAACACACGTTTATTTCCTTGAGTTTATCTGACTTAGTGTTATAGTCAAACTCCAACTCTTTAAATCAACACACGTTTATTTCCTTGAGTTTATCTGAATTAGCCACCCATCTGGTCCTTCCTTGATTTTTGCACGCTTATCTTTAATCATCGATGATTTTTTGCTACAAGTTTCAGCTACATGAGACAGTGTGTCTGTGAACCAGCTTGACTGACATATTTCATATCACTTTGTCAGTTTGTCAATCATCAAAACTACATCGTACCCAATAAAATTTTTTATCAAGTTTCGTGTGAATTATTACCACTGGACTTCTTCATACCAAAGGAAAAGTTTCTTATTAAGAGAGAGCAATTTCTACTATTGGAGTAAGTCATACTTGTTTCGAATTTTTACCAATAATATCATATCTATAAAGAATAAAGGGCTCGAGATTTTCAAAGCACGTCACGACTCGACTCATGGAGGAAAGAAATTATGGAGCAAATTGAATTACGAAAAAAGTGCTTAAATGTCAATTTTATTGGCCGCCATCTATTACTCTTATATATAAATGAAGAGTTTTGGTACTACTATTTTATCTTTTAGTGCCTACTTGCTATTATTATTATTATTACTAGGCCCAATGTACACCTAACATGAGGAGAATATTGTAATATTTTGACTATGTTGTGATGCCTAATATTTTTTTTCAAACAAGAGTTGAGATTATGAGTATATACATTACTTATGATTTCTGCAAATGGTGCAAAATGAATTCTGCAAAAGGTACAATGAAATATCACAGTTAGGAGAAATGTAAATGATTCTTATATTCTATCAGTTTTGCATTCTTTCGACAAGTTTTAAGTCTTTCAATCTTCAAAACTTGCTTTTGTATTCTTTCCCTTTCTAAATCCCAAAGGAATATGTTGGCAGCCTCAGAACGAAGGAAGAACAACAACAGGCACGAGAGATTTCAAACTCATTGTGATTAGGAAAAATACAACTGGTTTATCATCTTAGCTCAAGCAAGCAAACACATTCAATATGAGGTGTGTGTGGAAATTTGTCAACTGGTTGCAAGCTACTCAGTCTATAATGACCTCCTATATTTTGCTCTGGCTGCATTTGAAAAATATGATGGACTTCAGCAGAGTGAATGATAAAATATTTATAGGGAGCAGTTTGGACAACTTTTAGAAAAGGTTCTTTGAATTTATCGAAGAAATATAGGATGAGATGCATTTCAATGAGACTTGACAGTTATTCTCAACATTAGTTGTGTCAAGTTGTCTGTTAACAAGCGACATATGGATTAGTTAAAGAGTCCGAGAGCAAATTGAATGTCATTTATCGATAAGAGAAATGACACATGGATGTTTTAAATTGATAATTAGTGAGTATCCAAGGATAGACCTTGGATTCTGGAACAAATGCAGCCACATATGTTCCAAGGGCCATAGAAAGCTCCAATGCAGCAACCCCAGGAACTCGAAGCCGATTAACGAATCCCCTAGAGAAATCCCTAGGATCCAAAAATTGGATCTCATTTGTTACCAATCGACATGCAACAACTTCATCAGAGCTAAAATATACTGAAGGCCTGAACAAAGCAGAGTCCAAATGAGTAAAATATTACAAAATTATGAGCATCAATTTCCATATTGACAACAAAGAACAAGAAACCACAAAGGTTTATTGTACGCAGCCTTACCCAACATTTTTGCAAGAGGCAGTTTCCACCCATGTCTTGCTTTTAATTGATAGGCAAAAAGAAACGATGTTCAACAGAGACATTAACAAATTTCTTAAGAGGACATATAGGAATTATATTAACAGATGTAGTCATGCTTTTAATAGTAGTTTATAACATTAACAATTGTCTTACACCTCTTCTCATTTTCAAATCCTGCATGTTTCCACAGAATGATATCCACAGCATGGTTTTAATCAATAAGAACCACACCTCAATTCTATAACAAACATTTATCTATCAACCTAACCAATAATTTTACTAAAACATAGAAATATCACTACTACAGAGTGCAACGTACAGCTAACTATAACCACAAATTCCATTAGACGCTCCTTCAAATATAAATACCACTTAACACACAACAAATCAACTATCAGAATACTGAAAACTTCAAAATAGTGTCGAAGCAGTCCGCAGAGCTAACAAATTCAGCATTTCAGATCTTAAAGCAGCAACTTAATTACACAAAATACACAACTGGTACATCTCCTCATTTTCAAATTTTGCACCATCAACTACATACCACCATAGTAGAAGGGTCAAATAGAGGTGATCAATAGATATTTAGAGACATTACTTAGATGTTCCTACTCAAACTCACCTACTGACTGGTTTCTTTATTTGCCCCTAGCTGGATGGATGGTATAGCACCACTCCATTATTCATTTATATAGATCACATCCTTTGAGGCCTTCCCTGGTCAATCTCTCTCAGACGCTCTATATTTTAGGTGATGTAGTAGAGGAGCAACTTTATAAGAGATTACAAACAAGGCAGGTGATGCTCTATTTAATTAAGCTCAATTCGATGAGATCAGAACGACGAAGGACAAGCGTATGACAACATCCACATAACTGATAGGACATTTCAATAGGGTAATGGGCATGTGGTTCAATCATAGCCACATGTAAATGGATATTCACATGTGGAAGAGAAGTAAAAGCATTGGCAAATATTTTTGTACTATTATTACAATAATAAAATAGATATGAATTATAAAGAATACCCTTAATTGAAATACAATTACATGATAAGCTAGATTAATGCTCATTAGAATTTTAGTTTAAAAAATATAAATATATAAAACATATTAGACTCAAGTTACAAGATAGTTATGTTCATCTTATTTATATAAAGAAAAAAAACCTAAATACAATGTTTTGGCCACATAGCACGTAATCATCTTCCTCGATCTCATAAAAATCATCTCCCTTTAGCTCTTCATCAGGGATAGGAGGACATTCATGTAAAAATAAAGACAGTCATGAATTTAAACCAAATTGAAAAATATTTTACCAACTCCAGAAAAAACAAGAAACTCTTAAGCACTTTCAAGTACGTTTAAGCATTGGATTTAAATCTGATTTGTTTTAACAACCGATCGTTGTAAAGCTATAATGAGCATCGCTTTTGCTTCCAAGATTTTGAGCTTTCTAGATAGCATACTAGTTTGTCATTCATTGGCAATTAACATAAAGAGATGAATCAAGAGATAAATACCCGGACAGTGACGTAAGTGGCAGGAATGACCCCGGCGACAGTTCCCAAGAGAAATATATGGTATGGAACATCTACAATTGGAGAAGCCCTGTTGATAAGTGTGTTTGGCAGTGTTGGTGTGACTCTCAAGAAAAGCATGTAATTCAGCAGCACCTCCCTCCTTTTAGCCACCTAATGGATCACAGAGATTTTACTACAACAGTTTCGTTTATGAAAAGAAAGAAAGATATGATTATTGAGTAGTGAGTCGAAAATCACCTGCGCTTGAAAAAATGTCAACTTATTAGGACAAAGTGAAAACACAAGGGCTTCCCTATCACTATGGATAGAAAATAGCAACAACCTCAATTTTCCCAACAACAGCAGCTTTCTTCACCATATCATCACGAAATTTCATCGACCCAATTCTTAATTCCCTCAAAGAATCCCATCTAACAACCTCAATTTTCTCAAATCTACAAGAAACCCAGTTCGCTTTTTCAAGAAAAGGATTGGTGCACAACCCCTAGGCAGAAAATAAACATCTTCACCATCATTAACAAGAACAAAGTTAGGTTCTTTTACTTTATGGGAGATAGCACAAAGTACTCAAACAGTAAAATCAGATGTAAAACAGCGTTTGAAAGGGAAATCAAGGTAAATTCTTGAAATTATATGGCAGTGTACATTATTTTTTTAGTTCGAATTGAATGCCCGTACAATAAAATAAAATTAGCCAACACTATATCAAATAATGATGCAAAAATTAAACGTTGTACAAAAATTCAATCATATCATATGTTATTATATCAGAAATGCTAACAGATAGGCTTAAGAGCACAATTTTTTTACCAGATCTGAGGTAACAATTCAATTATAATGCAAATGAAAATGAGAAATTTGGGGATTAAGGGGAACAAACTTACTTCTTCCCATGGCGATTCAATGTATGCGGTGTTACGACAATTGATCCCATGGCCTTTGGTCGTTCCTCCATTATCTGTAGAATATAGTAGAAAATTAAAATTTGAAGGTGGAAGATGCAGCGGAAGGAGGCTTCAACATCATCCGCCATGGATGAACAATTTTTTCTTATTCAAGAGAACACAAATTCTTCAGCATAAATCAAACCCAAAAATATCTTAAAATAGTAGATGCGAAACATCGACAAAGAAACTAAGCAGTCACCTTAGCAGAAAAGGCAAAATCGACGACACACCAAAGGAAGAGGCAGGAGAAACAAATGGACGACGACCAAATCCAAGATGCAAAGGAGAAACAGGAAGCGGCTTATCTGAAAATGGTTTTGATGTGGTGAGGATAGGTAAATATCAGCCAGATATAATGACCGTTTTGCCCCCAATACTGTGCTTATTTACCATTCTGCCCTTGATCGTCCACTACCTTTTCTATATTACATCACTGATTACATTATTTGCATCATATATCTCCATGCTATTACTATTTACATATCGAAAATGGTGGCACAACTTTTGTTCTTGTTCTGCACTTTGTCTTTTTTGTAGCTCGTTGGCAGTATTTTGTTCTTGTTCTACATTTTGTCTTCTTTGTAGCTTCTCGACATTATTTGACAAATAATACCTTGGAGAAAAGAGCAAGAGGATATAAGTAGATGAGATTCTAGAAAAAATGAATTCATATTCAAATTGTAAGGTGCTATAAGAAATAAATTAGGAGACAATGCACGATTTATGAACTCATCTATTAGTTGGTACTTGGTAGTCAATTCTTTAACTTCTGCTTATATATGGGTGAGGTATAAAATTACTTGGTCAACATCGCATGTCTAGCAATTTTGCTGGATAATGACTGCATCATACTGGTAAAGGTATGTTCTTTACATCATATATGTGAGAACTATCTACAGGAAATACTATTAGATATTATGTTTAGGTGATGCATTTTTCCCCGGCACCTTTTGATCAAAACATATATAGTTACAACGTAATATCAATTGCTAGTGCTTATATCTCCAACAAAAAAGAGAAGAAAGACGATAGACATTTATCAACATTCTGGATGAAAGCATAAGAAGAGCACGTTAGTGTTCCAGCAATATATAATAAAAACTGGCAATTTAAAGAAAGATTCTAAGGCACCGTTTGACTGTGAAAATCATAATTTTTCGGAGTTGAAAATAGAGTTGGAATTGAAGTTGGAGTTGGAGTTATGTTTAGCCATGAATATAAATTGAAGTCATTTTTGAAATTTTGTGAGAGAAGTAGGTGTGAAAACAGTGTTTCTTGTTTTCACTTTTCCAAATACAATTTGAAATTTTCATGGTCAAACACTATTGTTTTCACTAAAGTGAAATAATTTTTTGGAAAAAAGTAAAAAAATACTCATGAACAAACGGCTGCTAAATCTTTTATGTATGATCACTAAACACATCTGTGTAGAAAAGCTACACTACTTACTCAATATCACTATGTTAAGGTAGTCCATATAAGTGTCCCATAATAGATAAAAGAAAATCACAATCTTATTTATTTTACTAACTATATGAAGTACACAAACACAGAGACACTTATGTACAAAACAGGCATTCATGGAAACTTTAATTTAAAGCAAAATGAAGCAAATTTTACCATCTTTAGAAAAAAATGCTCAACACTATCAAGTGTATCCTTTGTTCAAGCACATGAGATTCACACCATCAGTTAGCATCACTGGATTGATTCTGAAGTGTAGAAATTACCATTTAGAACAGATTCCATACAAAATAGAATAGAGTAGAGGATACATGCCTTGGCAATAAACTGAATATTTTAGAATGACATGTGATTCTCATCCAAATAAGCTTTATTTATCCAATTCATTGTGTCGCTAAGAAGTTGTGTGCTCATAAAGGATAAAGCTCTAAAATACCGAATAGCTATTTTTCTTACTAGTACTCTGAGCCACATAAGTTACATAATAGTATTAGCTGGACACCTATGGCTGAAATTTTTGTGGATTAAACGGTCATACATTAAGATAGTGAAAAGAACAGTTACTATAACTTTGAGGAGATATTCAAAATAGCAACATACAGACAAAGGATTTTCATTCAGTTTTGGACACAACCAGAACCGAAAATATATTCTTTCAGACTTTAGTAGCAAGATATCTGACATGTCGCTGGAAGGTTACCTCCAATGCCTCAATCACAAAGGAAATGCCAAATTATGATGATAATTAAAACAAATCCTGACCAGATTAACACTACAATTACAAATCAACAATAGAAGTTCAGATTTTTTTTAACTCCATCTATATCTTGAAAAATATAGTAGTTGTTGATTGAGGCATAATTGTAGTAATAGTTGTTGCTAGAATTTGAAAAGCACAAAAGAAACAATTCACTTGGTTTAACCCAAAGATGAGGATTTAAAACATCCATAAAAGAGATACAGAACTTCACAAGAACATATATATTTTTCTTCTTAATAAGGTACGTAAACTCAAAAACATACATATGAACTACAACGTCTCAAAAAAGTAATAGTTATAAAGCAGAAGAATTTCACAGGGAGGACACATAGTAACTTGACACTTCAAGGCACAAAAGACAAGTAATTTATAATTTTTTTGCTACAGAGATAGTAAACAACGACATACCTAGTGTAGTCCCATAAATTTCACAAGTGGATCTAGGGAGGGATACAGTTAGCAAACAAAAATTATATAGAGAGGTAATCGTTAATTTTTTTTATCGTTGAGATAAAGGATGAAAAAATAGCTATAGCTCCAACACCTTCAAGTTAATAGTTAAATTTCAGTACTTGCATTCAGTATCTAACTTGGAGTGAAACCATTTTAAATTCATATTTTCTTTAGGTTTGACGGGTCCTGGGAAAAATAAACATAGGCAAACATCATGTGGAATGAGACAACTTTTCAGGACCTGTGACTAACCTTTTTCAAGATGTAGAGAAAATAGTGAAATGTTTCTCCAAAAGCATTCCACTTAACAGACCAGGTAAGGTCAGGATGATTAAAGAACCGGCACCTGCTAAAATATGGCTGGTCAATAAAAGCAAAATGCAATTTAAAAACATATCGTACCAAAATTAGGAAGAACCAGGATGTAAGAAAAGGTATGGATTAAAAGAGAAAAGTTGTTGGTTACATTATGGTGCTCTTACTATTTACAAATAAAACATATACCTAAAGTTGCTCCAACTACCTGGCCAAACGTGTAAGACCCCATAAAATTTTAATCTTAACTTAGTCCGTTAAAGTTTGAAAAGAGGTTCCAGACTTAGAAATTTCAGCTAAGTATTTTTACTTAGAAGTATTTTAGCCTTCATAAGTTGGTGATCCTATTATACAATCCTTATGACCTTAAAATATTGATATTTTGGTTGATTCATGATCAGGAATGTCAGTGGGTCACTTCAAGTGAGTTTTAAATTTTTCAAACTTCATTTGTGATACAAGTATGATCATGATCATGACACTTTTGAGTATTTTTTAAGACTAGTCACTAAAGGGCTCTTTTGTCATTTCTCTATTATTTGTAATGTTGTATATATAGAACCTTGTAGGGTTTATTTTCTTAGTTTATGCTTGATACTTAAGACACTACTCTTGTGAGAGAGAGTTCTCAAAACTAAAATTAGGGCATAGCATAAGGGTGGATTCTCTTGTGTGTTGCAAAGCTTGAGACTTTGGTGCTTTGAGAGGTGGATGCCCCTCTCGTGTCATTGTAAGAGTTAGGTATTTTTTGTATGAAGTGTTAAAGGTCCAAGTGTGAATATGCTCTTGGGTTGTTAAGACTACATCAACACTTGTCTAACTATCTATTTTTGTTTCTTGTCCTAATCTTGTAGTTTGTGTTGTTGTTCAAGCCGTTTGGTTAATGTGGTTGTAACATTGTTGTTCTTCATTTTTATTGTCATAATATAGTTTGATTTGCTTCTGAAAATTAGGTGTTAAACACCTCATTACATGGTGTTCTTGTTGTGTTCTTGAATTTGAGAGGGGTCACCCAAAGAGGTCCATAGTTCCTTGAACTAGTCACTGTTTTGGTGTTTGTTTTCTTGTGTTCTTGGGCTGTCTTTTATCATTTGGTATCAAATCAAGATTTGATTTTGTTCCAACAAAATCAATCTTGGGATTGTTATCTTGAAAATAAAAAAAAAAGTGAAAAGAAAGAAAAAAACGTTACTATTCATGTTTTTAGGGTCTTTCAAAAAAACTTGATTTTTGTGTGTTTTGTGTGTTTCTAGTGTTAGATCCTTGTTCCCTAACACTATTAGAGTCTAGAAATTGAAAATTCCAACAAAAAAGAAGTGTCAAAATTGAAAATCCCTCCAAAAAAAACTAAACCCGTTTTTGACCCTAAGTCAAATTTCGAGTTTTTGATTTTGTATTTTTCTTGTGTTTTTAGTGTTAGATTTGTGTTCTCTAACACTATAGGAGTATAGGGTTAGAATTTGAGCTAAATTGAAGGTTATTTGAGCCATCCACTATTGTTAAGCTTGAGTTTGAAGAAACCTGAAGGTGGGATCTCATTGTGGGAGGTTGTTTTGAACTCACGTGTGTTTTGTTTTGTAGAATTTGTATTGTATTGTTGTGTATGGCGTTGTGGACTGATTGGGTGTCTTGTTGGACCATAACTTGAAGGGTTATTTTTGGTATAACCACAACGGAACCCGAGGCTTTAAATGCTCAAACAATGGATAATAATCCCATCAATCTCATTTTGGCTCACCTTGAAACTATGTCCCGAGATGGGGCTAGGTTGAATGTGGGTCTTGAGAAATTAGATACAAGATACAGATGTGGCATCAATAAGTGGGAGATTAGAACGTGTGGAAAGCCAAATAAGTTTACATTCCATACCTCAAAACAATTCCCCAAATAATACTCCCGGGACCATGCACCAAATGCTATATCCACCAATTGCCACAAATCTAACCAATCTCTACTCCCGAAGCCAAGAACAAGATAGACCAAACCATCCTCCACTCCACCAAGTCCAATAAGAAGGGCTTGGAACCCAAATACCACTACCAAACCTGAATTCTCTCATCCAAACTCCACTTGACCAAAGACCTCACTATCCAAATCTAATCCCACCACTACAAGCTCCACTTATCCCAAATAGACCCATACATATTGAGGGCTATGGTAGGGGAGAACAACATGGTGGTTATGGGTCGTATGATGATGTTTACTTGAGGGAAGAAAGAATGAGGGGTAGACATGCGGAGTTAGATCGAGGGTGAGATATGGCCATCCAAACCGAGATGTAGGTCTCAATTCCATCAGACTGGCCATCCAAGCCTACCTTGCATGGTTTCATTTTGTGACAAGATCTTCCAACTTAATGATGTCATCGAATAAAAGAAAAGTTGCTATGCTATAGCTCACTTCGAAGCGTATGCTAATACATGGTGGGAGTATGTTAAACATTTTGGGAATGAGATGATTGGGGGACAACCTCCTCCTTGGTTTCGATTGAAGAACCTTATGTGGTAACGGTACTTGCCCGAGACTTATAGGCATGAGCTTCTTACCAAATTGTATAATTTGAGGCAAGGGAGAAAGAGTGTCATGGCTTACTACGATTAATTTCAACAATTGATGTTGAAAATTGACCATCGAGGCGAGCAAGTAAGTCATGACATTGTACGCTTCAAGGTTGGGTTAAACAAGGACATCTCCACTCGCATGGCACTTCACAAATTTGAGACCGTAGATGGTATCTTCCATGTGGCTTTAGAGGTTGAGAGGGAGCTAAAAAAGAACTCATTCATGGCTACCCAACCCGAGGCCACTAAGGGTTTCCAAAAACCTCCTCCAAGGTACAAAGGTAAATTGAATTCTACCTCCAATCCTAAGGGGTTTAAATGCTTCAAGTGTCAAGGGTGGGGGCACAAGGCTAGTGAGTGCCCAAACCGGAGGAATATGATCCTAAGGGGGGTAGATTGTACTATCTTGAAGAAGAGGTGGGCATTGAATCGGTTAAGAATGATGACAAACCGTAAGATGGAGAGCAAAAAAAAGCTGAAGTGCAAAATGAAGAGTATGGAGAAGATGTGTGGCCGGAAAAAGGAGATTGTGAAGTGCCTTTGTAAAAGAGGTAAGCCCTTGAATTTGTGGTCAAATTCCTCTCAAGATGGAGAGGATGATACAAGTATGATCATGATCATGACACTTTTGAGTATTTTTGAAGACTAGTCATTAAAGGGCTCTTTTGTCATTTCTCTATTATTTGTAATATTGTATAAATAGAACCTTGTAGGGTTTATTTTCTTAGTTTATGTTTGATATTGAAGACACTACTCTTGTGAGAGAGAGTTCTCAAAACTGAAATTAGGGCATAGCATAAGGGTGGATTCTCTTGTGTGTTGCAAAGCTTGAGACTTTGGTGCTTTGAGAGGTGGATGCCCCTCTTGTGTCATTGTAAGAGTTAGGTGTTTGTTGTATGAAGTGTTAAAGGTCCAAGAGTGAATATGCTCTTGGGTTGTTAAGACTACATCAACACTTGTCTAACTATCTATCTTTATTTTTTATCTTAATCTTGTAGTTTGTGTTGTTGTTGTTCAAGTCGTTTGGTTATTGTGGTTGTAACATTATTGTTCTTCATTTTTATTGTCATAATATAGTTTGGTTTGCTTTTTGAAATTAGGTGTTAAACACCTCATTACATGGTGTTCTTGTTGTGTTCTTGAATCCGAGAGGGGTCACCAAAAGAGGTCCATAGTTCCTTGAACTAGTGGACTATTTTGGTATTTGTTTTCTTATGTTCTTGGGCTGTCTTGTATCAATTTAAACCATGTTCAGGTGACCAAAATAGTGGGTCAATGCGATCTCAACGCGTCGTGTCACCCAACGCGTCGACAGATAATTGTTCCCCAGCTTACAGTGCAATTCCAGTGAACCAACGCGAACTCGACACAACCCGTTGGTCATTGCGTTGATGCCATCGACGCGGTGTGTCAGTTTGTCGTCACTGGGCACGCTTTCAGTCATTAAAATTTTGCGCTTAGAGGGGTATTTGGGTCATTTTCCCACCCTTAATCATCCCCAAAAATATGAAATTCAGCCCTCACTAAGCAAATACACTCACTCACTCTCAAATTCTCTCAAGACACAAACCTTATGAGTCATTTGTGAGACTCAGTAAGGGTCCACACTTGGAAGAAAGATCTCAGACATTATTATCTTACCTTATGAGTTTCACAAATGACTCTAGTAATCATTTTTTAGAGTCTATTTAGTTAGCACTTTAGAGTTGATTAAAAGTTAACTAGGAGGCATATATTTCCTAGATGCATGCTTAAAATTGACACATAAAAGACTTATAACTCAGTTGAGTGAGTGTATCTTCAACAGCTCATGTATGAATTAAGATTTCCATGTAGATTTATGAAGTAAATTATGGAAAGTGTCAAAACTGTGAACTACTCTATATTGGTAAATGGTGAACACATAGAGCCTTTACAGACTGCTAAATGGTTGAGGCAGGGGGATGTCTTGTCTTCTTACCTCTTTGCTATAACTATGTAATACTTAGTAAAGATCTTAGTGAGCTCACAATAAAGAAATAGTACAAGTACCATCCTAGGTGTCCCAAGTTAGGCATCATCCATCTCTACTTTACTGGGGCCTACTCTTCTCAAGAGAATATATTGCTTCTGTGTCTATTTTGCATCACTTTTTTCTTACGTTTTCTAAAGTTTCTGGTCTCCAAGCTAATATAGGGAAGCATTCAATATAGTTTGGTGGTGTGAATTAAATTCAAAAGTCATCTATACTACAACAACTGGGCTTTTCACACGGGGATTACCATTTAGGTAACGTGGTGTACCTCTGTCCACAAAAAGAATCACTCTCATCCAGTGATGTCTCCTGATTATCAAGATAGTAGCTAGAATCTTTTATTAGACAACAAGGAAGTTATCTTATGTAGGAAGGGCTCAGCTTGTGCAGACTATAACTTTTGACACACAATCATATTAGTCCCAATTTTTTACCATCCCAGCAAAGGATTTGCATGTCATTGACGCCTATCATAGGAGCTATCTATGGTCAAGAGTTAACACCAACTCCACGAAGGCATTGATGGTCTGGGATAAGGTCTCCCAAATCAGTTGGTGGACTGAATGTTAGAGTACGTTATACTCTACGGATTGCCTATCTATGGAACAAGTAAATAAACGTGCTTCACAGAAGTAAAAACTGAACATAGTGTTTTTACGTGAAAAACACCCGGCTCAAGAAAGGTGTAAAAAACCACGACCTGTACCTCTACAGGATTTAACCCCAACTTTACTATAACTCTTGAGCTTCAACAATCAATAAATTACAAGACTTCTTGTAAACTAGGTATTAAAACTTCTAACTCCTATAACTACAAAAACACGAATCTTCCCAAGTTAAGTGTTCCCAAGTCTTCGAGTTTCCTAACTTGAAGACACAACTCCTAACTCAGTTTATAGATTACTGAGACTAGAATAATGACTCATTACAACTCAACAAACCTATCTATTACAAATAGTCTAAGACTTGCTAAGTAAAAGGACCAGGTTCTTCTTCAAGTAAGTGAACTGTTTTGCTGATTGTTGATTATCTTATCCGTGCATAAGACAAAGCTTTGAATCTCGTTTCTTGTATTTAAGTCAACACCTGATAGAGTCCTTTAGTTGATGTACTCTTCTATCTTCAATAGGATTCCTAGGTAGTTTCACTCTTTTTGTTGCTGCCGCCCCTTTCTCTCCTAGATTGAGTAGAACTCTTCTCCTTTATCTTGTAGAACTCCTTGATCAACTCAACTTTTGAATGGTGCAATTATCTTTTACTTAATCGTAGCATTTGAAATAAATCTAAGTTTCCTTGCTTATCTACTCTTGTCCTAATGCACTGTCAGCCTTGTAATAATTTCATCATACAGCTCAAGTGACAGTAGTAGTTTCATTTATATGGAACAACTTGCACAATATGTTTCATTCAATAAGTTCATCATCAAAACTTCACATTTCCTAACAAATTCCCCTTTTTTGATGATGACAAACTTAGCAATGCAGCTATATTTACTCAATCCTGACATACTCAGTAAAGGACTATAAATAGAAGATCACAGAATAAAACAGGACAGGTTAGTCAATTAAGTTATAAACATTGTATAATCTATCTTTTCCCCTTTTGACATTATTGAAAAGTTGGTCCAATCAGTGAAAAAAAGTTTAATAATTCATGGTTGCTAGGGCTATCACTAAAACAAGCAAGACTCAGAGCAGGAGAACAACTATTCATTAATTAAAATAGAAGTAGAACATATTAAGCAACAAGGTCCATCTCATTCACAAACCCAGATACAATTATCATAACCCAGTAGCTGCAAAAAGAGAAATATTAGGGACTAGGAATCAACAAGAAAAATAAGCTAAAAGCACTAAGAGGAGGATTATCAAGAGGAGGCCAAATAACTTTGACATAGTGACCCCACTCACCAGTAGGAATATTCAGAATTCTAGCCAGATTAATAGCATAGAGATTTATGGTAACCCTATGAACAGTGGTGGAGAATATCTCCCCAACAGCAACCCCATTTGTATAAAAGTCATATACCTCTTCTTTTCCAAATCTCCGTTGATAGTCACCTTGAAGAAACAAGTGAGACCACCCTTGAGCCCTTAATTTGGTAACCAAGATATCCGTGTCAAGACCCCCAAACCCAGTCACAACACGTCTTCTATCCAGTTTTCATTTTTGAAAGTGAAGATTATGGGCTAACTGAGATGATTTGTCAAAAGAAATATCAATATTGAAATCAAAATCAATATCAAAAGTAGGGTCAGCCTCAGGAGAGAGTGCAGAAGAAGTATCAGGCAGAAAGTATAGAGTTAGAGGAACTGGAAGAAACAGGTGCCTTAACTCGTTTCTTTGACTGTGAAGCGACTCTTTTTATAGGGGGAGCTTTGGATGATGATGGAGCTTTAAAGTGAGAGAAAGGTTTAGAAGATAAGAAGTTTTTAGAGTAAAGGTAGATTTAGTGTGAGATGATGGTTGGAGAGATTTTGCTATGATGGTTTTCTCTTACGCTTTGAGCAAAGAAGAATATCAGGTGAAGAAGTAGGAGGAGGAGGAAAACCAGAAATAGCTACACATTTTCGTTTGTTGGCCTGAAGTGCTTTTTTCAAGGAAGCATATTCCTGTTTCTTTTTACCTCGTGTATGAGGAGTTCGAGGAGAAGGAGCAACAGAGGAAGGCTTTACTGAAGCAGTCTCATCAATATCAACAACAACAGGGATGAAAGAGGGTTTTTGCTTTGGCTTAGATCTAGAGCGTCGAGGAATTTTGTCTGCAATAGAAAGATCATCGCGATCAAGAATCTGAAGAGGAATTGGAGGTGGCAGTGCAGGTTCAGAAGAAGATGATGGTTTTAAAAAGAAATAGGCAAAAGGGTTTTGCAAATTCTTGAACATTGTAAAATCAGATAGCTTGATAAAAATTAGGGGATGAATATGTGGGGGTAAGGTAATATTAGGATGAAGAATAATGGCTTTTGAAGGAGAAGAAGCAAAGTCAGTGGATGATGAAGAAGAGGATGCCATGGTGATAGAAGATGAGAGCAGTGATTTTGATTTTGGTTTTGTGAATGATGTATGATGAGAAGAGAAGAAAATGTATTTAAAGTGAAGAAAGAGAGAAGATGAAGCGTCGATGAATTGTATTGGATAGAAAAAGGTGATGATTAGAAGTTCAGTTCTGATGGAAAAGGTCTGACAGCTTTTTGAAAAAAGAAAGTTTTTAGGTTTTTGGCGGTTTGAGTGTAACGGAAAGGACCATGTAGATAACCTATTTCCTTTTATGCTACTATTAGTTAGCAATAATCATACCTGAAATCTAAGGAGAAAATAGACAATATTGCCTTGATGTTCCAGTCTTTCTGCAAAATCAACACATAACTCAGTCAATTTACCCTAAAATCTTGAAATTAGGATACACAACTAAATGTGTAAGACTGAGTTAATCAACAATCACTTAGGAACAACTTATTCTAATCAATCATTGAGGGAGATTTATACAATTTTAATCATCCCCAAGGTTAACCTATTTTTTTCAAAGTGTTCTCTACTCAAAGCCTTAGTGAATATATCAGCAATTTGCTCCTCAGTAGAACAAAACATAATTGATATATGTCCTTTTTCAACGCTATCTCTAAGGAAGTGATGACGAATATCAATATGCTTAGTTCTCTTATGTTGGACAGGATTTTTGGCAATATTTATAGGACTTATGTTATCATAAAAAATAGAAACACAACCAACATCTACCCCAAAATCCAGAAGTTGTTGTTTGATCCACAACAACTGAGCACAACATAATCCAGCAACAACATATTCAGCCTCAGTAGTAGACAAAGCTACTGAGTTTTGCTTCTTTGTGGACCAGGTAATCAGACATGATCCTAAGAAGTGTGCCATATCTGTAGTGCTTTTCCTGTCCATCAAATATCCGGCATAATCAACATCAGAGTATCCTACTAAATTAAAGTTACTACCTTTGGGATACCATAAACTAAGATTACTTGTTCCCTTCAAGTATCTGAAGATTCTTTTTACTGATTTTAGATGTGATTCTTTGGGCTTTGCTTGAAACCTAGAACACAACCCTACACTGAACACAATGTCAGGCTTTCTTGCTGTGAGGTACAATAATGACCCTATCGTTTCTCTATACATCTTTTTCTCCACATCAGGACCTGTTTCATCCAAATCAAGCTTTGTGGCAGTGGCAATGAGAGTACTGATCTCTTTTGCCTCTTCCATAGAGAATCTTTTGAGAAGTTCTTTGGCATACTTCTATTGATAAATCAATGTCCCTGATGCTGACTGCTTTATTTGCAATCCCAAGAAGTAAGTCAGTTCCCCCATCATGCTCATCTCGAATTCACAACTCATGAGTTTGGCAAACTCATGAGTCATGTTCATATTGGTTAAACCAAAAATAATGTCATCCACATATACTGCACAATTAAAAAATCCTTTCCATTAGTTTTTAAGAAAAATGGTATTATTAATTTTACCTCTGGTATGACTATGCTCTAGAAGAAACTTTGACAATCTCTCATACCAAGCTCTTGGAGCTTGTTGCAACCCATACAAGGCCTTATCCAATTTATACACATGATCAGGAAAATCTTTGCTTTCAAATCCAGGAGGTTACTTGACATACACCTCCTCTTTGAGAATGCCATTCACGAATGCACTCTTAATATCCATATGATAGAGAATAAACTCCATATAAGCAGCAAAGACAACAAGTAATCTTATAGCTTCAAGTCTAGCTACAGGAGCAAAAGTCTCATCAAAGTCAATTCCTTCTTCTTGGTTGTATCCTTTGACCACCAATCTTGCCTTGTTTCTTGTGACTGTTCCATGCTTATAAATTTTATTTATATACACCCACTTAGTCCCAATTACTGATCTATCTTTTGGGAGAGGGACTAAGTGTCATACTTTTCTTCTCTCAAATTAATTTAATTTTTTATGCATGGATATGATCCAATCAGTATCAAGCAATGCTTTAGTTACCTTCTTTGGTTCAATATCTGACAGGAATGCCTTGAAGGCATTCATACTTCTTAATCCATACCTTATAGTGATCCTAGAGGTGAGATCAGTGAGAACTCTCTCAATAAGGTTTGATCCTTGATACATGTATCTTTTTGGGATCAAACTTAGTGAGCTACTAGGATCATTGCTGATGTTCTGAGCTGGGGTAGTTGGTCGCTCAGTTCCCCCTATCACTGTGCCTTCAGCTTCAGTTCTCCCTGTTGAGGTGTCTCCATGTTTGGTAGCTCCAGTCGATGAACCGGGTTATGTAACCTGTTCCTCAGTGTCAATTCCTTCTTGCAGGTTAGTCTTAACACAGGATTGATCAAAGATCACATGCATGCTTTCTTCAACACAGTTAGTTCTGTTGTTTAAAACCCTATTTCCCTTACTATGAAGTGAATAACCTAAGAAGATTCCCTCATCACTTTTAGTATTAAATTTTCCCAGATTATCCTTTCCATTATAATGTATGAAATACTTACAGCTAAAGGTTCTAAAGTGAGAAATGTTAGGCTTTCTTCCTTTTAGTAATTCATATGGAGTCTTTTCTAACATAGATCTGATCATGTATCTATTTATGATATATGCTGCAGTACTTATTGCCTTAGCCCAAAGGTTTTTAACAATATTTGTTGCAAGCATCATTGTTCTAGCCATATCTTTCAAGGTTCTATTTTTCCTTTCCACCACTCTATTTTATTGTGGTGTTCTAAGAGCTGAGAAGTTATGATCTATACCATTTCCTAAACAGAATTCCAAGAATTTTACATTCTCAAATTCTGTACCATGGTCAGATCTTATGGAAACTAATGAAGTGCCCAGTTTCTTTTCAATTTTCTTAATAAAAATTTTAAAGACATCAAAGGCATATTCTTTAGAGGCTAGAAACAATGTCCAGATGAAACTGGAATAATCATCAATAATTACAAAAACATACCTTTTTCCACCTCTGCTTTGAAGTCTCATGGGTCCACACAAGTCCATATGAACCAGGTTAAGGCACTTGGTAGTGCTAACATGGTTCTTTGACTTAAAAGAAGATCTTACCTGCTTCCCCCTTACACATGCACTATATAACTTTTCTTTCTTGAACTTGGTCTTGGGTAATCCCAATACTATGTCTTTAGAGGAAAGTATGTTTAGTTGTTTCAGACTTGCATGACCAAGTCTTCTGTGCCAAAGGAGGAGATTATTTTCTATGGCACTTAGACCAGTCAACTCAGGTCCTGGTAGTGCCATGATGTCAGGTTTGTATACATTTCTGTATCTCCTTATAGTGAGCACAATCTCTTTGGTGTCCATCCTTTTGACTTTGACTCCTGCATTAGTAAAAATAACTTTATTACCTTTGTCACACAGTTGTAAGATGCTCAACAGTTTATGCTTTAATCCTTCTACAAGATAGACATCCTCCAATGCTTTTGACTCAGATGAGCCAATTTTTTCAACTCCAATAATGTTCCCTTTTTTCCATCACCAAAAGAAACTCTCTCTCCATCTATTTTGGAGAGTGAAAGGAACTTTTTCTTATCACCAGTTATGTGTCTTGAGTAAGCACTATCTAAGTACCAGTGCCTTTTTCTTCCTTTCACCTTCTCCTACAAAAGAAATCAATGGTTAGACTTAGGAACCCAGACAAGCTTGGGTCCTATTTTATGAGTGAAAGGATGAATTAAATTTTTTCTAGTCCATGCAGACAACATGTAGTGCAACCTGTTTCTCTGACCAGAACTAGTTTTGTTCTTTTTAGTCTGAGAAAATCTATTAGCCAGGTTTTAACTATTTGATCTGCTTCTAGCAGCCACTGGACATTCAGTGGTGGGATGTCCAAGGTTGCCACAGATATAACATAAATCTTTAGGATCATCAAATTTTTTGTGGAATCCCAACCCTGCCTTTTCATTGCAATTTTTTTCACTCAATTTGTGAACAATTCTTGAGGAGTTTGTCCACCTATTTGCTCTTTCAAGATCAAGTTTTAGTTTAGAAACTTCTTGACTCAACTTATTCATTTTTCAGTTAAATCATGGAATTCTTATTTGTATTTAAATAGCTCAAGTTTAATATTTTATTGTCCTTTACTCATAGCCTTTTCCCATTTTTAGTGAGAGTTAATTTAAGAACTTCAAACTTAAGATCATTGTTTGAATTTTCAAGTTCTGCAACCTATTTCTTGAGAGTGCAATTTTCCTTATCAACTGTACCTCCACAAGCCTTTAAATAATTAAGATGAAATTTGAAACTTACAAGACTGTTGAACAATTCATCCCTATCAGAAGTCAATTCTTGAAAATCATCAATTAGTGCACTCATTAAGGAAACAAGTTTTGGTTTTGAAAACACTTGCAGCTTTTCTTTGAGTTCAAGTATACCTACCTCATAAGCATCATCTTCTTCTTCTAAGTTTGAGTCTCCAATAGCCATGAATATAGTTTCATCAACTTCATCTTCATCTAAATCAGATCCCATGCTGCTATCATTGCATGCTCCTCCTTCCTTTTGGACTTTTCTTTTAGTTCCTTTTCAGCCCTTTACTTCTTCCATTCTATTTCCCAGACTGGACAGTCTCTAATCTGATGATCAGTTTTGCCACAATTATAGCAACCATTTGGATTGTCATTGGAGCATTTCTTACTACCTGTTCCCTTCTATTTCTTAAAGAATTTGCTGAAGTTCTTAGTTATGAAAGCAATTTGTTCCTTATCAAGTTCAAATTCCTCATCACTATCAGAAGCTTTCAATGCCAAGATTTTCTCAGGAGCTGCTTGTTCTTTGGTTCCATAAACTTCCATTTCATAAGTCCTTAAGTTTCCTACTAGTTCATCCAGAGTCATACCTGCAAGATCCTTATTTGCCTCCCTGATTGCAGTCACCTTAACATTCCATTTTGATTTAGGTAAAACCCTTAGTAACTTTTTAACTTGTTCCTCCTCAGAGATGACTTTTCCTAAGGAAGTCAGCTCATTTATTAAGGTAGTAAGCCTTGTCATCATCTCATGCAGGGTTCTATTTTCCTTCATTTTAAATGCCTTATACTCAGTGAAAATATGAGAAATTCTGAATTTTCTAACTTGAGAGGTACCTTCATGAGCATTCACCATTGCATCCCAAATTTGCTTAGTAGTAGTGAAAGTTGATACCCTGTTGTATTCAGCAGGTCCTAATCCACATACCAAGATGTTCTTGGCGTTAGCATTTTTTTCAAGGCCAATAAGTCATCCGGAGTAAATTCACTCCTTACTTTCTTGACTGGTTCACCATCAATCAACTTCATTGGAATAATGGGACCATCAGTAATCCTATCCCATAATTCATAGTCTTCACTTTGGATGAACATCTCCATCCTTGCTTTCCACCAGATAAAGTGAGAGTCATCAAAGACTAGAAGTCTAGTAGTTGACTGACCTTCACTATGACCAGTAGGAGGTGCAAAATTCATCATTGATATTTTCTTAGGTGCTAGCTTTATTTAAGACAATCTCTCTCTGATAACACTTGTTAGAGTATGTTTCCTACTAATTTTAATATTATACTTTACGGATTGCCTATCTGTGGAACAAGTAAGTAAACGTGCTTCACAGAAGTAAAAACTGAACACAGTGTTTTTAAGTGGAAAACACCCAACTCAAGAAAGGTGTAAAAAATATGACCTGTACCTCTAAAGGATTTAACCCCAACTTCACTATAACTCTTGAGCCTCAACAATCAATAAATTACAAAACTTGTTGTAAACTAGGAATTAAAACTTCTAACTCCTATAACTACAAAAACACGAATCTTCCCAAGATAAGTGTTCCCAAGTCTTCGAGTTTTCTAACTTGAAGACACAACTCCTAACTCAGTTTATAGATTACTGAGACTAGAACAATGACTCTTTACAACTCAACGAACCTATCTATTACAAATAGTCTAAGACTTGCTAAGTAAAAGGACCAGAATCTTCTTCAAGTGAACTATTTTGTTGATTGTTGATTGTATTATCAGTGCATAATCCAAAGCTTTGAATCTCGTTTCTTGTATTTAAGTCAAAACCTGATAGAGTGCTTTAGTTGATGTACTCTTCTATCTTCAATAGGACTCCCAGGTAGTTTCACTCTTTTTGTTGCTGCCGCCTCTTTCTCTCCTAGATTGAGGAGAACTCTTCTCCTTAATCTCGTAGAACTCCTTGATCAACTCAACTTCTGAATGATGCAATTATTTTTTCCTTAATCGAAGAATTTGAAACAAATCTGAGTTTCCTTGCTTGTCCACTCTTGTCCTAATGCACTGTCAGCCTTATAATAATTTCATCATACAACTCAGGTGACAGTAGTAGTTTCACTTGTGTGGAACAACTTGCACAACAGGTATCATTCAATACGTACATCACCAAAACTTCACAAATCCTAACACTGAATATATCAAATATCCATTTATTGAATAAGACAGCTATAGTAAAAAAACTTTTGACACTTGGCTCATAAAGGAGATCAGTTGTGGATTAGATGGATTCACACCTATTAGATTAAAACTCGGGACTTGATGAATATGAGGCAACAAAGCAGGGCTTGCTGAATGGTTTGAAAAATTATTAAAGTCGGGGATACTATACAACAAATTCAGCTCATACCTAAACCTTGAAAAAGTTTTATCTGACAGGCATTTTTTATTGCTTATAGGTAATGGTAAATGATTATGTGAAAGTACCTATTGTTTTACAATGCTTCTAGTTCTTGGCCCAAGGAAAGATTTACTATGTGGTTATAAATGCATGAAAGATTACTTAATATGGATAGATTGCTTAAATTTGGTTTAAATGTAGATTCTAAATGCGTTTTCTGTCAAGCCGTTGATGAAATCAGAAATTACTTATTTGCAGAGTTCCAATTTACCTGGATAAGATTATTGCAATGGATTGAAAGTCAAACTTATGCACTTACAGTTTTGATTAGAAATAGGTTTGCATTGTTGTTTTATTGAGTATCAGAGATATGTATTGAGATAGTTGATTGTGATGATTGGAGCTATTGCTTTGTAATATTTACTTGGTAATCAGTGAAAAGTTAGCTACCAAAAAAAATTGACTAGATAAATTTACACTGCATGGCCATTTGAGAACTAACTAGTTTAGGTGTACGCGCCTTGAGCGTGTAGCTCATTTTAATGAGTTCAAACATTACTGAAATTTTTGTTTAAATAATAAAGATGAATATAATAATTAAATTTAATATCTTTTGAGTATGTAAAAATGGAGAATTTATTTATTAATACTAATCTTTACCAAAAATATTTTTAAAAGTCGATCGACATTCATTGCAAAAAAAAAAAATACAATTATAAAGACATCAAAATAATATAATTAAATCTAATCTTTACACACAAAAATTTTCTCAAAGTCGTTCGACACTCATCTTCCACCTATAAACAATAACAAAATAATACGATAATAGAAATATCAAAATAATACAATTAAACCTAATCTTTACATAAAAAAATTCCTCAAAGCCGACCAACATTTATCTATCACCTGTAAACTGCAACAAAATAATACGCTAATTGTGATATCAAAACAATACAATTAAAATTAAATTTTACACACAATTTTTTTTCAAAATCGATCAAGATTTATCTACGAATTGTAAACTACCACAAAATAACAAACTAATAGAGATATTACAATAATACAATTAAACCTAACCTTTACCTAAAAAGATTTTCAAAGCCGCCCCACATTCTTATAGCATCTGTGAATTAAAATAAAACAATAAGATAATAAAGATATTAAAACAATACAATTAAACCTAATCTTTACACAAGAAATTCTTCAAAGCCAAACGACATTCATCTACGACCTGTAAACTATAAAAAAATATATAATGGTGATCACAAAGCTTCAATTTTGATTCAACTAATTCTTGTCTGAGCGAAAATTTTGACCCTAAAGAATGATTTTGAATAAAAACAAAGAAAATATATATATATACACACATATTGCATTCTATTATGCTGACAAAAATAGTGAAGAAGTTGAGGATTAGAAAATCCAGTATCCACCAATCTAGACATGCAATCGAATCAAGTTAGATGAGCATCAATCATATTCTCCCAATAGACAAACCGGTTTGTTCTCTAGTTTAACGTACATCTCAATATTTATAGAAGTATTTCCTTAATAGAGTCCTATTTAGGAGTATTTTTCTAATTGAACAGTCGAAAAGAAAATATTAATTAATTCTCCTACCATATATTTTAGGAGTCCCATACATTTAGGAAGTCTAGTTAATACAATAAAAAATAATTAAATAATAAATTAAAAAATAGTGAAAAAATAGTTTTATCTAAAGAAGAGTCTTTTAATGAAGGGTAAAAATTTCAAATCACTTTTCTAAGGGTCTTCACACTTTTAATAGATTATAGATTATAGATATAGATTATAGGTATAAATATAGATATAGATATAGATTATAGCCCAATTTCTTTTTTTCTTTTATTGTCTAGGTTAGCTCATTTTACCTTATTTTAACAAATTTTCTCGCATCATGTGGTCCTTATCAATCTACTTCTTTCATCTTTTTCCCCTCCAAATTAGAGTAGACATTACGTTTTTCTTATCAAATATTAGATCTAAAATAATCATCCTATTTGGGGCGTTTTGAGCTTGTACTTGGGTTTGAAAATGGGCATATGAGCCCATGTCAATAAGGATCCTTATTTTCAGATCCTACCGAAACTAGTTCAAAACTTTGGAGCTATAATTTTTTTCTTGTAATATCTGGAAAAAATGCAAATACATTATTGGAGAATTGTTGTTTTAGCTATTGGAAAAATTAAAATACTACTCCAAAAGTGTGCTTTCATTTCAGGAGTATTTTTCAGTTGAAAAAGAATTTTAAAAAAGTTTATGTTATGAAATATAAAGCAAATACAAGAAGAATAGAGAGAGAAGAGAGATTAATTTCTTTATTTCTCTTGAGGAATTCTCTTGGATTAATTACAATGAGGAAAACCCCTTTATTTATAGGAAAAATCTAACCTTGGGGTTTCTAACTTTTCCATAAATAAACATTCACTATACATGGTAAAGTAGACATTCACTATATATGGTAATATATTTATAACACTCCCCCTTGATTGTCTAATTGATATATAATGTGCCTCGTTAAAATCTTACTAGAAAAAAAATCCAATGAAAAAATAAATCTAGTGAGGGAAAAAGTGTACACATCTCTAATAATACGCATATAGGCGGCCTCATTAAAAACCTTACAAGGAAAACTCAGTGGGACAAAACCTTCAAAGGAAAATAGAGTACAACGTGTATTTGCTCCCCCTGATGAGAACATCAATGAACTTTTGCATCCCGGTCTTGTCCACCATCTTCTAGAAAGGAGCAGTTGGAAGAGACTTGGTGAATAAATCAACCACATAGTCACTCAAATGAATCTGTTGCACATTAATATCACCATTATTTTGTAGCTCATGTGTATAGAAAAACTTTGATGAAGTGTGCTTCGTTCTATCCCTTTTTTATGATTCCTCCATTACGATGTGTTATGCATGTTGCATTATCTCTGTATAAAATTATGGGTACATTGTCACATTTCAAACTACATTTTTCTCGAATGAGAGGTATCATGGACCTCAACCATACACATTCTCGGCTAGCTTCATGAATAGCTATTATCTCATCATGGTTCAATCAAATGGCTAGATAGACTGCTTTGTATATCTCCAAGATATGATAGTGTCTCCACATGTGAACACATTGCATATTTGAGATCGAGATTTATGTGGGTTAAATAAATACCCAGCATCAGCATAATCAATAAGATCAAGACTGCAATCTTTAGAATAATATAAGATCATATGTTTGATCCCATTTCGATGTCTCCTAGTAGAATCAAAACTATACCTTGCTAAGAAATTAATCGAAAAGGCTATATCAGGCCTTGTAGTATTTGCAAGATATATTTTGTCAGGTGACAATATTCAATATTTTCATGTGTGAATATTCAAGTGTGTGGAGTGCAAGTCAAATAAGTTTTCACTTACCAAGATCCATCCTTTCATGTCACTTGATAATTGTTTCTACGTTAGCATGCTTAAATTAATGTAGAATTTAGATCCTTCTAGTCTTTTACAATATTGCGCCAATATTGTATCAAAGATATCATTGATGATATATCACTTCGTATCGGTTCACAATGCGACATAATATTTTGAGATCTCATTACTTCATTATTTTCAGGTACCTAAATCTCTCACAAGGTTTCATGAAATGTTATATCATAGGCTCTTCAAGAGTACATTGCCTTCTTATTATGATCATTTGCTCCTTATAATTTTCAAGGATTATTTCATTTGGAATCGATTAGTCTACCACAATTCATGCATGCATAGATTTTATCCTCCAGGGATACAAAATAGGAGCACTTGCAGCTTATATATGAGATGCTTTCGGCATATGACTTGAATTATCTTTTGAATGAGGATCTGATGATAATTCCTAACATATTTTGTAGTTGCTTATAATCTCTCCCATATTTTAGTAAAACTAACATACATCTTCTATCTTCTTTGAGGAATCCATCTTATTGTATCATGATATATTCATTAATCATATACCGCACATCAAAACTATTAGTTAAAATAATTGATTCCTGACCTTGAACCAATTGAGAGGGAAGTATTAATCATAATTTATTGGTGTAATGCATACAATTGCTATTGTATGCACTATATCATATTTCAGACCAACACATGAAGATTTGTTCTCATAAGTAATGATTTAGCTATTTATCGAAGGCATTCAATGCCAAACCAGCATCATCAAAATGAATTGTATTGATTATACAATCTGAAAGTTATGATCTTGATAACGCTCAATCTACAGCTCTCGTAGGAGTGTAAAACGGTCGTTAGCAAATATAGAACCCAACCTGGGTTGGGTATCGATCCCACAGGGAATAGCTTGGTCAACAAGTAAGCAAAATTAATAGACTTTTGGTGCAAGTCTCGTAAGAAGGGGGGATTTTAATAAGTAACCAAAGTAATGAAATAAAAGCTGAAAATAATAAAGTAAAAAGAGAAAGATTGTCACGTTGGTTGTAAACAATGAGAATTGAAGCGTTGGGGTTATGTCCACCTTCAGAGGTATACGTCTCTATTGGCTATGAGTGTGTAGAGTCTTGACATGCAATTGCTTATAGAGAATTGTAGTCGATGGTAAATCCAAGCGTCTCTCGACCTAAACAAGGACTATTTCACTTTAACTCTCTCGAGCTTAAAGCGTGTCTAACGGTACGAATTCTCCAAGAGGTTAGTCCAGGTACGGCACTAGCTTTTTAATAGGAAAGGGTGTCCTACTACCTTGACATTATCTCTTTTCCAGACAAATAACCTTTCTCTCGAACAAGTTAAATGTTAGACTGGCGTTGGTCTATGCGTCTTCTTTTCTAGACAAATAACCTTTCTCTCGAACAGGTTAGATGTTAGAATGGCGTGTTCTTGTGTTTGAACCGCAAAGGATGTAGATTTAAGATGAAGAGAATAATGATATAAGCAATATACTTGTCTTGAACTCACAAACTCATAGCTATAGATAGTAACTCATTCGGCTTCCATAACCCCAACTAAGAGGTTTAGTTACCCATGAATGCGAAGGATATCACGATTTGCATGGTTGATGGCGTGAGAAGTAGGTGATAGGCGTGTGGTTTTGGTGATTCCCTAGCAAGTAACGATTCTCTTGTTGTGGAATAGATGAATAGAAGAATAGATTAGAAGTGTTTGTGGTGGAAGATGAGAGAGATGGAAGAAAATTAATAGTTTAAGAATGAATTTCTTGAATTAAGGGAGGAGTTGCCTCCACTACGGGAGGACTTGATTAAAAATCTCTAGCATGATAGGGTATTTATAATACTCCTATCCTACTCCTACTATGCTAATGAAATAAATAACCAAATCCTACTAAACTAAGGAAATACTTAACCCATTTGTACTAGGTTAATGTAACATTCTCCTAATCCAAATAAACTAATGAAATACATAACCCAATTGTACTAGGTTAATGTATCATTGTCAAAATCCAGCTTTGTGTCTGTAAGTCCCCAAAGTCTTCAGAAATGTTGTTTTAGCCCGGGACAGATTTTCCATGCAGCAGTTTTGGTCCTTAGACGTGTAGACTTCCTTCCCTTCCTTTGTGAGCTTTCTTTTGCGTCAAGTAAGCCATAAAATGCTGTATTTTGCATCATTTATACCTGAAACTTTCCTAATCATGTTCGTTAGCTCATTTACAGGAAAAAGGACTAAAAGTGCATGAAATAGATAATTAGTTCTCAAAACTAGGCTAAAATATGGGCAAAATATATTGATATAGGCACGTAAATTCGCCTATCATCAGATCTTAACTAAATTTTATTGAGCAAACAATTTTATAAATGTCAAACTGCAGGTTGACAATAAATGTACATGTGATCATCTTATTGATGCATCTTTTCAACATATCACATGGCAGGTGAACGAACCCATATTCACCTTTTATAATTTTCAGATTTTAAGGGATCCAATCCCAATATTAGTTGGTCCAACCAACTTATAATGAGAACAATCAACATTAAAAGTAATGAAGAGTTTTCTAATTCTTCAATATATGTTAAATACTCAGTATGCACATCTTTGAGATATCGCAATAGTTCATGCCAATTTGATGAACTTTTATTCTAGAAAACTCTAAGTTTACCATGACATGTACCTTTTACTTTAGTATATTTCATATTTACTATTACATGAATAAATTTCAGATTTGCTACTTTCGAAGTAGATTTCAAAATAACTCTTCTCAATTATTCATCCTCTTTCAGAGGTGAGTTGCGATACCATCACAATCAAGTACACGTTTGAATTAATAAAGTTCTCATTCCCCATAATGGAATATAATTGTGCCTTAAGCCTATCAAATTCTGATAGCTTATAACATCTTTCATGATATTGCTACATCAGGAGCACATCGAGGCATATATATCTTTCAAAGTATATCATATATTGCTACCACATTCACTTCAAAAATTGAGCAAATTGTCATCTTTCAAACTTATCATATATTGCTACCACATTCACTTTATGGATGGAGCATATTCAATGGACAAGTTTCATGACTTTTTATCAAATACATATTATTTTTGCATTAGCCATCATAATATCGTTAATATGGTGCATTGAGATTCAAACTCAATGTCTTATCCATATAAAGGTGTCTTAGACATAACTCAGTGGAAATTAAACTCAACATCTTATCATCATGATGCATTGGAACTTTTAACCCAATGTCTTACCCTCTTAATGAGATGAGACTTAAATTCATAATCATATCTTTTAACAATATTGTTCATCATGAACAAATTGAAAGCATAAGCGGTTTCAAATCAATTATTTTTTCTCAAATCCAACAATAATTATAGTATTAGTAGCAAAAGATAAACAACATAAGGAATAACTAACCTTGAAATTACCTTTAGATTTATAATCAAACCTTATTTTGATAGAGTCTCGTGCTGATAAGGTGTTATAAAATAACAAATAATAAAGAAGAAGAGTATAGGGATTTCTTTATTTCTCTTGAGGGATTCACTTGGATTAATTACAATGAGGAAAACCCCTTTATTTATAGGAAAAAACTAACCTTGGGTTTCTAACTTTTTCAAAAATAAACATTCACTATATATGATAAAGTAGACATTCACTATATATGGTAAAGTAGACATTCACTATATATGGTAATATATTTATAACACTCCCCCTTGAATGTCTAATTGATATATAATTAGCCTCGTTAAAACCTTACTAGAAAAAAAAATCAATGGAAAAAAAATCTAGTAAAGAAAAAAGAGTACACATATCTAATAATAAGCATATATGCTGCCTCATTAAAAACCTTACAAGGAAAACTCAGTGGGTAAAAACCTTCAAAGGAAAAAAGAGTACAACGCGTATTTGCTCTCTCTGATGAGAACATCAATGAGCTTTTGCATCCCGATCTTGTGCACTATCTTCTTGAAAGTAGTAGTTGGAAGAGACTTGGTGAATAAATAAACCACATCGTAACTCAAATTAATTTGTTGCACGTTAATATTACCATTCTTTTGTAGATCATGTGTATAGAAAAACTTTGATGAAGTGTGCTTCGTTCTATCTCCTTTTTATGATTCCTCCGTTAAGATGTGTTATGCATGTTGCATTATCTTTTTATAAAATTGTGGGTACATTGTCACATTTCAAACTACATTTTTCTCGAATGATAGGTATCATGGACCTCAACCATACACATTCTAGGCTAGCTTCATGAATAGCTATTATCTCATCATGGTTCAATCAAGTGGCTAGATAGACTGCTTTGTATATATCCAAGATATGCCAGTGTCCCCATATGTGAACACATTGCATGTTTGAGATCAAGATTTATGTGGGTTAAATAAATACCCAGCATCAACATAATTAATAAGATTGAGACTGCAGTCTTTAGAATAATATAAGGTCATGTGTTTGATACCATTTCGATGTCTCCTAGTAGGGGCAAAACTATACCTTGCTAAGAAATTAATCGAAAAAGCTATATCAGGCCTTGTAGTATTTGCAAGATATATTTTTTAAAGTTACAATATTCAATATTTTCATGTGTGAATCTTCAAGTGTGTGGAGTTCAAATCAAATAAGTTTTCACTTACCAAGATCCATCCTTTCATGTCACTTGATAAATGTTTATACCTCAGTATGCTTAAATTAACGTAGAATTCAGATCCTCGTAGTCTTTTATAATATTGCACCAATATTGTATCAAAGATATTATTGATGATATATCATTTCATATCTATTCACAATGCGACATAATATTTTGAGATCTCATCACTTTATTATTTTCAGGTACCTAAACCTCTCATAAGGTTTCATAAAGTGTTATGTCATAGGCTATTCCAGAGCATATTGCCTTCTTATTATGATCATTTGCTAATTATACTTTTCAAGAATTATTTTATTTGGAACCGATTAGTCTACCACGCTTCATGCATGCATAGACTTTTTCTTCAGGGACATAAAATAGGAGCACTTACATCTTATATATGAGATGCTTTCGGCATTTGACTTGAATTATCATTTGAATGAGGATTTGATGATAATTCCTAACATATTTCATAACTGGTTATAATCTCCCCCTTATGTTAGTAAAACTAACATACATCCTTGATGTTAGGCGTATTTACACGCCTAAAGCACTTTAATTTACCCATATTTTAGCTAAGTTTTAAGGACAAAATATATAATTCCTGCACTTTTAGTCCTTTTTCCTGTAAGTGAGCTAACCAACATGATTAGCATGTTTTCAGGTATAAATGATGAAGATTTCAGCATTTTGGGGATCTTTGGGCAGCAAAGGAAACGTCACGTAGATGGAAGGCAGCTTTTGGAAGCTTGAGGACTGAAAGTGATGCATGGAAAACCTGTCCCGGGCAAAAACAGTATTTCTAAAGACTTGGGGATCAGCAGTAACTTAGCAGGATTAGGACAAGAATGCAGTAACTTAGTAGGACTAGGATATGGATGTTATAAAAACCCTACTTTGTTGAATGTTTCAGCATTCCTTTCATTGGTTCGTTGTTGACATTATTTTTCTCCAATTCGCCACTTTTAGATTTTCTTCACGTTACTTTCTGACAGAGAAAGCACGGCTCTTGTGATCAATGGAGAAGGAAAAATGTCAAGCCCTACTTGACTCCATTCTCATCCCCAACGTGAGATTATTCTAGGTTGTGGTATGATGATTATATCTATTGTGATCTCCGTTGCACTCATGAGTAGCTAAACTTCTCTGTTAGGGTTATGGAAGCCTTGTGAGATACTATCTATTACTATGAGTTTGTGAATTCTTGATACGTATGCTACTTATATCATTACTCTCTTCATCTTAATTAAATTCTTGTGGTTGCAAACATAAGAATACACCAATATAGCATTAACTTGTTCGAGATAAAAATTACATGTTTGGAAAAGAGAGTGTGACAAGGAAATAGGGCTACCAACCCCTATTTACACGTTAGTGACGTAACTGGATTAACCTCTTGGAGAGTTTGTACCGTTAGTTATACACTTTAAGCTCAAGAGAGTTAGAGTAAAATAATATTAGATGGTCGAGAGACACTAGGATTTACCATTAGAATACAAACCTCTATAAGTGCATGCATGTCTGAATTCCGCAATACTCATAGTCAATAGATAAGTAGAACTCATAAGGTGGACATAAACCTAACTTATAATTCTCATTGATTTAATCTTACTAAACAAAGATTTCCATTGTTACTTTGATACTCTTAATTCACGCCACAATTAAATCCCCCATTTCCGTAGAATTTTCGACCAACAGTCTACTAATAGTTGCATACTTAGTGACTGAGTATTCCCTGTGGGATTCGACACCCAATCCAGTTGGGTTCTATATTTGACAGCGACCGCTTACACTCTTACGAGAGCTGTAGTTTGGGCGTTATCAAATTTTGGCGCTGTTGCCGGGGAATACGGTTGTCAACTAAGTTTGTGATAGTTATTAGACCCTTTGGTAAAACATTCTCAGATTTTACTTTTAGTTGTTGTTTTTGTTTAATTCAGGTTTTGTTCAGTGCATGCCCAATACTCGAAGTTCTGGTCAACCATTATTGCCCATAAACCCTGAACCGCAACTTATTGGCAGGATGGAGGCGCAACGTGACATTGAAAGAAGGGCTGCTCAATAGGAGCAGGCTAGATTAGCTGCGTTGGCCGCTGCTCAAGTGCATCAACAGAATATTGATAACCCAGGGCGAGCAGCAAATCCTGATGATGAGGACCTGAGTGATGATGAGTTACTAAACCTTAGGTGTGATGCTGAGGTGGCAACACCGACAAATAGAAGAGATCGTCAAGCAAGATTTAGGCCTGAACGCCGAGCTATGTAGATTCCTTTTGATGATGATGATGATGATCTGGATGGGGCTGGTGCCACCGGAGCTATTATTCCTCCACCCTTGGCACATGGAGCCAAGTTCAATATCACAAGCACCATGATTCAACTATTGCAGCTCAAGGGATTGTTTGGTGGACTTGCAGGCGATGATCCAAATATGCATCTGATCAACTTTATCTCTACATGCAAGTCATTCGACAATCCAGGCGTTGGACAGAATGCTATTCGGTTGCACTTATTCCCATTGTCTCTATCTGGGGAGGCAACTCTATGGTTGAACGGGCTGACTCCTGATTCTATTACAAATTAGAGGCAATTGAAAGACGCTTTCCTAGAAAGATTCTTTCCGCCATCCAAGAAAGCACAGTTGAGAGATGAGATCAGCGATTTTCGATAGCTTCCAACGAAAGCTCTCCACGAAACATGGGAGAGGTTCAAGAAGAAGCTTATGCGGTGCCCAAATCATCATATGACCAATGTCCACTTGATGGAGATATTATACAGGTATTTGAATTCAGTGACTAAGCCAGTGGTTGATAATGCTGCAGGAGGGTCATTCATGGACCTTACTTTTATTCAGGCAAGTGATATACTAGACTGTATGACAAAGCAGAGTAGAGCTTGGCATACTAGGGATTCTGAGGTAGCAAGCTCTACTATATCTATTGGCATAACTGCAGAACAAAGGCGAAGAGAGGAGGAACGTGATCAAGATATGTCGCACATGAAAACGCAGATGGATCTTCTCACCAAGCATTTATTATCAGGGAAGACCAAAAAAGTCAAAGAGGTTGCGTCAAAAGGAAGAGATGAATCTGATTCTGAAGAAGAAGCGAACTACTTGAATAATCAGGGGGGTTTTCGAGGCAATACCCAAGAAAACCAAGGTCGGAAATATTATGATAAATCTGGAAACAAGGACCGTGATCAAGGTAGTTGGAAGAATAAGACTGACAGGAGTGGTTTGTATGTTCCTCCTGGAAGTGTGACACCACTGCATTAGGTACGGGGAAGATGTCAATGGAAGATATGATGGCAAAGCTGTTGAAAGGAGTAGAGGCAACTAATACGGGAGTGAATGAGGTGAAGAACGACTTGTCTTTAATAAATCAATTGGTTGACTCGCATTCAACTTCAATAAAACAGCTGGAACAACAATTGAGCCAACTTTTAGCGACACTAAACCAAAGAAAGGCTGGAACGCTACCTAGCGACACAGTGCAAAATTCGAGGAATGAGGGATCATGTATGGCTATTACTACCAGGAGCGGAAAAGTGTTGGAAAAACTACCCAAAGGCAAGCACGCAGATGACGATGTAGCGGACAACGGTATTGATATAGATGGCGAAGATGCCGCAGAAGCTGGCAAGGGTGATGATGACGTTATCCCTAGTAGTCTACAGCCTGAAAAGATCGAAATGCAGAAGCAAGATGAAAAGGGAGTGGTGGAGAAAACTATTCCTCTTTCACCACCACCTTTTCCTCAGAAACTGAAGAAGAAAGCTGATGATACCAGGTTCAATAAATTTATGACTATGTTGAAGCAGCTGACTATTAATGTTCCATTGGTAGAGGCACTGGAACAGATGCCTGGGTATGCAAAATTTATGTAGGACCTTCTGACAAAGAAGCGGGCAGCAAGTTATGAGTTGGCAGATAATGTTCATCATTGCAATGCAATTGCTACCAGATCATTAGTTCAGAAGAAGGTCGACCCTGGTGCTTACTATTCCTTGCACGGTTGGATCATTGAATTTTGCTAAAGCATTATGCGATTTGGGAGCTAGCATCAATTTGATGTCATTATCTATCTACAGGAAGTTGGGGTTGGGTGATCCCACACTAACCAATATGAGGCTCGTAATGGCAGATAGGTTGGTCAAACGACCTGTAGGTATCTTATATGATGTGTTGGTAAAGGTTTCTTCCTTCATCTTTCCTGCAGACTTTGTTATTTTGGATTGTGAGGTGGACTCTGAAGTTCCCATAATCTTGGGGCGTCTTTTCCTCACAACAGGAAGTATGCTTATAGATTTACGCGCTAATGAGCTTCTATTCCGGATGAATGACGAAGTGGTCTGTTTCGATGTATGCAAATCAATGAAGCAACCCAAAGATATAAATGTGTTCTCTGTAGCTGATGTCTATTTTGATGATGAGGAAGAATTATCTGTAGAGACGCAGCTCATTACTGATCCATTGGTGGTTGTGCTTATGAACGTGGAGAGTGAGAATGCTGAAGACTATGAAGAAACTATTTGTGCTCTTACAGGAATTGGGTCGTATTCTCATTCTCCTAAAAAGCTGGACCTTGATCTTAAAAATCTACCTACACCACCAACTAAACCCTCCATTGAAGAGCCACCCATATTGGAGTTGAAGGAGCTGCCATGTCATCTAAAGTATGCATTCTTGGGAAGAGGAAACACACTTCCTGTTATTGTGGCTGCCGATTTAGGTGAGTGGCAAGTTGCAGCTCTCATCTCTGTTCTGAGGAGATACAAAAGAGCTATTGGTTGGACTATCACTGATATTATTAGTATTCCGCCTGGGATATGTATGCACAAGATTCAGCTTGAAGAAAATTGCAAACCCACTATTGAAAATCAAAGACATTTGAATCCACCTATGCAAGAGGTGGTGAAGAAAGAAATTATTAAGTGGTTAGATGCAGGGGTAGTGTATCCAATCTCCGACAGTGAATGGGTGAGTCTGATTCAATGTGTGCCCAAGAAAGGGGGCATGACGGTAGTTGCAAACGAGAAGAATGAGTTGATTCCACTCAGACCTGTCACGAGGTGGCGGGTGTGTATGGACTACCGAAAGCTGAATTCGAGGACACTCAAGGATCACTTTCCAATGCCATTTATGGACCAAATGCTTGATCGATTGGCAGGGAAAGGATGGTTTTATTTCCTAGATGGGTATTCCGGCTATAATCAGATTTGTATTGCTCCCGAAGATCAAGAGAAGACAACGTTTATAATGCCCATATGGTACGTTTGCCTTCAAACGTATGCCATTTGGGTTATGTAACGCACCTGCTACGTTTTAGCGTTGTATGATGTCCATTTTTTCTGATATGGTTGAAGACACCTTGGAGGTGTTCATGGACGATTTTTCAGTTGTGGGTGAGTCGTTTGAAGCATGCTTGGCGAATCTAAGTATGGCGTTACAGAGATGTGTTGAATTCAACTTGGTGCTCAACTGGGAGAAGTGCCACTTTATGGTTAAAGAAGGTATTGTTCTTGGGCATAAAATTTCTGAAAGAGGAATTGAGGTGGATCACGCAAAGATTGAAGTTATCGAGAAATTACCACCCCCAATTTCTGCAAAGGGAGTTCGTAGTTTCCTCGGTCATGCAGGTTTTTATCGACGGTTTATCAAAGACTTCTCCAAGATTGCTAGTCCGTTATGCAAACTTTTGGAGAAGGATGGAAAGTTTGATTTTGGTGAAGATTGCGTGAAGGCATTTGAATGCCTCAAAGGGAAACTAGTGGAAGCTCCTATCATTGTAGCACCTAATTGGTCTCTACCATTTGAAGTTATGTGTGATGCTAGCGGGGTAGCTTTGGGTGCTGTACTTAGTCAGAGACGAGAAAAGTTATTTTATCCAATCTACTATGCAAGCAAGGTCTTGAACGGAGCCCTGAAGAACTATAATGTCACGGAACAAGAGCTTCTAGCAGTTGTTTACGCTTTTGAAAAGTTTTGTGCTTACTTGTTGGGGACTAAAGTGGTAGTTCATACTGATCATGCAGCCCTGAGATATGTAATGGCAAAGAAGGATGCAAAGCCGAGGTTAATTCAATGGGTATTGTTGCTGCAAGAATTTGATTTTGAGGTAAAAGATAGAAGAGGGTGCGAAAACCAAGTGGCTGATCATCTGTCCAGACTTGAAAATGAGCATATAGCGCAGCCCAATCTTGAGATTAATGATGCATTCCCCGACGAAGAGATCCTAGCCACAAAGGGGGAAAAATTACCATGGTACGCAGACTTTGCGAACTATGTGGTGAGTAATGTGATACCTGCGCATATGTCCTTTCATCAAAAGAGGAAGTTCATGCATGATGTAAAACACTACTTCTGGGATGAGCCATATTTTTTTCGACGATGTGCTGATGGTGTTATCAGACGATGCATATCTCATGTGGAGGTGCCGAGTATATTGGAAGCAAGTCATGCTTCCTAAGTTGGGGGACACCTGAAAGGTATTGCAAAGCGGCTATTATTGGCCTTCGATATTTAGAGATGCCTACGAATTTGTGAGAAGATGTGACCAATGTCAGAGACAGGGCACAATTTCGAAGCACCATGAGATGCCCATGTCAAAAATTCTTGAAGTAGAGCTGTTTGATGTATGGGGTATTAATTTCATGGGCCCATTCGTGAATTCGTTTGGGATGAAATATATCCTAGTGGCTGTATATTATGTTTCCAAATGGGTCGAAGCAGTAGCACTGGCTGATAATTAAGGCAAGCGTGTTGTTGCGTTCTTAAAGAGAAACATCTTCTCTCGTTTTGGGGTACCACGTACCATCATAAGTGATGGAGGATCACACTTTTGCAACAAGCTGTTCAGAGCCGTGTTAGTGAAGTATGGGGTCAAGCAACATAAGGTAGCCACACCTTATCACCCACAAACTAGTGGACAGGTAGAGGTTTCTAATCGAGAGATCAAGATTATCCTTGCTAAAACTGTAAATGCTAATAGGAAAGATTGGTCTCGGAAGTTGGACGATGCCTTATGGGATTATAGGACCACATTCAAGACACCAATGGGCATGTCACCATACCAACTTATTTATGGGAAGGCTTGTCACTTTCCCATTGAGCTGGAGCATAAAGCATTGTGGGCATTAAAGCGACTGAATTTGAATTGGAATGATGCTATGAATCTGAGATTGGAGCAGCTGAATGAGATGGATAAGTTCCGTCTTGATGCGTATGAAAGATCAGACCTCTACAAGGAACGGATTAAAAAGTATCATGATCAGCGGATTATACAATGAAACTTTCAGAAGGGTGATATGGTACTTCTTTTCAACTCCAGACTGAAGTTATTTCCAGGTAAGTTGAAATCTAGATGGTCTGGCCCATTCAAAATTAGCCAAGTCTACTCGTTTGGAGTAGTAGAGTTAGAAGACAAGAATGGTGTTGTCTTTAAGGTGAATGGCCAACGAGTGAAGCAATACATCGGTTCTCTTGACTCGATAAAAGGCATGGCCATCATCTATCTTGATGAAGTCTAAGTAATTGAGGTAACTATGTCGTGCCGCGATAATAAATCAAGCGCTAGATGGGAGGCAACCCATCGTCTTTACTTGTTTTATTTTATTAGGAGTTTGATTTTGTAGTCGAGCCACGACCAAAACTAAGGCGCTAGATGGGAGGCAACCCATCGTTCTAATCATTTTTGTTGTTTTTGAGTAAGTGTAGGTTCAAGACGTATAAAGGAGGAAATTGGTCTCAAATTTTGATTTGGAAGTAGTTCATGTTGAAGGGGGTAAGTTAGGAATGAAGAAGCAAAGGCTATGGGACTGCCTATGCAAATCTAGGAAATGAAAAAGGCAAGGCCTATGTAAATCTAGGCAAAGAACAAGGCAAGGCCTATGCTATGGCCTAAGCTCTCTGAATCTAGAATGCCATAGCATAGGAGCCGCCTATGCCCAACAATGCTATAGCATAGGCGCCACCTATTCCAAAGACTTTGGTCTCGAATTCTACAATGCCATAGCATAGGCGCCGCCTATGCCCAACAATGCCATAGCATAGGCGCCGCCTATGCCAAAGCCTTTTGTCTCTGAATCTAGAATGCTATAGCATAGGCGCCGCCTATGCCCAACAATGCCATAGCATAGGCGCTGCCTATGCTCAACTAGGCTTTGCAAAAGGCGCCGCCTATGCCAAGCATAGGCAAAGCATTAGGCGCCGCCTATGATCACTTTTTGGTCTCCTAATCCGATTCCAAATGGGTCAAAACCCGACCCAAGCTTGTCCTATAAATAGAACCTTAGTCTTAGAACAAAATTTCATTGCAAACTAAACCTAAGCGCCGCCTACCTCTCCAAAATCTCTCAAAAAAAATTTCTTTCTGCTCTTCTAACTTTGCAAGAACATCTTCCGAGGTCATCAACCAAGTAAGTACTTCTTTGCTCTTCTTTTATATTCCGAAAGCATTACAATACTACGCCTATAATTAGTTGTTAAATCTTGAAGTAGTGTTGGTGATTTGAATATGGTTGATTTGTTGTGATACAACTAAGTGAGTGAAAGCATACGTATGGGTGTTCTAGACTTGGTTCCAACCTGTATTTGATTTGGATACACTGTCATACTTTTGCGGAATCAATATGGTTAAGATAATGGCTTCATCTTGTAACTTGAAAGCTTGCATGTTTGAATAAACCGTCCATCGAGATGAAGAGCATGATTGAATACATGCATGATATGTTGCTATTATTTCTATACCATAAACTCGATTCAATCTCTACGTGGTCGTCTTTTTCCAAAAAGTACATTAATCCAAATCATAAAGTAGAGTTGAAAAGGACAGTTAGAGACAACATGAAAGTATGATTGTGCTAAAACGTATTGTTGGAACACATCACCTGCACATATATCTATAAAGTCTGAGTAATCAATAGTGTCCACTTAATTAGTTTGTACCAACAAATTAAGTGTGGGGTGCTACCACTATTATTGTGTGTCGATCAAATCTTCCGATATAAGCTAACATGATTTTATTTTTTATCTCAGGTACAATGGCACCTAAAAGTCGACCAGGAAAAGAAAAAGCATCCACCTCACAGAAAGGCCAAAAGAGGGGAAGAAAAGAGCAAGCTGAATCCTCCTCACTGCAAATACCCCACCACATGTTCAGAATAAAATGGGTCCTAGAGGAGGAAGGAAAGGAGTTGTACAGGAACAACAAAGTGAAAAAGTATGTTCATGTGGAACTGATACAAACGGAAAGCCTAGCAAAGAAATAACCTCGCATTTTAGCCAAAATAATGGCGTTACATCTTGATTTCATTTTCCAAGACATAGGAGAATGCAATCTTGATCTAACGCGTGAGTTTTATGCAAATTGGTCCCCAAAGACTACCGGCAATGAAGTGAAGATTAGGGGCCAAGTCTTGCAGCTAAATGTGGATTTCTTCAACACTTTTCTAGGACTTCCATCTGTCGATCCATCACCACTCAAGGAGCTTCAACAAAGACCTACGTACAGGGAAATTAGACACACACTATGTGGAACAAGATCAATGGCACGTTGGAGTCGACCCAAGGACACCGGTCGGCACAATACCTTCCCATATGCTTCCTTGAACAGAGAAGCACGGATATGGTTGCGGATAGTCAACTCTTGCCTGATTCCAGGGACACAGTACACAAATATCACACGTGATAGAGTGTGCCTGGTGTACGCTTTGATGACGAACATCCCAATCAACATTTTGGGGCAATTATTCGATCTTCAATGCATAAGGCTAGGCTGCACAAGAGGTCCCACTTCAGCTTTGGCAATCTGTTGACTGCGATATTGAGGAAGGAGGACATCGAAGAGGAACCAGCGGATCATAAGCTTCCACACAACCCGAAGAAGGTTGACCTCACAAAGGTGAAAGATGCTGAATCTATGCATGGTGTCAACCTGACCACCACAGAAATACATGCTCACGACGAAAGCTTCTTCCGCCATTTATATGGCATGACGAGGTTTACCATGATGAGCGAGGGTCGTGTTCCAACTGCTGCAGAGCTCCAACAGATGGATTATGACTACCCAATGAATGAGCATGCGAAGGCTATGTGTGGAGTAGGTGTATATTTTGAGGAACCTCTTGACGATGACGTGCCAACCGACGATGATCGCCGAATGCCAGACTTAACGTGGAGGAGAATTCTGATGACGACGACTCCGATGATGATTCTGATGCAGGGGGTTTGACCCCAGACATAGAGGAGGAGTCCGACTAATCCAGGTTCTTTTTATTTATTTTCCACTGAGGACAGTGTGTCCCGTCTAAGTGTGGGGTGCTGGTATTTGTATGCTATATTTCTTTGCCTACCTACATTTATTTATGTTCATTTGTTTGATTTTTAGTAGTAGTTAAAATTGTCGAATTTTTTTTCTTTGTTTTCTTAAATTTTTTTTAGATTTTGCATGAAATTGTTCTGATAGGCTGCATGGTATTATGACAAGAGTTTGTGCTAAAATTATTACTATTGAGATGTTTAGGACTTAAGATGTGATAAGTGTGTGGTTTAATTCCTTCATTTGTTGGGTCAAGGGTCTATAATGCTCCCAATAAAGTTCACCATGTGCCTTGTGGGTGTGAGGTAATAGTATATTCTGTGTTGGTAGCTGATGCTAGAACTTGCCTCGTGTGTGCGTAAAGCAAAATAAAGAATGCAAGTTTAGGAGATGATTTAGGCATTTATTTGGCAACCTGTAGTTTTTTAGCTTCTTTTTACCTACCCGTGTACATTATCCTAGTTAAACCCCTTTGAGCCTTTAGCTATTTTCTTTGACAGCCTCATATGTAAGCCTAATCCATTTTTTTTCAAGACCATAATTTGATCCAAATTCCTAAGTGCTTTAAATTGTAAAGTCATGTGACAAAATAAGAGGAAATTGGGTAAGAGTGATGCTTTAGAGTGTATTGGTACTAGAATTTGTTATGAAAAAGAGTGGCTATCATAGAGGTATATTATAAAAAAAATAGAAAAACAAAAAGATAAATTGTGTTTATAATCAAGTAAAAAGATAGTTATGTTTGAATGGAAAAATAGGTGATAAGGGGTGGTAGATAAAAGAAAAGTAGAGAAGTTGTTTAAAAGAGAGTGTTAACGGCATAATGTGATGTATTAAAGCGCTTAGGAACATAGTCACTATTTCTGGCCAAAATAGTCCTACCTGTCCCTTAGCCTACATTACAACCTATAAAGACCTAGTTGATCCTAAGCTTAGCATTCTGATATTTAGTGGAGCATTACACTAAGGGCAAGCCTATGGTAATCAGTTGCAACATATGAATTATTTGTGAGAGTGAGAGCAAGGAAAATCTTATACCCATGTTTTGAAAAATGAAATACTTGTGAGTGATTATGGGTGATATATTGTGAGACACAGATGGTTAGTGATTATTGGGTAGTTTTGTATGATTCTTTGTGCTTTAACTTGTGGATACGAATTAACCATCATCACGAGTCTAAATTGGAGGTTGAATTGTTTCTAGTAGTTACTAGAAAACTACTCTTTGTTAATAATTACTGTGCCTGTCTTGATGAATATTTTGTGCTGATACTGTGAAATCCTAAGTAGATGTTTACATGGACATAATATTTTGTTTGAGGACGAACAAAGCTTTAAGTGTGGGGTGTTGATGTTAGGCGTATTTACACGCCTAAAGCACTTTAATTTACCCATATTTTAGCTAAGTTTTAAGGACAAAATATATAATTCCTGCACTTTTAGTCCTTTTTCCTGTAAGTGAGCTAACCAACATGATTAGCATGTTTTCAGGTATAAATGATGAAGATTTCAGCATTTTGGGGATCTTTGGGCAGCAAAGGAAACGTCACGTAGATGGAAGGCAGCTTTTGGAAGCTTGAGGACTGAAAGTGATGCATGAAAAACCTGTTCCGGGCAAAAACAGTATTTCTAAAGACTTGGGGATCAGCAGTAACTTAGCAGGATTAGGACAAGAATGCAGTAACTTAGTAGGACTAGGATATGGATGTTATAAAAACCCTACTTTGCTGAATGTTTCAACATTCCTTTCATTGGTTCGTTGTTGACATTATTTTTCTCCAATTCGCCACTTTTAGATTTTCTTCACGTTACTTTCTGACAGAGAAAACACGGCTCTTGTGATCAACGGAGAAGGAAAAACGTCAAGCCCTACTTGACGCTATTCTCATCCCCAACGTGAGATTATTCTAGGTTGTGCTATGATGATTATATCTATTGTGATCTCCGTTGCACTCATGAGTAGCTAAATTTCTCTGTTAGGGTTATGGAAGCCTTGTGAGATACTATCTATTACTATGAGTTTGTGAATTCTTGATACGTATGCTACTTATATCATTACTCTCTTCATCTTAATTAAATTCTTGTGGTTGCAAACATAAGAATACACCAATATAGCATTAACTTGTTCGAGAGAAAAGTTACATGTTTGAAAAAGAGTGTGTGACAAGGAAATAGGGCTACCAACCCCTATTTACACGTTAGTGCCGTAACTGGATTAACCTCTTGGAGAGTTTGTACCGTTAGTTATACACTTTAAGCTCAAGAGAGTTAGAGTAAAATAATATTAGATGGTCGAGAGACACTAGGATTTACCATTAGAATACAAACCTCTATAAGTGCATGCATGTCTGAATTCCGCAATACTCATAGTCAATAGATAAGTAGAACTCATAAGGTGGACATAAACCTAACTTATAATTCTCATTGATTTAATCTTACTAAACAAAGATTTCCATTGTTACTTTGATACTCTTAATTCACGCCACAATTAAATCCCCCCTTTCCGTAGAATTTTCGACCAACAGTCTACTAATAGTTGCATACTTAGTGACTGAGTATTCCCTGTGGGATTCGACACCCAATCCAGTTGGGTTCTACATTTGACAGCGACCGCTTACACTCTTACGAGAGCTGTAGTTTGGGCGTTATCAATCCTCTATCTTCTTTAAGGAATCCATCATAGTGTATCATGGTATATTCATTAATTGTATACCGCACATCAAAACTATTAGATGGAATAATAGATTCCTGACTTTGAACCAATTGAGAGGGAAGTATTAATCATAATTTATTGGTCTAATGCATATGCGTTCTATTGTATGAAACATGTCATATTTCAGACCGACACATGAAGCTTTGTTCTCATAAGTAATGATTTAGCTATTTATCGAAGCCATTCAATGTCAAACCATCATCATCAAGATGAATTGTCTTGATTACACAATCTAAAAGTTATGCTCTTCACTCAATTTTATTAAGCAGACAACTTTATAAATGTCAAACTATAGGTTGACAATAAATGTATATGTGATCATCTTATTGATGCATCTTTTCAACATATCACATGATAGGTGAATGGACCCACATTCACCGAAGTACGTCGATCCAAAAATTGAAAACCAAACTAAAATATTAAATTTATAAAAAAAAAAGTCAAAATTGAACCAAAAAAATAAAAAATCGAAATAAAAAAATCAAAACCAATAAAATAAAATAATTTTGTTCGGTTCGGTATTTTGATATTTATGCCCACCCTAAAGAAAATAACATCAAAGTTTATTATACTTGCTGTCTATGAAGATGATATAAATCTTATTGGAACTCTAATAGAACTTCAAAAGACAATTGATTACCTAAAGAAAGAATTTGAGACGAAATATCATGAAAAGACAAAAGTATGCCTTGGTTTGCAAATTGAGCATTTGACAAAAAATATCCTTGTCCATCAATCTGCATACACAGAAAAAGGTGGTGAAAAGGTTTTCGTAATGACTCGGGACTACCCCCTAGTTGTCACACGGTGCTTACGGCCACGAAGGACCACAAGCTAACCCATGACTGATATCTGCTGTGAGCACTGTATAATAATAATCATGAAATAAATGCAGAATTTGGATGAACTACCATAAGGTTCAAAATCTAAATACTGATAAAGTGTAACAACTGAAATAATAATCTATAAAACTGAATACCATTTGACAACTAGTCTGAAAAGCCTCTAACTGAAACTATCTGAAAGTGTAGTTGATGGGACAATCTCCCAACTAACTCCTTTTATTGAAAGACTAAAATAAAACATATCCTCGATATATGAGGACTCACTTCTAAATCTACTACTGCCTGAATCTGAATCTGTTTATGCGCGGTCAAAAACTGGAGCATCCGAACCTATGATATTCATAACGTAAGAGAAAATATGTGTCATTACGTGGAATGTACTAGTATGCTAGATGTGGTAAGGCTGAATGCAAGGGTTCATTTACATAAACAATACTGATTGAATGATATAGAGTAACTGAACACGAGAGTACATGAAAATTGAAACTACTGTAACTACTAAGTATGCAATACTGCACATGTACGTGAATATATACTATCACTGAGCTTTTCTGAAGCTAAGTACTAAATTCTGATAACTGAGTTACTGATACTGATTGACTGTATCTAACAGTCCTGATTCTAGAGAACTGAACTAAATTCTATACTAAGACTGAAACTGAAACTGTGTGAGGTAATCATCTAACCGACATGCCCCTTTCTAATCTAATTGGGGACCAACCTATAACCCAAGCTGGAAGGGTTCTAATACCTTACCATGGGTACTAAAAACTGTTGTGGATTCAGTCCTGATCTAGCAGGTGACCCCTGAGATTAGTCCTAAACTAACGAGTGTTCCCTGAGTATGTCAGTCCTATCTAACAGGTGACATCTCATAACCTACACTGGCTATGTAGTTCTGGAACTTAGAAATTGCTTCTAGGGACCCATTCCTAACTAATAGGTGTTCCCCCATCCCTAGGATTGCTCGATGCTGAATCCTACTCCTAAATGAAAGACACTGAACTGAGTATACTGAACTGGACTGATACTAAGATTACTAAGTTTTCCTAAGTTCTGTAACTAACTGAGTTCTGTAACGGACTGAAAGTACTACTGATCTTGACATGACTGATGCTATTCTGTAACTGACAATGGCTCTAGATAAACAGCTAAATTATCGGGTATTAAATACCCCTAGGACTCGATAGCATGAAAAGTAAAGCAAAGCATAACTTTGAATAACATATAAATGTTCACTTGGTCATAATTCATTCATAGAGACATTTCATCAAACACTTGTAATGCATTAACTTGTACATGAATGGAGAACACATGTTAGCATGCTATAATGGCATTGTTTCATTCTTATAGATAATTTATCTAACACATGGAAAGTATAATTGGTACATTAAATCCTAAACACTTAGGGTTGACATGATTACAACAAACAACTTGCAAATTGAAGGGCTTATCATGAATATTATGTAGTTCAACGCATACTAGGATCAATTCTTGGAACTTGTAATCTAGATCATGATTAAAATCAAAATAACATCATAGACACCTTAATCACTTTGTAAATTCAAGGGTTTATCAAGATAATCAAATATTCTTCACACTTGCTATTCAATTTTAGGAAAAATATGCACTTTTAAATCATGGATTGAGACCCAACCAATATCATGAACATGAATTCAATCTAATTCAAACATGGAAATCATAAATACACAATCTCTGTACTTCGAAAAAGAATTCTTGGACTTCATGGGTGGAAAGGACCCATGAATAAACATCTAACATATCTTAATTTGTGAGTTTCTTGGAGTTCTTAGAGAGATTCTTGGGATTGACCTTGATTTCTTGAACTAGGGTTTTTGCCTCTTGAGAGAGAATGATTTTGTTCTTGAGAGAAAGTGAGGAAAAGTGATATAATAGGGTATTTAGGGCAGAATTTTGTGTTTAAAGGATGATCTGGGTTATGGTAAAAGTCTAAGTTTCCCTTGGGATATAAAATCTCGTAACTAGAATGCAGATTAAAGCCTCACCACAACATGGTGTTTGGGTCATCGCTATATCCACCGCAATGCGGTGGAATTGCGGTGACTTCCTGGTTCGTGACAATTGTCAATTTGACCCTCACCGTAATGCGGGGAAATCGCAGTGAGCTAATGGAATTTGACAAATGCCGAAATGGCCTTCAGCACGACATGATGGAGGTATCATCTCGATGCTGACCGCGACACGGCCTAATCGTGGTGAGCCACTATTTTTACATAAACTTGTCCTAATATTTAGCTGAACTTTTCTAAGTCGGGGACCCCTTATCAAGCTTTAATGGACTGATCTAATCTTAGAATTTTGCGGGGTCTTACAATTTTATATGAATAGAGTACATTCATTAAGTACTCCGATAGTTGTTCTATCACTTGATGTGCATAAGTATTCATTCCGGCCTCAAGAAATGAATGAGGAACTCCTTGATCCTAAGTACCATATCTTAGTACAATTGGTGCACTAATTTATCTTGCAAATACTACATAGCCTGATATAACCTTTTCAATTAATTTGTTAGCAACGTATAGTTCTACTCCTACTAAGAGACATTGGAATGGGATCAAACATATATTATGGTACCTAAAAGAGTCTATCGACATGAGCTTATTTTATTCTAAAGATTGTAGTACCAATCTTATTGGTTATGCTGATGTTGGATATTTATCTGAACCGCATAAATCTTGATCTCAAATAACATATGTTTTCATATATGGGGGTACTATCATATCTTAGAGATCTACAAAGCAGTCTATCGTAGTCACCTCATCGAACCATGCTGAGATAATGGCTATTCATAAAGCAAGCCAAGAGTGTATGTGGTTGAGGTCCATGATACATCTCATTTGAGAAATATGTGACAAAGTACCCACAATTTATATAAAGATAATGCAGCATGCATAACACAACTCAAGGGAGGATTCATAAAAGGAGATAGAACGAAGCATATTTTACCAAAGTTTTTCTGTACTCATGAGCTATAAAAGAATGGTGATATTAACACGCAACAGATTCGTTTAAGTGACAATGTGGTTGATATATTCACCAAGTCTCTTCCAAATACAACTTTCTAAAAGATGGTGCACAAGATCGAAATGCAAAGGTTCTAGGATGTTCTCATTAGGGGGAGTTAATATGCGTTGTACTCTTTTTTTCATACGAGGTTCTGTCCCACTTAATTTTTCTTGTAAGGTTTTTAATAAGACAACTTATATGCGTATTATTAGATATGTGCACTCTTTTTTATTCACTAAAGTTTTTCTATTTTGAGTCTTTTTTTCTAGTAAGGTTTTAACGACACATATTATCTACTAGATATATATTGATGTATATCATTTGTAGTGAATGTATATCAAGAATATAGATAGTATCTATCAAGATCTATCAATATCTAGTGGATATCTATCAAGATGTAAAATGACTATCTTTTGGAGAGAAACTAAGTGGAATTCCCCCAATAAATAAGGGGTTTTAATCATTGTAAATCATTACTCAAGAGATGTTCTTCTCTACTTTATATTTCATAACAGAATTTCTAATTTAAATACTTTATATTTCATAACAGAATTTTTAATTTAAAGTGAAAATTATATTTAAGTGGAACACATTAGTTATTCATAACTTCACAAGAAAAAAACTATTAATATTTATCTTTTTTTATATTCATATTTTATCTAGTTTTACATACTTTTGTTTACAATAGCTAAATAAAATCTAAACATCAAATAATAATATACATATAATAACTTTTCTCCATAACAACCATAAATTTTTTGGACAAATTTCTATCAGTATAGAAATGTTTGACTGTAATTTGCCATATATTTTAAAATTTAATTTTAAAGAGAAAATTGGGATGATAGGACTAAAATGAATAGTACTATTTCTTTTGAATTATCGATGGGCAAAAGGCGAAAGCTTACATAAATGCCAAGGCTGAAAAAGAGCCTTCATAAATGGACAAAAAACTATCACCACGTGTCCAAAAAGTACGCAAGGGTTTCTTCCACCTTCTAAAACTCAATAATTACATATTCACTTATTGAGACTTATTAGTGTTTGAAATTGCCTAGAAGTCGTCAAAAAAAAAATGCTCTCCATACCCTAACCCATAACAACTCCTCTGACCCCAATACCTGAGCCACCGGAACTATTGGACATGATGTCCATAGAACAACCAACAAACAATACTATTCCGACTAATAGAGACAGCTTCAAAGATAAGTTTCTCAATAAAAGTGGATCAATTAATCAAAATTATAACCACACAATGGGCAAACGCCCAATCATGGAACCACAAGGCGAAAATGTTGTGGATCTATCGAAAGAGGATAATATACGCATATACCAGCCATGGCAATACTCAGTAATCGTGAAACTCTTTAATAAAAGGCTCGCACACGACTACTTAAGGACGAAATTAACAGACTTATGGAGACCAACAGAGCCTCTAACTCTTATTGATCTGGGAAATGACTTCTACACAACAAAGTTCAACTGCCCAGAGAATATGAGGAAAGCTTTACATGGAGGGCCATGGTTCGTAACCGAACAATTTCTTTTAGTTAGACAACGGGAACCAAATTTTTTCCCACAAGATGTGACTCAAACATACACAGCTATATGTTTTAGACTTCTACAACTGCCAACTGAACTTTTACGATCAAGTAATCCTGGAGTGAATAGGATCAACGCAAGGGAACCTCCTTAAAATCGACACCTGTACCTCAGCCACACTGCGAGGAAGATATGTCAGGATCTGCATGCAAGTCCCATTGAATACCCTCTAAAACATATGTGACGATTGGACACCACCAGCAAAAGGTGGTATATGAGGGGGATGACTTCTTATGCACCAGTTGTAGATGTCTGGGCCACACAAGCAATCACTGTACCGATGGTAAAGCACGACAAAGCATGGATCTAGGACCTTCAGAATTATCTCCTAAATTAAAGATGGTGGAAACTAAGGAATGGTAAGTCATCTCCTTTCCAAAACGGCGGTCAAAACCAGGTATTACGACACACAATCGAAGCTCCCCTCTACAGGTAACCAAAAGCATACACAAATCAGGTATGAATTCTCCTATTCAACAAGCTAGTGCAAAAATGCCTGTGACTACATCTAAAAATTATGCTTCGATTAACACTAGCAATAACAACAAAAAAATAATAAAGAAGGGAAAAAGAAAGAAAAGAGAAACACTAGCAACCTGGGCCCACAAGGCCAGGTGGCTATCCCAAGTACTACAAATGGCAGTCCAAATACCCAACGTGGCCTAAATAAAGCCATTAATGCCAACCCCCATATTAAGCCCGTTGACTCCACCTCTTTTAATTTAAGCGGCTTACAATGGAATCCACAATCCACTACCACACAAAAGGCTTCAATGGAAGCCTCTATCTCTGCATATTCTGATGAGATAACCAAAACCCATACTAGAGGTAATGATCACCCTCAAATGGTTGACATGACCGAAGTAGTCATGTCTAATAACTCCTTCATCCCCATCCCTTTAAGCGCTAGTCAAGGTAAAAGCAACTTATCTTGCACTTTTGATCCACCCAAAGTAATCCAAGTTGTTAACAATGGCGAACCCACCATCTCAAGGCATGGAGAATCTGAAGGATCTCCTAATCTTTGTTTCAGCACCACACCCCCCAACAGAGTTCCAACATCCTGGGCGGAACTTGTTCTCACGAGGAAAACTATATCATATTGTATCATTCTAGGGGATCAACCAATAGTGTTAATTATCCAAGACCCAGTATGGATGGCCCAAATAGTCAAACAAGGTATAGATCAGGTAGTAGAGGGGCTGGGACAATAACTTTGGATGCAAATATGGCTTCAAGCCTAGATGCTAGGGACTTTCAACATGATGAAATCCAACGAGTTCAACTCCCTAGCAAGCCACATGTTTAAGAGCATGCCATGTTATCCCAACATCCCCTATCTCTCAGACATGGAGACACTCAACTTCATTCCTTAGACTCCATTGGTGGTAGATCCCCTACTTACCCAAGCTCCATCATTAAGCAACAAAGGACAGGCAGAGGTAGAAGAACCAGGAAGAACAAAACCAACTGTCTTGGAAGAGCTATGCCAATCCAACACCAAGATGGAGGAATTCTTGGCAACCTTTACGAAAGCCAGCATCAACTATTTCATTTTGGAAAAAACCCTTCGGAGAGAATTCAAAGAACACTTCAGCACAACTATTATAGTGCATTATTCGAAGGAGATAAGGACTCATAACTTATCACTGGGGAATAAGGCATCAAAAGTGAAAGTTGCAGTCTTCCTAAGCCCATATGCGGACCCTCACAGGGCTCTCCATTAAGACAAAGGCAAGAGCCCAATTCTCAACCACCCACCCAACCCTACTGATAACATGAATTTCATTATTTGGAATACTAGAGGTTCCAATAACGATAGCTTCAAACGCCAATGTAATTCCCTTATCAAAACCCACAACCCTACAGTGGTTGTTCTGCTGGAAACAAAAATGGTGGACCACAAGAATTTGGTAAAATCCTTTAGGTTCAATGCTGACTTAGAGTTAAATGAGAAGGGTAGAAAAGGAGGCATAGTCATCATATGGAAAGAGGATATGGTCAAGATGCAGAATTTCTCTATCTCACCCCAGGAAATCCACACTATGGTAAAGGTAACTTCCAATCCATCCCCTTGGCTATTCTCTTCTATTTATGCTAGCCCTGACCCCATACTCACATAACCCTTTAGGATGAGCTTTGTCAAATTTCAACTACTTTTTCTGGGAACTGGCTAATTAGTGGAGACTTTAATGAAATCTTGAGAGCCAGTGAAAAGCTAGGAAAGGCTCCAATCAATAATGCTAGGATAAGTAAGATATGGGATTATCTGAATCAATGTAACATGGTGGACCTAGGATACAGAGGTTGTAAATACACCTAGACCAATAGGAGATACCGCAATAGGGCTAGCCTCATCCAAGAAAGACTGGATAGATGCATGGATAATGCCTCCTGGATAAACCAATTCCCAGAGGCTTCAGTCAGTCATTTGCCCAGAACTAAATCTGACCATTTTCCTTTGCTTTTATCTCTCTCTAATAGCCATCATGGAACAAATCCTAAGCCCTTTAGATTTGAACCTATGAGGTACTATCAACCCTCTTTCAAGGACCTAGTCCACAACAGCTACTCCCTTAGCATTAATCTTTATCAGGCCATCCATAAATTTTAGGCTAAAAGCACAGTCTGGAACCATAAAGTGTTTGGGAACTTCTTTAAATAACTCAAAACCATCACTTCCATATTGGATGGCATCCAAAAGTCCAAACACTATCACACTAGCTCCTACCTACACAATCTAAAGAATGAACTTCTCTATGATTATGATGCACTGCTTAAGTGTGAAGAAGTCTTCTGGAAAGCCAAATCCAGAATCAGCTGGCTAATGGAAGGGGATGCAAACACAGCCTTCTTCCAGGCCTCTACAATAAATAGGAGAAGGAGAAATAGAATCTCTGAACTCCTAGATGAGGTTGGCAATGTATTCATAGAGAGGGACCCCATAACCTCCCATATCATATATCACTTTACCAAGCTTTACACCACCAACCACCTCTAGAGTAATAACAACCATTATATTCCTATCATGGCTGGTAATGTACTCACCCTATACATGCAGGAGGCCCTGTAAATCCCTCGTAGAGATTCTAAAATCCTTCTAGCCATCAAGTTCTTTAAACCCATGAAAGCCTATGGGCCAGATGGGTTGCATCCCTTATTCTACCAAAAGTTCTGGCCTGATGTCAGCCTTAAGGTCACCTCCTTCTGCAAAGATGTATTTTCTACTTCTATCATGCCCACTGAACATAACAACACCTTTCTTTGCCTCATCCCTAAGTGTAGGAATGCCCAGAACCTCAGGAACTTCAGTCTCATTAGCCTCTGCAACACCTCCTATAAAACTGTCACAAAAATTATTGTGAACAGAATCAAGACTATACTCCAACATATTATTGGCCCAACCTAGGAAAGCTTCCTCTCTAATAGAAGGGTAGCTGACCAGGCCATTATTGTCCAAGAGTACATCACTCCTTTTGAGAAAATGAGAGGGAAGCAAGACAATATGATCCTAAAGATTTACCTAGAAAGAGCCTTTGACAAGCTTGAATGGTCTTTCATCAAAGACACCCTCAAATTCTTTGGCTTTCCTAATAACATAACTAACTTAATCCTCTTCTGCATTAGTTCCTCATCCATTGCTAGTCTGGTAAATGGCAGGAAAACCACCACTTCAATCCCTCTAGAGGTATCAGATAGGGTGATTCTCTATCCCCCTATCTGTTCATTCTTTGCATGGAGAGGTTGTCTAGAGGCATTGAGGTTGAAGTCAAGGCCAAAAATTGGACACCTATCAACATATCCCCTAAGGGTCCCAAGCTATCTCACCTTTTCTTTGTTGATGATCTTACTCTGATAGCCAGAGCAAATGCTCAGAATTGTCATACCATTGTCAGAGCCCTCACTACCTTCAGCACACTCTCAGGACAGACTATAAATCATGCTAAATCCAAAGTCATATTCTCCAGGAACAGCACCCCCTCCAACTTCCAACATATGCTCTGAACTCCTTAACATTCCCCTCATTAACAACTTTGGCAAATACCTGGGATTCCCCATTTTCCATAAGAAACCCAGAAATAGTGACTTCCAACCAATCCTAGACAACATGAACTCTAAACTGGCCGGCTGGAAGATCAAGTTCCTAAACATGACTGGGAGAACAGTCCTGGCCAAGTCAACCCTCAGTGTTATGCCCACTCATATTATGCATTACATTAAAATCCCCAAACAGGTCTCTGAAGCTTTTGATAAAATTTAGAGAGACTTTGTATAGGGCTACTGTAATAACAAGAAGAAAATACATATGCTCAGTTGGGACTCCATCACTACCCCAGAAGGTCTGGTGGACTTGGACTCCATAAGAGTGAGCTGAAAAATAGGGCCCTACATGCTAGTCTAGCATGGAGGTTATTCCATAACGCAACCTCCCTCTGGGGTCAAGTCATCCTTGGCAAGTACTTTGCCAACCAAAGGAATATCCCCATCAAGAAGCTCACCTCTAAAACTTAGAACAACATTAAGAAGGGCTGGAGAGATTGTTCGCTTGTCATAAGATGGAGAGTGGGCAAGAGGGATAAGATGAGCTTCTGGGAAGACACTTGGATCCCTCATCTAAGCAGCCTAAAAATCATAATCCAAGTCCCTATAACTAATAAGCTCCCTCAGCTGACCATCAAGGATGTCTTTGTGAATGACACTTGGAATTTCAATGTTGTTCCATTTGAGATCCCAATATCCATTCATCAAACCATCCTAAGTATACCCCTCCATCTAGATGCGACCAAAACTGACCATGCCATTTGGAACTGGTCTAACACTAGCCATTTCACTATCAGCAGCATGTACACTCGGCTAGATAAGGCCACTACCACCAATAACCATTCTGAACCTGAACATCCTATATTCACTAGGATTTAGAAAGCCAATGCACCAAACAAAATCAAAACCTTCCTTTGGCTCCTCGCCCACAAAAGACTGCCTACCAATGGGTACCTCAGTCACATTAGCATTAATATTTCCCCCCAATGCCATTATTGCAACAATAATGATAAAGATATCACCCACGTCTTCTTCCAATGTACCAAAGTTCTTCCCTTTTAGAACCACATCCAGTCCAAAGGTAAGCATAAACCTCTCCAAATCTGGTAGAATATGAATGTCTCCAACTGGCATGACTTATGGGGAAAACTTTTGACCAAGAACTTCAATAACTGGCTAACCTGGGGTATTGTTATCCTTTCTGCCTCTGGGGCATTTGGTTGAGCAGGAATGACAACCTTTTTAATAACAAGTAATGGTTTAAAAGCGGATCAAGTCATCGCTGCGGCTACTGAATATGCCATGATTGGCCATCACTCACATAATCCCTCAACCCATACCACTGAAACCATCAATATTAAGAGAAATCATGCTTCTTCAGGAGGAATTAAACTTAATACGGATGGCTCAACAAAATCCAACCCTGGACCAGGGGGAATTGGTGGAGTTTTCAGAAATGCCAATGAGGAATGGATACTGGGCTATTACCAGCATCTCCCACACATATTCCCTACAATGGTTGAACTGCTAGCACTTAGATGGGGGCTCTTAATAGCTAAAAACCAAAACATTACTTCTTTTGAGATTGAAATGGACTCTACAGTAGCTATTCATATGCTTAATCACACCCACCCCCTCTATGCTAACATCACTCATGAGTGCAGGACATTAATAGAGGAACTGGGAACATGCAATCCAACGCAAATCATGAGAGAGCAGAATGCAGTAGCCGATTGTCTAGCAAAGGAAGGGACTATACGGAGTTCTCACCATCGCCTACCATGGTGCACCATGTACCTTGTTTTGCTGTAGAGGTAGCCAAAAACAACTTCCTTGGCAAGTCCTTTAAACGTGTTATTAAATGTCTGAACATTAATCTACAAGGCCAGGATGTGGCCTTGGATAACTCTATTTTGTCTCCTACTTCTGATAGGAGTTCTGAACCCCCCCTCCCCCCGACTAATGATTAATACAAGCTGATACTTCTCTTCTTTACCAAAAAAAAATTTACATATTCACTTCAACAAATAATTCACACATTATTTCTGATGATATGCACACTTTTTCATCACTGTCCACTGGATATTGGCTAACTCGTACTGATCTACTATTTCACCTATACTCTATTTGTCTTAATTTATATGATTTAATTTGAGTAGATATGATATTTTTAAAAAAATTAATTTTTAAAATTTATAATCTAAAATAAATTATAGATATTTATATAACTATAAATTATTTTATTTAGACTAAAATAAAACTTTTAAAATTAAATTGTTACAAATACTCTCTTCGTCTCCTTTTATGTGTCATAATTTTTTTTGGTCCGTCCCAAAAAAGAATGTCATCTTTTTTTATTTGACAATTATTTAATTGCATCATTCATATTTTATCCTTACTAAATCCCACTTAATATGAAAAGACAACTAAAAATAAATATTAAAGTGACTTTAAGAGGCAATATTGTAAATTTACAAAGTCATCATTTATTTCTTAAATTTTGTATTCGGTCAAAAGGCGACACATAAAATGAGACGAAGGGAGTATAAGAAATGTGTCATTCTTTTTTGAACTAACTAAAAAAATGATTTACATAAATTAAAACACAAAAAGGAGTACTATATATAGATTTCTTATAACGGTGGCTTCAAAATAAACTTAGTAAAATTTACGTACAGCTCGACTAATTTTAAGATGTATATGCTATCTTCGAATAGCAACACGTGTCAAGTCACTATATCCATGACTGTTTTTTTCTATATTATATTACTAGCCACTTGAAATTTTATAACAAAAAAAATTTTTATTCCCTATTTAATTATTTCATCTCTCTCTATATATATATCTATAATTTATAATCTATAATCTATAATCTATAATATATTAAAGGTGTGAAAACTCTTAGAAAAATGATTTAAACTTTTTGCCCAAAAGACTCTTCTTTAGACAAAACTGTCTCTTCACTATATCTTTTAATTTATTATTCAATTATTTTTTATTATATTAACTAGACTTCCAAAGATATATGAGACTCTTAAAATATATGGTAGGAGAATTAATTAATATCTTCCTTTTTATTAGACTTCCTAAAATATATGGGACTCCTAAAATATATGGTAGGAGAATTAATTAATATTTTTCTTTCTACTGTTTAATTAGAAAAATACTCCTAAAATAGGACTTTATTAGGGAAATACTTCTATAAATATTGAGATGTACGTTAAACTAAAGAACAAGCCAATTTGTCTATTGGGAGAATATGATTGATGTTCATCTAACTTGATTCGATTGCATGTCTAGATTGGTGGATGCTTGATTCGATTGACTTTGAAGAATTTCTTGTGTATAGGTTAAGTTTAACTGTATTATTTTGATATCTTTATTATCTTATTATTTTATTTTAATTTACAAATGCTAGATGAATGTGGGTCGACTTTAAAAATTTTTTTTAGGTAAAGGTTAGGTTTAATTGTATTATCGTAATATCTCTATTAGTTTATTATTTTGTGTAGTTTACAGTTCGTAGATGAATCTCGATCGGCTTCGAGAATTTTTTGTGTGTAAAATTTAAGTTTAACTATATTGTTTTGATATCACTTTTATCGTATTATTTTATCACAGTTTACAGGTGATAGATAAATGTTGGTCGGCTTTGAGGATTTTTTTTTATGTAAAGGTTAGGTTTAGTTGTATTATTTTGATATCTCTATTATCCTATTATTTTTTAATTATTTACAGGTGGTAGATGAGTGTCGAACGACTTTGAAAAAATTTGTGTGTGTAAAGATTAGATTTAATTGTATTATTTTGATGTCTCTATCATTGTACTATTTTGTTGCAATTTACAGATGGTAGATGAATGTCGATCCACTTTTAAAAATATTTTCGGTAAATGTTAGTTTTAATTAATAAATTCTCCAATATTTACATGCTCAAAAGATATTAAATTTAATTATTATATTCATCTTTATTATTTAAATAAATATCCTATTTAGTGTAATATTTGAACTCATTAAAATGAGGTACACGCGCACGGCGCGTACATCTAAACTAGTATATATATATATATATATATATATATATATATATATATATATATATATATATTCTAGCTTAAAATTATGTCAAGTAACATATTAAGAATGAGCCACTTGAAATATTACAATAAACATTATTTTACTAATTATTTAATTATTTTATATTATTTCATGTCTTTTCTACATATAATAAAGAGGATAGTCTAGCCTAAAATTATGCCAAGTGGCACACTGAGAACTAACTACTTGAAATCTTACAACAAAAATTATTTTGTTGATAATTTATCTATATATAATAAATCAAAGAAGCTTGCATAAAATTATGCCAAGTGGCATATTGAGAACTAGCTACTTGATATTTTGGCAACAAAAATCTATTTTCTTGGCAAAAAAATTATTTTACTGATTAATTATTTATTTCATATATAGATTTTTAAATTTTCATATCTATTTTTATATGAATGAACACTATTGTTTATTTTTATTCTATTAAATCATACTTTTTTATTGTGATAAAAATAATTATAATTGACTCCTACAAATGAATACTATTATAATTATTTATATATTTCAACTCTTTATATATAATAAAGCAAAATGTTTGATGAATACTTTTATTTTTTTATTTTATTATTTCATATTGTGATAAAAAATAATTAGAGTTGACTCCTATTAATGAACACTAATATAATTATTTATATATTTCACATTATGGTAAAAAATAATTAAGTTTGACTTCAATTTAATTAGTACATAGATTATTTCATAGATATGTAAAAATTAAAAAAAATTGACATAAAAATTCCATCAATTACTCCTAATTCCACTATCATTAGGAGTAATTTCACAATTTATATTCTAAATATATATTTCAATCAAGCTATAGGAGTAATTCCACAATCTGTATTCCAATCAATCAAGTGATTTTAGAAGATCATCCGTCCATTACTCCTAATTCCACTATCATTAGGAGTAATTCCACAATTTGTATTGCAAATATATATTCCAATCAAGCTATAGGAGTAATTCCACAATCTCTATTCCAATTTTCAAATATATATTGCAATCAAACGATACTCCTAATTCCACAATTTGTATTCCAAGTTTCAAATATATATTCCATTCAATCAAGTCATTTAAGAAGATCATACAAATGGTAGATGGATATGGTAAGTGAATTGTATATTTCCTTACTCCCATGGATGAAAAGTAGATGGCTATGGTAAGTGAACCATATATATATTAAATAAAACCTTTACACTGCCAATCATTACCATATATGGCTATGGTAAGTGCTACTAAATTGGAATACAACTAATCATGAGGCAATAATTTTATATGGAAAAGTAATATATTTTCATCATATATTCTGATCATAGTTTATTCTAACTAATTTTGTAAAAAAATCATATAATTATAAAATAAAATGTGTATTTAACATAATTATTATTAGTTAAGAGGAGTGTCATCTTGAGAACTAACTATTTGAATTCTTATAACAAAAAAATATCATTTCGTAACAAAAAACTATTTTGTTGATTATTTAAATATTAAATATTATTTCATATTGTGGTAAAAAACAATTAAGATTCATTTCTATTAGAGGAAAAACTATTATGATGTAATGTTATTTTGTTTAATGTTATTTCATATTGTGGTAAAAATCAATTAACATTCATTTCTATTAGATGAAAACTATTATGATTGTTCAATTATTTTATATTAAGAATAGTAGTTAATTATTCCATATATATATATATACACACACACACACAATAAAGAAGAATAGTTTAGCCTATAATTCACTTGGTTACCTTATCTCATACTTCTTTGATTTATATTTATGTCTTAATCCTTTTTATGTGATGTCATCCATCTTGCTTCATGTTTCATTACGCTTTTGTTTATTATTCCTTATCTTGAGCCGGGGGTCTATCGAAAACAGCCTCTCTACTTCTTTGGAGGTAGCGGTATGGATTGCGTACACTTTACCCTCCCCAGACCCCACTTTGTGGGAATACACTGGGCTTGTTGTTGTAGTTTAGCCTATAATTACGCCAAGTGACATCTTGAGAACTAGCCACTTGATATTTTGACGGTAAAAAACTATTTTATAAATAATTAATTATTTCATATTTATTTATATTGTGATAAAAAATAACTAAATTTTATTTACATTGGATGAAAAATATTAAGAGTTAAGGAACATTAATATTGTAGATTTATTCAAAATTTTCATATTATGGTATATATAAATCAACTAAGTTTAACTAATATTGAATGCAAACTACAATTACGAAAAGAGAGATAATTATGTAATCAATTAAATATAAAAAATTACAGGAGATGTAGTGCAAAAAATAGAAAACTTTAAGTATTTACTTTTCAGCAATTCTATATTAATCAGAATTAAAGCATAATATTTACATTTAAACGATTTATACTTGAGTTGTAGGTTAGGAATTATAAATTGCTAATAAAATTATTAATTCATATTAATTTCCCTTTATAGATAGACTTTTTTCAACATGTTAGGTTATTCTATAAAACATTTACTATATTGTGTATAATATTACCATAAAAAATAATTTACATGACATAAAATCTTTTTGCCATATTAATGAATTTTAAAAAAAAATTATAAAAGCAAACAATTTATAGTAAATTTCAATCAATATCAATTATTTCCTTTTTAGCTAGAAATATTTTTGCTAATTCTACCTAAACAATTTATTACTAATTTATTGCTCAAAAATGGTAAATTGATTCAGATTATAATCTCAATTAATTCTCTTCCATGTGGGCACTCTTTTTCACAAGTAAACAAACTTATTCATTTAAACCACAACCTTTTGCGTGACCAAATTATTTGATCAATTTATTTATTTTTACTTTGTTTAGATTTTTAAGTAAATAAATATGAAAAATTTATTTCATATTTTAATTATCACATTAATTATATGAAAGTTATTAATTGATTAGCAGTCAAGCAACATATATGGTAAAATAACATTGTAATTAAGAGTCATTTCTATATAAAAATCTCTATGTAAGATACTATATATATGTGTGTGTGTGTGTGTGTGTGAATTCTAACTCCACAATATCAATCTATGAGATAATCTGAAGAAGAAAGCGTACAAACAAGAACTCGCTCGACTAAGGAGGAGGTTTTATTCAACTCTTAGTGTATTTCCACAGAAGAAAGAAAAGACCATTGTTGTGTACACATACGGTTCGATAGAGAATTAGTTTTGAACTTCTCGATTATTTTTCTCTGAATACTATTCACTCACTTACTCACTATCATATTCTATAATGATTTAGTTATTGTAATATAGTTTCTTCTGCAATTTGTAAAAAAAAAAATTGATACTAATTGCTTGAGGATATGTCTTTTATTTTTTAATTTATTTCTGAGTAGTTGATGATTTCTAGATTATGAACCCAATTGATTTTATTTTCTTATTTAGTCTTGCTATTTTTTTTATCTTCCAATTAATAATTGTATTCTCTTTCCTGTATTTTTCATTACTTCGATTTTATTTACATTTTTGAAATTTTTATTATTGGTATGACTATTCTTTAAACTTAACTGATACTACTTTGTTTTTCTATATAGTTTTTGGAAGAAATTAAGGTACAAAAACCTAACAGAATTGCAAATTATTGAGTTTTATTTTGAGAAAAGGTGAATTTTCCTATTTGATTTCAAATGAGGTTGTGAATACGGGCGTATGTGTGTGTGTGTGTGTGTGTGTATATATATATATATATAATGGTGAAATGTTTATACACACATCTATATACATAATAAATTTGAATAGTCTAACCTAAATTTAAGCCAAATGGCATCTTGAGAACTATCCTCTTGAATTCTTACAACAAAAAACTATCATTTTATAACAAAAAGTTATTTTATTGATTATTTAAATATTTAATATTATTTCTTATTTCATATTTTGGTAAAAAAATATCTAATATTTATTTCTATTGGGTGGTAGCTATTATGATTTCATACTATTTCATTTAATATTATTTTATATTTTGGTTAAAAAATAATAAATTTCATTTCTGTCAGATGAAAACCATTACGATTGTTCAATTATTTCATATTAAGATTAGTAGTTAATTATGTCATATTATTCCATGTTTTTATTGATTATTTATTTACTTAATATTATCTCAAATTTCATATTGTGGTAAAAATAAATAATTGTTCAATTATTTCATATTAAGATTAGTAGTTAATTAATTTATGCTTTGTCGATTATTTATTTATTTATTCCATAGCCTTCATATGTTTAAACAAAGTATGTAATATTAGTTGTGCAATTACTTGACATATATGAAAAGATACATTGAGTAACTCAGTATGACACGGTAATCAATTACAATCAAGAGACATAATTGGAAAAAAACATTTTAATTGAGATGAGAAACTTTTAGTATTAATGGAAGGATGTAAAATTTTGAATTCAAATAAAGCAAAAACACGAATTTAATTGAAAGATAGTTAAAATTAAATATTACTAATATATTGAGACTAATCCAACTAATTAAACAATCTTTGTATGAATTTCACGAATTACATTTTTGTATAATAGAAAATCATTAATTGCCAATTTTGAAACAAATATTATCAAATGGGGAATATGATAATATAGATTTCACCAATATGGGTTATGGTGAAGTAGATGAGATTGCTCCACCCTTAATCAAAGGTCGAGGGTTTGACCCTGGGTATGGAGAAAACTCTGTTGGGAGTGTTGCCACCTTAATGGGCCCTGCAATGCGCGATCCGCATTAGTTGAAGCTCCAATGAGGGCACCGAACACCTGATGGAAAACAAAAAAAAAATATAGATGTCATCCTCAAAATATGCAAACAATATAAATAATGATATTATATTAAAAAAATTATGATTTCATTACAATTGAGTAAATCAAGAAAGTATTACAAGAAAAATTTGTGAATTAATAATCAATTAGCCATCAAACAACTTATATGAAAAAAGTTTAATTGACATTTTTAAAAAAAATATTTCAACTTTAATCGCAAATAAGTTTGACTTATTTTTGTAAAACAATAAATGAATGAATATAAGAAAATCCGTAATTAGGAAAGAAAATAATTGTTACCTTATTTGAGTGATTATAAAATTATAAAGATAATTAAATAATCAATTGACTATAGTCAAATTATAATTTTATAAGAAATTTTTGAGAAATAAATCAGTAATTGAGAAAAAAATTAATTGTTACCTTTTTAAAATTCTTCCCCAAATTATAAAGGTAACTAATATCAAATTAATATAATCAAACTATAAGAATATTAGAAATTTATGGAATTGAATTTCCAAAATTATAAAGGTAACTAATATCAATTGTTTTTGTTTTTTAGTCCTTTATGTAATTGTACATTAATTAAACATAATCAAGCTATAAAATTAGGACAGATTTATGGTAAGTATATATTTATAATATTAATAATAATTTTATTTTCATCAAATTAATTAGATTAAATTGATGTAAAAATTAGTTAATATTGAGAATTATTTTAACATAAAATATATGCAAAGTTACGTAATTGATATACATATATTGGTTAAAAAAACAACAAGCATTGACTACTACTTTAGCCATAAATATATTTTGAAATTTACAATATTAAATTTAAAGAACTTGAGTTTATATATTATGATTATAAAATTGATTCTTATTAATTGAAATTAATTAGTTGATAGTGCAGTCGTATTACAATTATGTCATACATTATTTATTTAATGGAAATATGTATAATTAATTAACTTATTTTGTGCAATCTACTATGAACTTATTAATTCAAATGAAATAATTTTAAATGGTAAGTTTGGACTATAAAAGAAAGGAGATTATTTTGTTCAAATTTTAAATTAATATGTATTAATCTATTTTAGTGGGGTATTAGTCGTCAACAAGATCTCCACATTTAAATTGAGTAATTGTATGACTTTAGCATCTCTTATGTATTAAAAAAAATAGAGACAAAAAAAATATAATGCCACAACATTTTTGGATTATTTAATTCATTTATCACGTTTTAAAATATTTTTTATATCAATTCAATGATGTTTATATGGAAAAGTTAAATTTTGAAAAAATAAATATCTTAAGTTTTATAATTTAAGTTAATTTGTGTACTAATTTTAAAAAGTTAATTTATAATTTACGTTCTATTTTTATTATATGGAAAATTTGACCTTATATGGCTATATATACTAATTTAATAATACAGAAATATTGTCACACTTTTCTTCTCTCTCTCTCTCTCTCTCTTTGTTATTGTTATTGATCATTAGTCTTATTGGTATTTATCAAGCTTTTTATTATGAATATGTAGAAATAAGAATTGTCAATAGTTTGCTAAATATTAATTCGAAATTTTCTTCATAAATTTCAGGCTTTAAATATAAAGGTTTCGACATAATAAGAATCACACATATTGATGAAATGTTATCAATATCTCATAATGAGAGTTCAGCAGAAGAATATACATATGAAAAGGTTGAACAATGTAATCACAATGTAACATAGGTTTGAAACAAGAAAATCATTTGTTGAAAATGATTTGAATTATTCGTAGTGATTCTTCTTTCTCGAGAAAATTAAGTTTGTTAATTTTTTAACCTCTTTATACAAATATAATTTTATACTATGAATAGTATAATTTCTTGATTATATATTATTTTGAGGTCTTGCATAATTATGATATAAAAATGATTGATTTTTTTATTTTATTAATCGTTATTCAATATCATATTTTGGTATAGTAAAAGATCCGCATATTGAAGGACTATTATCACTAATTAATAATGAGATTTCAAGAAGAAGAAACCTATGAGAAGATCACTATATATTCAAAAAATATAGGTTTGAAACAAGAAAATTATTTGTTAAAAATGATTTTAATTATTCATAGTGTTTTTATTTCTTGAGAAAAATAAGTTTGTTACCTTAGTGATTTTTTTATCCAAATAAAAATTTTCGTAATATAGTCTCACTAAATAATGAATCTATTAATAAAATTGAAAAAAATATATCAATTTTTTTTACGCGAATGAAAAATAAAAATTTCAAGATCTTGCTTGAGATTATTATGATTTATTCGTTTAAAATTTTAAAAATTTTAAAGATAAATTTTATCTCTTTTTTATATTTAGTATTTTATGGTCCTATTTTGACTTAAATGTGAATGTTATAAATGGTATAACTAGAACGATAATATTTTTTCTTTATACTTGATCTCCTTTCAATATTCGTATATAGGTAATTATTTTTAACAAATTCAAATTGATTTTATCAACTTTTTTTTTATTTTGAAGTAATTTACTATGAATTATTTGTTATGAACTATTCAAGAAACTATAATTGATTGGAGATTTTGACTTACATTTCATTAGTTTATGTTGGCTTATTTATTGGTCAATGAAATATTTTTTTATTCTTTACTATTTGATAAATTCGTAAATCTAAATTATTTTTTTAATCTTTCTTTGTTTAATGATTACTTTTACTTAAATAGTATCCGCACATCATGCGGGTACTAATACTAGTTGTTATAAAAAGCAACTAAGTTTGACTTCTATTAGATGTAACTTAAATTTTTCCTTAAAACTGTCTTTTTAAATTTTATATATTTAAATTCTTTCGAAAGTTTTGTGATGATTATTATTATTAAAATTTATGATGCTATAATCATGTATTAGTCAATTAATTATAATCAAATAATTTACATTAAAAATATTATATTCATTTCAAAATAAAAAATATTGTAAACATGATGTCATCCTTGAAAATATTTAAACAATATAAATAATGATTTTATATAAAAAAATTATAATTTCATTACAATTGAGTAACTCAAGAAAATATTATTAAGTGAATAATCAAGCAAGCAACTTATATGATAAAAAAACATTTTATTTTTTTAAAAAGAAACATTTTGAAAAAGATTTCATCCCTTAAAATTGTAACGACCAGTTTTTTGACGAAATATGTGAAATGCATGTTTTTTCCGTTGTTGCATTATGGTATTTTGGGGGTGTGGGTGTGATTAGCACAGTTCATGATGCATTTTCGTACCATTTATGCGATATTATGATTTTTGATGGCCTCGAGAGCCTTATTTTAGACTTATGTGGATATCTTTTGATTTTTGTGACGGATGGCTGAACGGACTACATCATCCTCTGAAATATTGATTTTAGGCTACGTATATCTTTGGTTTGGCTCCCTATGCACCCTAGCTCATTTCGACCTATTGATCGGAAAGTTGAAAAAATTATAAATATGAGTGTCGGTCCACATTTGATCAAAACAACCTCGGATGGAAAATCTGATCACGCCAGCAACTATGGAATGTCAATTTTAGAGTGATAACGTGTTAGGTGCAACTTTACGGTTTTTAAATCTCATTTCGACCCTCAATTTGAAAAATTATAATTTCAAATTTCGTGGGTCATCTCAGTGAAAATGATATTTTTCTCAAAATTTGATTCTTCCAACGCATCTGGAATGTCGAATTTAGTGTGGTTGAGTAGTTCGATTGCATATATCGGACTCCGAACAAATCTCGAACACTCCATCAAAGTTTGGGTTGGACTTAAAGAAAAATCTGGTTTTTATTCTTTAAAAAGCTGGTGCAGGATATTAAAAAATAATTTTTACCCTTTTTGTTCATTTTGTCATTCTTTCACCTTATCTGTTGGGAGTTAAATCCTAAGATAGTGTGAGAGTTTAAAAGTGAAATTTGTGGGAGCTTGGCAAGCTAGATTAACATCTATTTCTTGATTCTATTACGGAGTTAAGGTAAGATTCACTCTTTTCTTAGTAATATCTTGATTAATTTTTCAAAATACTAAAAATCTTAGCACTTGATTTTAAACCCCAATTTCACTCTTTTTCACTTGAATAATTCTTTAATCTTATAATTACTAGTTTTTCATCAATTTAACTTTCAAATAACTTTGATTTAGATTTTAACACTGATTTCAAAGATTTACCCAGCCAGTAAAGCTTAAAAATAATTTTTCTTCAATTTGAACCTCGTTTTTTACTCGATTTGATTTGGATTTTCAACTGTAGTTTCCTAAAAATGTGAGGAACACATTTTTAAAGTAAAGTTATGATTTTGCCTTCTTTTTTGAAAATCTATTTCAGGGGTTTGTTTTGACCCCAAATTAAAAATAGTCAATATGGGTATCGTTGACTTTGTTTTGATGCGTAGATTTCATATTTGATATTTTCAGTGGAGTTCGGGGACCGTTCATGAGAAATAAGGCTTTTTATATTTGATGTTTTTAGTGGAGTTCGGAACTGTTCGTGAGGAGTAAAGCTTTGAGAGCAAAATCTTGGTTGCGATATTTTGGCTTTTGAGGTAGGTTATGGCTTAACTCTTTCAGATTGGGCATGGTAGTTAATAATGGTACAAAATACATTTTAAGGATGGGAACTAATCATGAAAAATGACTATCTGTGTGTTGTGCCAGTATGGGGACCTATATGTGATGTAATTGTTAAAATTGAGATATTATGTGATATGTTTGACCGTGTGGGGTCCTATATGATGTTGATAGCCTTAAATACATGCGAATAATTGTAGTGTGTTGTTGAAAATGCCTATTGTGGTACCATTGATATATTGTGATGAATTCATACTTGTGGGCATATGCAACATGTGAAACTTTATGGACCGTTGAAAATAATAAGTGTATATTGGCGCAGTGGTTGTGAAAATGTACCATTGTGGTTGATTATGAAAATACATTGTGTGGTTTGTTGTGAAAATACTCATTGGGAGTGATTGTGGACATTACATCCTCATGAAATTATATGCATAATTTCACTTGTTTGTTGTGTGTTTCGTATACACTTGTTGTTGTTGTTGGCCCCACTTGATTTATGTCTCATGTCATGTATGTGCTTGAAAATACTGAGAATATTAAAAATTTTGGAAACACTGGGAACATCGGATTTTATAACTCTCCTCGAGGGATATGCCAGAGAGGAGATATTGATATATGGATTGTATATGGGTTGATGAAACCCCCATGAATCCTACATCGAGAAGCTTTAGCTATGTAAGGGGTCGTTTGGTAGAGTGTATTGGAAAATTAATGCATGCATTAGTTTAATATGTATTAGTAGTACCTTGTTTGGTATATCATTTTACCTTATGTATAACTAATGCCTGCATTAGTTATACACTCTATTGTGTATTGAGGTGTGTATTACTAATACCTCAAAATCCATGACATTAGTATTGCAATGGATCTAATGCACGCATTAACATGCTTAAAGACACTATTATCCCTCAAAAAATTTTACGCATTCTTTTCAACATATATATTGAGGGTATTGTGTAATTTTCTTTTAAGAAAAAATTATGTAATTCATGTTATTTTTAATACATCGAACCAAATACTGCATAAAAAAAATATTAGCATAACTAATGCAACCATAACTAACACAACCATTGTTAATACAAGCATTACTAATACACTATATTTTGCATTATTCTTATACACTCTACCAAACGATCCCTAAGTGTATATGGGGTAGTATACGGGTGGATGAACCCTTCATGGATCCTACGTCGGAAAGCTTTGGCTCTGTAGGTATATACGGAGACTATGCGACGGTCTCGTGCATCATCATCATCATCATCTTATACATTGCATTTGGTGTATTGTAATTGATGTTGTGATTAGATTGTCATATTGACTTATTATATGTCTACTTTCTCTATATTCTTTTGTTTATACTTGACCATCTTGTATATACATGTTCTTCTTTATTTCTACTTGCATGTGATATAATGTATACTTATGTTCTATATACCGTGTTGTTGTTGTAATTGTGATATACATTAAAACTATTAGTACAACGGTGTGGGCTATCGTTGTGGGACATTTTCTGATTGCAAGTGATGTGCCCTTAGTGTATATTTTGTATGTTTTATTTACTACTTTGCTTGGTCAGCATGTGATACCTACTACGCCCTTTCGATGCAGGTCCTAGCTCGAGTGCGCCTCAGATTGGTTGATTTTGAGTGTCTTTAGATTACTCAAGGTGGCAGCTGGACATTCATACGTCTGGAGTTCACCTTTATCTTTCTGTATTAGTTATGTATTTATTAGTATTCAGAGACAGATATTATTCTCTTATGATTATTTTTCTGATATATTTGACTCCTGAATTGTATTAGTATTTCTTACACTATTGACACTTGATTTTGGGAATATATGATTTTGGATATGTTCTTTCCGTTTGTTGAATTATTTGTGTGATTCGGCTTCATTCTAGAAGCCTTTTCTTGGGGGATATTTCTGTCTTTTTTCCCTTTATGTATCAGTTTGGGTGATAATCTTATTTGTCAAGATACGCCGCAACAAGTGTCATCATGACCTATCGATCTTGGGTTGTGAGAAAAATATGCAACCAACTAATTCAAATAATATAAATAATAATATTATTAAAAAAATATTTATGATTTCATTACAATTGAGCATATCAAAAAAGTATTACAAGAAATATTAATTAAGAGAATAATAATTAGTAAATAGTAATCAATCAATTTATATAGAAAAGATTATATTCATTTCAAAATAAAAATATTAAAAAAAAAGGTCAACTCTCAAGATGTGTAAATAATATAAACAATGATATTATATAAAAAATAATTATTTATAATTTCATTACAGCTGTTTAATCAAGAAAGTATTGTAGAAAAAATTAATTAATCAATAAATCAATTAGTAACAAGCAAATTATATCGAAAAGATTATTATGATCATAAAATCATTTCAAAATTAAAAGATATTATGAAAATGATGCCATCCCTTAAAATATGTAATAATTAATTTAAATAATATAAATAATATTATAGATAATAATATTTATGATACATTTAAATGGAGTAAATCAATTAAGCATAATAAATATAATCAATTAACCAAAAGGCATTTTTGGAAATAATATTGTATTGAGATAAGAATTTATTTTAAATTTTAAGATGTAAAATGCTGAATTGAGACAAAAAGAAAAATTTGAACTTAAATTTGAACCTACTTTGAAAGATACTTATATTTTTAAGCTAATCAAATTAATGTTCTTTCTAAAATTAAACAAATAACGAATTAAATATTTAAAAGATATAGAACATACCAAAATTATTTTCTGTTTTCAGTATAAATAAACTTATAATTAGGGGAAAAAAGTTTGCTATCTTATTTGAATCCTTCCCGAAATTATAGATGTAATTAAATAATCAATTAAAATAAAATCAAACTTTACAATTAGGAGATATTTATGAAAAGTAAATTATATGTGTTATAAATGTATTTACATTATAGTGAATGACTATCAAGATCTATCAAGATCTACTTTGATATCTATTAGGATTTGAAGCATCCGTCTTTTACTCAGACTAGGAGTAAATTTCCCCTATAAATAGATGGGTTTTGTTCATTGTATTGATAATCTAATGATCTCTCATCCCTCAAGAGAAAAAATAAGAATTACTCTCTCTATTCTTCTTCTGTGTTCTTTATTATTTTATAACACGTTATCAGCATGAAGTCTCTTACCAATTGAGAGCTGTTCGTACGTAGCTACACAAGTTTTCGAGTCTCTAATTAATTTAGATTATCAACACGAGATTCTGCCAAATAAGGTGAGATTATAAATCTAAAGGTAATTTCAAGGTTAGTAATTCCTTATGTTATCTTTCTTTTGCTACTAATAATATAATTATTGTTGGATTTGAGGAAAAATAATTGGTTTGGAACCATTTATATTTTGAATTTATTTCTCAAGAACAATATTATCAAAAGAGATGATAATATGTTGGGTTCAAGTCCCATCGATTTATGCCTAAGACGCCTTTATATGGATAAGACATTGAGTTTGAATCTCAATGCACCATATTGATATATTGTGATGGCTAAGGCAAAATAATGGGTATTTGATGAAAAGTCATGAAATTCGACCCATTGAATATGTTCCATTCCATGAAGTGAATGTGGTAGCAATATATGATAAGTCTGAAATATGACAACTTACTTCATTTTTGAGGTGTATGTGGTAGTAGTGTATAATATGTCTGAAAGAAGAAAAGTGATTGAATGCACGAATATATGCGTGGAGGGACAATATGATAATGATCATCAAAAGTGATGATATTTTCACACGCTTATATGATTATAAGATATGCTAGAGAAAAATTATCTACATTATATGTATGCATCGATTTGCTTCTGAAGTAGTAAAATCTTGAAAGAGGTTATAAGCTATCATAATTTGATAGACTTAAGTCACGATTATATTCCATTCCTGGAGAATGAGAAACTTATTAATGCAAACGTGCACTTGATCACAACTCACCTCCGAAAGAGGTTGAATAATTTTGAAATCTGTTTCTGAAGTAGTAAATCTGAAATTTATTCATGTAATAGTAAATCTGAAATTTACTAAAGAAAAAGTACATGCATGGTAAACTTGGATTTTACTAGAATAAAAGTTCATAAATTGATATGAACAATTGTGACATCTCGAAGATGTGCATGTATTGAAGAACTAGAAAATTCTTCAAGAATTGTTTATGTCGTTTGTTCTCATGACAAGTTGGTTGGACCAACTAATATTGGGATTGGATCCCTTCAAATCTGAAAATTATAAAAGGTGAATAAAGGTCCGTTCACCTATCATGTGATATGTTGAAAGGATGCATCAATAAGATGATCACATGTACATTCATGGTCAACCTACGTTTGACATTCATAAAGTTACTTGTTCAATATAAATTGAGCATAATTTTCAGATTGTGTAATCAAGATAATTCATCTTGATGATGATGGTTTAGCATTGAATGTCTTCGATAAATATCTAAACCATTGTTAATGAGAACAAAACTTAATGTATTGGTCTAGAATATGATATATTGCAATAACATTTGTATGCATTAGACCAATAAATTATGATTATTTCTTTCCTCTCAATTGGTTCAAGGTCGGGAACCAATTATTCCATCTAATAATTTTGATGTTCCATATACGATTAATGAATATACCATAATGCACAACGATGGATTCCTCAAAGAAGTAGAGGATGTATGTTAGTTTTTCTAACATAAGGGGGAGATTATAAGCGCTATGAAATATTTTAGGAATTATCATCATATCCTCATCCAAAAGATAATTCAAGTCAAATGCTGAAAGCATCTCATATTAAGCACAAGTGCTCTTATTTTGTATTCTTAAAGGACAAAGTCTATGTATGCGTGAAGTGTGGTAGACTGATCGGTTCCAAATGAAATATTCCTTGAAAAATAAGGAGCAAATAATCATAATAAGAAGTCAATAAGCTCTTGAAGACCCTATGACATAACACTTCATGAAATCTTATGAGAGATTAATGTACCTGAAAATAATGAAGTGATGAGATCTCAAAATGTTATGTCGCATTGTGAACCGATACTAAATGATATATCATCAATATCTTTGACACAATATTGGCACAATATTGTGAAAGATTACGAGGATCTGAATTCTACGTTTATTTAAGCATGCTGACGTAGAAAAATTTATCAAGTGACAAGAAAGGATGCATTTTGGTAAGCGTAAAACTTATTTGATTTGTAGTCCAGACACTTGAAGATATCACTCATGAAATGTTGAATATTGTCACTTGACAAAACTTATGTGAAAACTTTTAAGGATTCAAACTGCATGAAGCATATAAAAGTTTCTGGGAAACTTATTTATAATCCTTATATTGTATAAGTTTATTGCTTGAACATCATTGGAACTCTTGGAGAGTTTTCAAAGCAATTGATTATTTGCTGAAATTCGAAATGTATCAAATTGAATTGGTTATGAAGTACCATATCTTAGTGCAATTGATGCACTCATGTACCTTTCAAATACTACAAGGCCTATAGCCTTTTCACTCAATTTGTTAGAAAGGTATATTTCTGCTCCTACTATGAGACATCAAAATAGGATAAAACACATGAGCTTGTTTTATTCTAAAGTTTGCAGTCCCGATTTTATTGGTCATGCTGATGTTGGGTACTTATCTGACCTGCATAAAACTCAGTCTCAAATAGGCTATGTGTTCATATGTGGTGGTACTGACATATCTTAGAAATATACAAAGCAGTCTATCGTAGCCACTTCATCGAATCATGCTGAGATAATAGCTATTCATGAAGCAAGCCGAGAATGTGTATGGTTGAGGTCCATGATACATCTCATTCGAGAAAAATGTGGTATGAAATATGACAATCTATCCACAATTTTATACAGAGATAATTCAACATATATAGCACATCTTAAGAGAGGATTCATAAATGGAGATAGAACGAAGTATATTTTGTCAAAGTTTTTCTACATACATGAGCTACAAAAGAATGATGATATTAACGTGCAACAGATTCGTTCAACTGACAATGTGACTGATTTATTCACCAATTCTTCTCTAATTGCAACTTTCAAGAAGATGCTGCACAAGATCGAGATGCAAAGGTCAAGGATGTTCTCATTATGGGGAGTTAATACGCGCTGTACTCTTTTTCCCTTATGAGGTTTTGTCCCACTGGGTTTTCCTTGTAAGATTTTTAATGAGGCAGCCGAAATGTGTATTATTAGAGATGTGTACTCTTTTTCCTTCACTAGATTTTTTTTCCTACTGGGTTTTTTCTAGTAAGGTTTTAACGAGGCACATTATCTACCAATTAGACATTCAAAGGAGAGTGTTATAAATGTATTTACATTATAGTGAATGTCTATCAAGATCTACTTTGATATCTATTAGAATTTAAAGCATCCGTCTTTTACTCAGACTAGGAGTAAATTTTCCCTATAAATAGAGGGGTTTTATTCATTGTATTAATAATCTGATGATCTCTCATCCCTCAAGAGAAGAAATAAGAATTACTCTCTCTATTTTCTCTATTCTTCTTCTTTGTTCTTTATTATTTTATAACAACATGAGTTTTGTTATAAATGTATTTACATTATAGTGAATGTCTATCAAGAATATAAATAACAAGATTTATCAAGATCAAGTTGATATCTATCATGATTCAAAGAATAAATCTTTTAGTCCGAAACTAGGAGTAAATTTCCACTATAATAAAGAGGTTTCCTTCATTGTAATACACACAATTACTCGCTCTTCTTTCTCTACTCTTGTTCTTTATTCCCTATTATTTCATTACACATTATTAGCATGATACTCTGCCAAATAAGGTGAGATTATAAATCTAAAGGTAATTTCAAGGTTAGTAATTCCTTATGTTATCTGTCTTTTGCTACTAATAATATTATTATTGTTGGATTTGAGGAAAAATAATTGGTTTGGAACCATTTATGTTTTAAATTTATTCCTCAAGAACAATATTATCAAAAGGGACGATAATATGTTGGGGTTCATGTCCCATTGATTTATGCCTAAGATGTCTTTATATGGGTAAGACGTTGAGTTTGAATCTCAATGCACTATATTTATGATATTATGATGGTAAGGCAAAATAATGTGTTTTTGATGAAAAGTCATGAAACTTTTCCATTGACTATGCTTCATTTCAAAAATTGAATATGGTAGCAATATATGATAAGTCTGAATTAGATGACAATTTGCTCCATTCTTGAAGTGAATGTGGTAGCAATACAAAGAAATTCTCTCTATCATATTTATGCCTCGATTTGCTCCTGAAGTAGCAATATCATGAAAGAGGTTATAAGCTATCAAAATTTGATAGACTTAGGGCACTATTATATTTTATTCCCGAAGAATGAGAAGTTTATTAATGCAAATGTGCACTTGATTGTGCTGATATCACAACTCACCTCCGAAAAAGGCTAAATAATTGATAAGGCTGAATAATTGAAATGAGTTATTTTGAAATCTACTTCTAAAGTAGTAAATTTAAAATTTATTCATGTAATAGTAAATTTGAAATTTACTAAAGTAAAAGGTACATGTCATGGTAAACTTGGAGTCTACTAGAATAAAAGTTCATAAATTGACATGAACGATTGCGATATTCCAAAGATGTGCATACTGATTATTGAACAAATATTGAAGAATTAGAAAATTCTTCATTAACTTTTAATGTTGTGTGTTCTCATGATAAGTTGGTTGGACCAACTAATGTTGAAATTTCATCCCTCAAAATCTGAAAAGTATACAAGGTGAATATGGGCCCCGTTCACCTGTCATGTGATCTATTAAGATGCATCAATATAAGATAATCACATATGAGTTTATTGAGACATTCATAAAGTTACTTGCTCAATAAAATTGAGTTAAGAGCATAATTTTCAGATTGTGTAATCAAGACAATTCATCTTGATAATATCGGTTAGGCACTGAATGCCTTCGATAAATAGTTAAACCATTGTTAATGACAACAAAACTTCATGTGCTGATCTAAAATATGACATGTTGCAAATAATAGCACTTGTATGCATTATATCAATAAATTATAATTATTTCTTTCCTCTCAATTGGTTCAAGATCACGAACCAATTATTTCATCTAATAGTTGATGTGCGGTATACGATTAATGAATATACCATGATGCACAAATATGGATTTCTCAAATAAGATGGAGGATGTATGTTAGTTTTCCTAACATAAGAAGAAGATTATAAGAAACTAAGAAATATGTTACGAATTATCATCAGATCCTCATTCAAAAGATAATTCAAGTCAAATGTTGAAAGCGTCTCATATTTAAGTTGCAAGTGCTCCTATTTTGTGTCCCTAAAGGACAAAGTCAATGCATGCATGAAGCGTGGTAGACCAATCGGTTCCAAATGAAATAATCCTTGAAAAAGATAAGGAGCAAATAATCATAATAAGAAGGCAATATGCTCTTGAAGAGCCTATGACATAACACTTCATGAAACCTTATGAGAGGTTCAAGTACCTGAAAATAAAGAAGTGGTGATATCTCAAAATTTTATGTCGCATTATGAACTGATACAAAATGAGAAATTGTCGATGATATCTTTGTTACAATATTGGCGCAATACTGTAAAAGATTACGAGGATCTGAATTCTACGTTTATTTAAGCATGCTGACATAGAAACATTTATCATGTGACATGAAAGGATCTTGGTAAGCGTAAAACTTATTTGATTTGCAGTCCAGACACTTGAAAATATGCACATGATATGCTGAATATTGTCTCTTGACAAAATTTATATCAAAACTATTTAAGGATTCAAAATATTTGAAGCATATAAAAGTTTCTGGGAAACTTATTGATAATCATTATATTGTATAATCTTATAGCTTGAAAATTGTTGAAACTCTTGGAGAGTTTTCAAAGCAATAGATTATTTGTTGAAATGAGAAATATACCGAATTAGATTGGTTATGAAGTACCATATCTTAGTGCAAGTGGTGCACTCATGTATCTTGCAAATATTACAAGACTATAGTCTTTTCAGTCAATTTGTTAACAAGGTATGTTTCTACTCCTACTAGGAGACATCAGAATGGGATAAAACACATGCGTTTATTTTATTCTAAAGATTACAGTTCCGATCTTATTGGTCATGCTGATGTTGGGTACTTATTTGACCCGTATAAATCTCGGTCTCAAACATGCAACATGATCATATGTGGGGATATTGCTATATCTTGGAGATATAAAAAGCAGTCTATCGTATCCACTTCATCGAATCATGCTGAGATAATAGCTATTCATGAAGTGAACCAAGATGTGTGGTTGAGGTCCATGATATATCTCATTCGAGAAACATAAATGTGACAATGTACCCACAGTTTTATACATAGATAATGCAACATGCATAGCACATATTAATGGGGGATTCATAAAAGGAGATAGAACGAAGCACACTTCATAAAGTCTTTCTATACACATGAGATACAAAAGAATTATGATATTAACGTGCAATAAATTCATTCAAGTGACAATGTGGCTGATTTATTCTCAAGTCTCTTCCAACTCCAACTTTTAAGAAGATGGTGCACAAGACCGGAATGCAAAAGTTCATTGATGTTCTCATCAGAGGGAGCAAATATGCACTGTACTCTTTTTCCCTTTAAAGGCTTTGTCCTACTGAGTTTTCTGTGTAAGGTTTTTAACGAGGCAACCTACAGGCATATTGTTAGAGATGTATCATTTGTAGGGGGTGCGGATAACTAGCAAAATAACTAGGCTAATGAATAGATATGTCTTCGTATATTTGTGCTGTAGCATTTATCATTTCTATTTCGTAGTTTATTACTTCTTCTAATATCATTTTCTTAATATCTATTATTTCAATATCTTTAAGTATATATAAGATTAAAACTCTAAGGTAGTCTAAATGGGCTATTTTTTAAAACTGATATTTTATAGCTATTTGTTTTAGACTTAGTAGTTTTTGCATATTTTTATTAAGAGATTTTATATATTTTTTATTTTCCATGTATTTGTCTATATTTATTTTTATCTGTTTTTTCAGTAACTGTATTTTTTGCGTATCTTTAAAAATCCTACGTAATTTTAACATAATAAATATTTATAAGAGTAGTTAGGTATGTGTGGTATATAATTTATTCTATCCGTATAATTTTTTCCATATGCTTTTTCTAATATAATTTTTCTTATATCTGCAACATCTATATCTCTAAGTACATACAAAATAAGTATCTTAAATTTATCTATCATGACATCAGATATATTATCATTCATTATCATAAAATTGCTTTTTTCAAAATATTCCCTTCAACCATATACATAATAAAATATGGTCATCTCAGATTACTATATACTAGATTATTCTTAAATAACATGTTCTTCGGTCACCACTAGCATGGTAATTCGGATACTTTTCCCTTAAACAACGCCTCGACTGTGGTTACTTCCTGCCACGGCTTCTTGCCTCATTGGTTTCACCTTTAGGATGGCATAGTTCCTTGGGATTTTTCTCCGTTTCCACTTTGCTAATAAAATTCTTAACATATTATTTTTCGAATAATTCTACTATAAAGTAACTAATATGAATTTATTTTATCATATCATGATTGTCGGGAATTATGAATTTAGTTATTCATAATCGTAAATAGATATACCTGTTCCGGTAGCTTTGATATTTCTGAGGTTTGTTGCTCCATAGCTTTTTCCATTGCAGTATATATTTAATTAACTAGGCAAAAAGTATTTTGGACGGAGAGAATTTTTTACTTGAATGTAAGAAGGCTTGCCTTTGCAATGCCTTCGTTCCTCTTTATTTATAAGTGAACGAAACTTTACAAAAAATTTTCTAAGTATTTTACATGTGTCTAAAGATAAGAATCAATCATAAAGCTAAAAAACAAAAAAGGTAAAAAAGTCTTAAAGGCTATAGTAGCCTAGTACCTAAAGTCTAATCCTAAAACAAAAAAGTCTTCACATTAATAGTAAGGTACAATTATTTTAAAGACTTTACGTAACTCTTAGTAAATAACTTGTCTCCGTGGTTTTTGTCGTATCTGTTGTATCTCCATTATTGCTCTTCTTTATCTTTCCAGCTGTCGTCTTTGTCTTCTTTTATTCTAGCTGCACTGTTGGGACGTCATTATCTCCTCCATTACATTTTGAACACTTGTGGTCTGGATATTTGTGTCCAATAGTTTTGCAATATCTGGTCAATAACTCCTCTGAAATAAATTTTTCTCTAATAGCTCTGGCGATAGGTTCTATCTCTGGTTTAAACAACGTCATAATCCATTGCCTAATAGTTTCCATATCTGTTTCCCGTAGCTCTTTTGAATTCGAATATATTAATACATGATTTCTTGAATAATAACTCCATATAGGATTTTGATTCCAATATATATTTGCTAGCTCTTGTAAAATTGTAGATAGTCCGATAACTCTTTTGTTCGCATAAAATTTTGGTATCTCGATTCTGGGTATTTCTGGCTGTGTACCAATATCTTGTGGTATAATCATATCTCTTGTCATTCCTATCTTTACTACTTGTATAGGTTTTTTAACTTCATCAAACAATATCTCTGCTGGTGCCGTGTAAATTTTTATAAAAAATAAAGTACCTTTGGTTATTCTTTTAAATGTGGTAAATGCTTCATATATCTCGGGTATAGTGGATATCACAGTTCCGTCCGTGGTATATACGGTACTAAGTAATCCATATTCGTATCAAGTTTTAACTAAGCTTGGTTTAGTTTTTAGTAAGGCAATTAGCTTGTTGTATCCGGTCAATTTCTGGGTTATATAGTTCGTATCTGGTTCTTGGATATTTGTAGCTTTGGGGTTGCTATTTAAGAAAGTTTGTACGTTGTAGATATTTTCTATATATGTGCGGGCTGTGTAGTTATATGTCTTTTTGTCTTGGTTTAGGCTATCTCGATATGTGGTAACTTGTGGGGGTGTAAATATGGGGTCTTTTGATGTATTTGGTGTATATGGCTTGTCAAATAGCTTGTTTAGGTTCATATTTTTTCTAACTCCTTTGCTTGTACCTGCAGAAGTAGATTGATAAACGTTATGGGTTTTATGGAGTATCCCAACATCTCCTTCTAGCTCTGGAATTTTATTGTCTTCCGATCGACATAGTTCTGCGCATTGCTGAGTTAGCTGATTCATAGCTATAGACTTCAGTTTATCTTCACTAGTCTTTAGCTTTAGTGTTTCTATCTCAGTACCCATCTTTACTATCTCAGTACCCATACTGTCCACTTTCAATGAAAGAGTAGTCAGGGCGTTGAGTATCTTTTCATGTATATTTTCTTCTATCATTTCAGTTTGTGTAGCTTTGTCTTGATATGTAATCTGGAATAACATTTTTGTTAGTACTGATTACTTCTATTATAAATGTAAAATTTAATATATTTAAAACTAGTCTCTGAATCTCTTTTGTTGTAACTGAATTTTGTATTTTCTTTGTTAGCCACCAGCGTACCTGTGTATTATCTGTTCGCACAATAAATTTGTTATATACAATATATGGCTCAAATGCTAACAAACATTTATATAATGAACATAATTCTTTTCTATTTATTTCCCATTTTATTTCTGTCTCGTTGAATGTACCTGAGTAATATCTACAATGGTGTTCTATTTTTTCTGCTTCATATCTATATTTAAGTACTCCTCCGTAACTATATTCACTGGCATCTGCTTCTACTATGTATGTAAATTTTCTATTTTCATCCGGAAATTGTAATTTTGGTAATTCCTTGCAAAGTAATTTTATTTTTTGAACTTGTTTTTTATCTTCTTCATTATAATTATATTCTATATCCTTTTTTAATTTTTTCTGTAGTGGTTTTAGGTTTTCTGCTAATTTTGGAATATATTCTCTTACTTGGTTTACTAATCCTAAAAATGATTGTAATTTCTTTTTTGTATCTAATTCTTCTTTCGAATTTATTATTTTTTGTACTATATGTTGTTGCATTTTTACTCCACTTTTATCTATTTGTATTCCTAAAAATTCTATCTGGTTTTTCATAATTTCGGCTTTCTTTTCACTTAGACTTATTCCTGAATTTTCTATTATATCTGTAAATTGTTCTAATAATTTTATATGTTCTTCTTTAGTCTTTGTATATAATAGTATATCATCTATGTATACTATGCAATTAGGTAATTGTTTAAAATAATTATCCATAAAATGTTGATATCTACCTGGTGCATTTTTATATCCAAATGGTAATACATTCCATTCGTAAAATCCTTGTGGTACCGTAAATGCGGTTAATTCTTTAGATTCTTCTTCTAACTTTAGATGGTAAAATCCTGATTTACAATCGAATTTACTAAAATAATTATATCCTTGGATTTGTCTTATTTTTAATATCTTATTTGGTACTGGATAATTATATGTTATAGTTTTTGCATTTAAATTTCTATAATCAATAACCATTCTACTTTTTCCTCTTTTTTGTTCACTATGTTTATTTACTATAAATGCTGGACTATTATGTTTACTATTACTTTTTTGTATATATTGTTTTTCTAATAATTCATCTATATGCATTTTAAATTCTTTTAAATCGTCAAAATTATATGTTAATGGTTTTTGGGTTATTATACTGTTTTTATCTATTAATTCAATTTTTATGGTAGTTTTATGTTTTTCCCATCCTTTTAACGGATCTTCGCTATATAATTGTTCTAATTTTTTCTTAACTATTTCTATCTTATTTATTGAAAATATAGTTATTTCTGTTTTATTTATCGAGAATACTACTAATTCTATTGTATCTTCAGCGTTTTTTATATTTTTTAATTTTTGTGTAATTTTTTCACTTCCTTTTATCCAATCAGTTTTCTTTCTTATTTTATTATTAACTCTTTTTGCTCTTACTTTTTGTTTACATGGTGTTGTGAACCACCAATCGTTTCTAGTTATTATATGTGGGTATAGTTTATCTAAAAATGGCATTCCTAAAAGTATATCTTTTGATGTTAGTTCATAATTATAAATTTCTTCTATTATCAATATCTTATCCCATATTTGTGCTTTTACATTCCTAGCTTTATAAGTAATTAAGCTCCCTTCATTATTAAATCCTTTAACTATTATTGGTATTTTTAATTTATCCCATTTACTTTCCGGTAAGCAATTATATCTACATAAATTAGCTTCTGCTCCTGTATCTATCATAGGCGTATAATATCTACTGTAATATCCTTCCACTACTATCTTCATTAATACATATATTTTCATTTTATGTTAAGGCTCTTCTTAAGAATAATCTTTCCCTATTATATGTTATGGCTAATTGTGTATGTTCTATATTATATGGTTTTACTTGTTCTAACCATTTTATTCCTAATATTATATCTGCTTTTTGTATTTCTTCTTTTACCTCAAATTCTATTTTTATTTTTCTAATTCCTCCTATTATTATTTTTTTTTCTGCTATATCTTTACTATTTATTAAACTTCTCGGTAGATCTGGGCATATATCATTATCATTTTTTATTTCTTCATTTTTTACTAGATATTTTGCTATATAATTTTCTTCTTGTCCTGTGTTTAATAGTACTAAATGTTCTTTTTCATTTATTTTTCCTGTTATGTAATATTGGTTTAAATTACTTATTGAATTTGTTTCATAACTTGTTCTTTTTGATGAGCTCGATGACTCTGGTTTTTCATTAGCTATTCTTTTTGTTGTACTTATTCTATCATTTACTATTTCTAAATTTTCTTCTATATCTATGTCTCTATAGCTATAGTCATTATAATCTATTGTTTTTACAATTTGCTCAAATGGGCTATCTATTTGTATTTTATTAATCTTATTTTTCTCTGTTATTTTATGTTTTGTTGTTAATACATATAAATTTTTACATCTTGCTGTAAATATTTTACTTCCTGGGGTTAATTCTATTCCTGATATCTTCCAATATAATACTAATGATTTATCTATATTTCTATCTGTTACTGCTACTGAATAATTTGCACTTATTATAAATTTAAATTTTTGGTATATTAAATTTCCTTTTACGGCAGTTATTATGCTTTTTTCTATAGGCTTTATAATTCTATCATCTGCTAAATATAATTCTATTGGTGTATCTATTCCTTCTCTAAAACATGCTTTTATTAATATTTCTGTACCTTCAAGGTGTACGTATTTTATTGGATCTCCTTTATTTTTTATATCATTTATTTCTTTATTAATTATCCTTTTTGTTACTAGTGGTATACTAGCTTTTCCTTTTGCATATCTACAGTCTATTATATGTTCTTTTTGGCATACTACATAATATTCATCTTTTTTCCTACTAAAAATATTTTTTATTGTTGGTATTTTAAATATCTTTTCTACACTTAAATCTAACTCTTTTCCTTTTATTTCATCAAATATATTACTGTCAAATATTATCTTTTGTTCTGTTCCTTAGTCATTTAAATATTCTTCCTTTGTTATTATTTTTATATCTTCTTCAGTCATTTGATTCCTCTATCTCACTATCTATTTCAGTATCTGTTTCGTTTTCTGAAATTTCATATATACTATCTTCACTTTCTAGTTCATAATCTATATAATCTATTTGCATATATTCTGTATTTTCTATTTTTATTTCGGATATTTGTTTATTTTTTGGATTTTTAGGTAATTTACAATCTCTAGCTAAATGTCCTAACTTTCCACAATTATAACATGTACATTCTTTTATAAATTTTTTCTTTCTATATGGTCTTTTATTCTTGTAATTTTTTACATAATATCTTTTTCTTGGTTTCTTATATTTATATTTTGATTTTTTATATTTCTTATATTTCTTATGTCTTTTTCTTTTCTTATAATATCTTTCTTCGCATCCAAATTGAGATGCTATTTTATTTTTGCAACATGCTAAATTTCTTATTAATGTTTTTTCCATTTTTAATTCTTCTCTATATTTTTCACATAACTTTCTATACCATTGTTGTAAAAATTTTATTCTAGCTCCTAATGTATCTACTATTTTTGCTTCTTCCCAACTTTTTATTATTTTTGAACTAAATGGTTCGGGTAATTTATTAAAATATAATTTTCTTATTTCCTTACTTTCTTCTATACTATATGCTCTTTTATAATAATATTCTTTAAATGCGCAAGTATATTCATCTACATAACACATATTACATATTGTTAATTTTATCATTAAATTCCTATTTGTATCTTTTTCTTCATCTTGTTCTTCTTCTAATGTTGTCATACTACCAAATTCATCTTTTATAGCTGTTTCATATTTTTTTAATAATTCTATAGGTGTTAATTTCGTTGTTGTTGATGCTGCTCCTTCCATAGGTTTATTAGCTCTTAATACTTTTTTACTATTTTCAGTTAAATTTGTAAACCATAATTTTACTGATCCTATTAATGTTTTTTCTATATATTCTGGTGCATCTGTTATGTTTATATTATTATCTAATAATTGTTTTGTCATATATCCTATCCATAATTGTATTGTTTTTTCCGTATCTATTACACAGTCTAGATCTAAAAAGTTATAATTTTTATTAATTATTTGTTTTGGTATCCATTTGTCATATTCATTATATCTTTTAAATTTATTTTTGTAATATATAGGTTTTCTTATTTCTGTTGTTTTGGGTATTAGATTTTCATCTTCTTTTTTATCAAGAGTATTTATTTCTGTATTGGTGTTTTCTAAGTTTTCTTCATTAATTTTTTCTTGTTTTTTGTTAATTTCTAAATCTTTTATATTTGTTAATATTTTCGTATATGTTTCACTATCTTCTGAATCATAATTATCTGTTTCTTCTACCTCTATATTATTTATTTCTAATTTTTCTTTAAATTGATTTATCTCGTTTATTAATTTTTGTTCTTTATCTTTTTCTTCTTTTTTTTTTTGTCTTTGTTCATATAAATCTTTTAACATTTGTAGTTCTTTTTCTAATTCAGCAATTCTACTATTTTTAGTTTCTTCTATTTTTCGTATTTCTTCCGTAGTTTGTTGTTTAATTTTTTCTATTTCCTTTTTTCTATCTATTTCTTCATTTTCTTTTTCTATTCTTACCATTGCTGTTAATTTATCTTTTAATTTTAATTCTTCTTTTTCTAACATTAGATATAAATGTTCTCCTATTTTCCTATATCTTCTTCCTAGATTAGAAAATACTATTTTTATTTTTGATCCTTCGTGATTTTCATATATTTTTTCATCTATTATAAATTCTTCTTTATTCATTTTATTGTGAATAGTTCATGTTGATATATATATTCTAAACTATCTATTTGAGATTCTAATTTTGATATTTCATCTTTTTGTATATTTATTGAATTTTTACTAACTCCGGCAAATATATTATAATGTAATATTTCCTTTCTTATTTTTAATTCTCTACGTTTTTCAGAGATAAATTGTTTTAATTCTTTGTATTTTTGCTCTTTATTCATTTGAATCATGTTTATAATATTTTGGTGGATATCTAAATCTAATTTTATCATAATTAGGTGGTATATGTCTCATTCTTCTAGATTTTAAATGGATTATTAATTTTGCTTCAATACTAGATATTAGTGTAATTAAATAGGCTAATCTTTGTGGATTTTCTTTTATTTTATTTACATTATAGTAAATGTCTATCAAGAATATAAATAATAAGATTTATCAAGATCTAGTTGATATCTATCAGGATTTAGAGTATCTATCTTTTAGTCAGAAACTAGGAGTAAATTTTCCCTATAAATAAGGAGGTTTCCTTCATTGTAATACACACATCAAGAATACCTCAAGAAAACTAAAAATTACTCTCTCTACTCTTGTTCTTTATTCTTTATTATTTTATAACAAGATTTTAGAAAAAGTTACAAAGAAAAATTCAATTATTAAATTTTTTTATTTTATTTAAAAAATTTGTTACCTTATTGGAATCCTTTCCAAAATTATAGATGTAATTAAATAATCAAACTATACAATTAGGAGAGATTTATGAAAAGTAAATTTCTTGAGATTCTAGGAAAAATTATAAAGAAAGATGAAGTGACACAGAAATAAAAAATTATTTAAATTTTATTTATTTTTTATTATTAAATTTCTTTATTTTATTTACATAAGATCTATCATTTAACCTTACTGAAAGATAAGTTACCTTTTATAAACTAACCAAATCAATGTTTTCCTAAAAACAAACTAATAACGAATTAAATATTCAAAAGATATAGAACATACTAAAAATAATTTTTTTTCTTAATATAAATAAATCTGTAACTAATGACCAAAATAATTTGCTATCTTATTTAAGTCCTTCCCAAAATTATTGAGGTAACTAAAATATTCAATTAAATAAAATCAAACTATACTATTAGAAGAGATTCAAGCAAAGTAAATTAGGTGAAATTCTAGGAAAAGTTACAAAGAAAGATGAAGTTGCACGGAATTAGAAATAACTTCAACTATTATTTTTTATTATTATTAATATATTTATTTTAGCGGGAGATTTAGTGCATCGGATTGTTCTTTTTTATTAAATTCTTTATTTTATTTAAATGAGATCCCAACAATCATTATTGGGAGGAAAACAGTTGCAATCTTATTTTAATCTAAAAAGTTTTCCAATATTTATGTAGATAATTTAGTAGTTAGATCATAAATTAAGAGGAATTTAAGGAAAAAGTTAATATAATTATGATATATGTATTTATTTTTTCAAATTATACTGTCAAATAGTTGATTACAAATTCTACTAATTCTATATATTTAAATTTAAACAATAATAAAGTAACAAATTATAACCTCACTTGGTATCCTTTTATATATGTTTTGATAAAATATAATGATTGAAAATTCATTTTATATTGTATTAACTAACAAATATAACATCAAAAGATTTATATTAAATTTCAATCAAGCACCAACATGGGTTGTGGTGCAGTGGTGGGACTATTCCACCCTTAACCAGAGGTCTCAGGTTCGAGCCTTGGGTATGGAGAAAATTAGGTTGGGAGCGCTACCCCCTTAGTGGGCCCTGCAACACGCGATTCAGATTAGTAGAGGCTCCAATGTGGATACCAAACACTCAGGGTTAGCCTTAAGAAACATCACTCAGGGTCCCCTTACCCATATAGAGAAAACTATAACACTGTCTGAAATTTGGCAGAACAACTCTTGGAAATTTGAAGAGTTATCAATGGAAATCCCTCAAGAGCTCAAACTTCACATCACCAGCTCCTTCTTCCCCAATGGAAGGATCCAAGAGGACACCCTTGTTTAGAACCGAAAAGGAAATGGCTAATTCACTTGTAGCTCATCCTACCAATTCCTTGCTAGTAAGGGGTTTCTCTTAAACCTACATTGAGGCAGAGGAATACACCCACATCTCCATCAATAAAGCTGTCATGAGTCCAATGACCACTATCTGTATCAGATGGAACCTCTTAAGTGGAACCACTTTAATCTGAACATTGATAGGTCATGCTTAAACAATCCTGAGAGGGGTAGAATTGATGGGGTAATGTAATACCCCACAAGATTCTAGATGAATTTCCATCTATTCCTCACAATTTTAAGGGCCAAAAAAAATTATTCCACACTAAGTGCAAGCGAAATGACCACTTTAACACCCCCAAGATTTCAAATGTTTTATTTTTAACCTTTCCGTATTGGAAATATTAATTTATGAGTTGGAATATGTTAGGGATGGCAGAAGGGTCATTTGGGAGAGTTTGGATATTTTTAGAAGAGGTTCGGAGTGATTTTGGACCACAAAGATAGTAAGCCTCCGCGATTCCAGTTTGTCACAGAGGATAGCCTTCACGATATGCAGTGTGTCATGAAGAATAGCCTCCACAATATGCAGTGTGTCATGGAGGCTAGCCTCCGCGATAGTCATCATGCCATGTTGCAGTGCAAATCCTGTAGCCTTCATTAAAAGGGTAAGGGACATTTTGTTTTTTTTTCTCTCCTCAAAACACCCAATTCATGACTTAAAACTCAAGAGGGACATTACTTTTCCCATCTATCATCAGTTAACGGCGTTCAATCTCCTTTCTCTCTCAAGAACACAAAAATCAAAAGCTTTTTCAAAGAATTCACCCATCCAAGGTCTCAATTTCAAGTTTTCTTTAGGAATTCAAGCAAACTCGGGTATGTGGGATATTCATCAATGGGTACCTTCCACCTATTGAGTATCAAGAATCTCTTATTTTAAATGTATAAACCTTTTTCTCTCCCTATATGAAATTTCAATTTCAAGTATGAATTTACTAAGTTTTCTCCTTATAGTTTTGAATACAAACCATATATATATATATATATATATATTAGTCACTCATTTCATGTTCAGTTGACACCATGTTATGAATTGTCCATCTCATGATTTACTCACCATCATCATGATAGCTGTGTTAACTTATCTGGCGGGTTATGAACACCCGATACCCAGGAAAATCATGTCTATCAGTGTTATCAGGTTACAAGTTATTCAGATTTGGCTTGTATCGTTAAATTTTAGACTAACAATCATATTGAGCACTCCTCAGTACTAAATCCTATTTTTTGATTATATTCAAATTAACATCATGTCGAGCATTTATTAGTTTAAACCATGTTAAACTTCTTATTAATACCAAGTTATGTGAAACAAATAATTATACCAGTGTCATTCAGTTGGGAGTAATACTTAGTGTTGACACCCGATTTATGCTCTCCATGCTTAAAATTAATGCTTTTAGCCTTCCTGATCGTTAAAGGACACGAAATATAATTTTAACATATTTTTTACAATTCTTCACAAATTATTGATAATCATCCTTACTTTAGGATTTTATCAATTTGTTGTCATATTTTTACTTTTCATTATTGATAATTTTTTGTACATTAGGATTTTTATCAATTCATTACCATTTTTAACATTTTACAATCATTTGCACACGTGCACGACATGACATCACATTTTCACAATATTTTTAAATTAATTAGATTTTGATAATGTCAAGAACATTTTTTATAATTACATATCGATATCTACATTTTTGTACATTTATTACAACCTGCAAAAGCTGAGTCAGATCAGTTATTTCAAACGGTATAATAATTTGGTGTATTATTACATCCGATAAGACTACACAATAATGTTTTTTCATATCTGAAAATGATCACTCAGTGATGTCTTATCATATTTGACAATGACCGCTCAATGACACCACCATTTGAATAATAACTTTGTTCGTTGGTCAAAAGGATGAAAATTCTTTGGTCAATACACGTCTCCTTTCCCTTCTTTCTCGTCGTCGATCTGCCTTTCCTCTTCTCCAACCAATCTTGGCCGAAATCTCAAGTCACCACCCACCGCTGCTTCGCTCGAGGTGATGACCATAGAATGACCGAACACCACCTCCAGCTGCACCACAACGCCACCAACACTCTTGATCCCCTTCCCCTTTCACTCTACTTTAACCTTTTCATTTAATGTATCAATTGGATGTGGCCAGATTTGGACGGGTTAATGTTACTCCGGAGTTTCTCCGACAAAAGTCGTTGAAACCACGCCACTATCGTTATGGACTGCAACTGCCCCCATTCTCTCTCCTCGTGATTTCGCTCATCCTTTCTCTTAATAGCAAGCTTGTTGGTTTAAAAAATAAAAATCAAATTTGGCCGGAAATCTCTATTTTCATGTGCTCATTTTTAAATCTGGCCAAAATACCTCATTTCCAGTGAAATCTCCTCTTTTTGTTTCATTATTACATTATGTGGTTTAACCGGGACAAATTTTCAGATATCATAGCTATTATTTGTGATTATTACTTATGCATATTGTTTTCTTTTTTACTGATAGTTTGTTGCATCGTTAAAGAATTACTCCAATGAACTTTCTTCAATTTTTTTTCTCTTATTTAGTGACTGCTTTTTACCTTAAATATTACCATTGTTTGGTTTTGTAAGCTTATCATAAGTTTTTGTTATTGCCTTTGTTAGTGTTGTTTCATCCTTTCATTGGTTAGTGATGTCGTTTGTTTTCATTTTCCTTCCCGCTACTATATTTATCAATGTCTGTTTGGACTTTATTTTGATCATTTGTGCTCTTATATTTTTTTTATCAAATACATGGCTAATGATATTATCTCTTCGTCAGACTCTTGAGGCCATCCCATTACAAAATACGAACTTTATTTTATTATTTATATCAAGAGCCGACACTTGGCCAATGACAATATCTCTCCATCGAATTTTCGAGGTCACCATATTACAAAAGACGAACTTTATTTTCTCAATTTTATTTATTCACGTCAAGTATCAATACATGGCTGATGAAGAATATTCTTCGCCAATTTTTGAAGTCTTCCCAAATAAAAAGGCGGATGTTACGTAAACAAAATACGTAATAAACTCGGGCGCTAACATCACAAAAACACAAAGGATTTTATGATTCGTATCTTGGTAAGACGATTTAGAATAACCAACTAATCGAGCAATCACTTCGTTGCCATGACAAATCTAAAATATAACCCGAGCTCACGCTTTGACAAAAATAATTCTATTTTTATATATAGTTGTATACATATTACACACATAGTTCTTAATTTATTTTGCTTTATTACTAACGTGTTTGTACAGGTTGTCAAAAATACTTGTATTCAAAAGAAAAATTTTATATTTGTATCTTCCTTTATAAATTGTACACATCAAGTATAGTGAAACTTTACTTTTTTGGGGATTGGGCGGGGACATTCTTTATTTACATATTCATTAACGTATACATAGGCAAACTTAGATCGTTAATACCTATATAAATAAATTAAATTAATTAAATTCACACATTGACATCATAAACTTTTGTACAGTCTTTCTTTTCAAGTGAAATCTTTATATATTTCTTCGTAATTAGTTGTGAAAATACTTTTTCCTTTTATAGTACATAAAAGACACCTTCTTTTTACATGCCACAAAATACTTTTCTTTTCACATATAATTTGTTTATTTTTATACATACCCTTTACATATTTTTTAACAATAAGTTTGTCTATATGCTTAATACACATACACCTTTACATTATTTTAAATATTGATACCTCCTCCTTCATTGATAACTTTAGTCTAGCCGGGTATCACATTTGTAGATTTTGAAGGGTGCCTAACCCCTTTCCTTCGCAATAATTTGAATCCTTACATAGAATCTCAATTAATTTTTCGTCTACTAAAACATCAATCACAATGTTAATAAATAAATAGGTTTTCTCATTTTCCTTAAAAATTAGGTGGCGACTCTGTACAAATTTTTCATTCATTTAGAGTCCATAAGTCATGTTTTGTTCAACCTTGGCAAAAATAGGGCATGACAGAATGACGACTCTGCTGGAGATGCAGCCGGTTCTGACCATGATAGACTCAATTTTTTAATTGAGGAAGGTATTTTATATTTTACATTTGTTGATCATTAAATTATTTGATTGTTTATCCGTTATGCTCATAAATTCTTTACGTTATTTGAAAAGATTAGTTTTGTTGTCTTAGAATATTCTTTTATTCATTATTTGTTTTATACATTATATTTGTACATTGAAAAACTGCTAATTATTTTTACTTTATTTAATCATAAATCATAATTCTATCGAGTCTTTGGCCGCACTTCACACCCCGTGGATCACGCCGGGGGTGTCTTACACTCCCCCAAACTTTCTTTGAGTTTCATAGTTTGAGAATTGGTACATTTAGATTAGTGTGCCTTTTCGCAATTATTCAATTTCACTCTCGACTATTTAGGAAAATTCCTATTAAAGAAATAGGTCATGCCATACACAAAAAGATTTAAACTACGTTTTCACCTGATTCTTGTCCTGATAAGATACGTAAACATCCCTATATTGGAGTTCAGTCTCTGCACTATTTCAGAATAATTTCTCTGGTATTCAAATTGTCTGTAGCAGTTCAAAGACACTCTTCAAAGAGCATAAATAAATAACTCCTCAAATACAAATCTGAATAATGTTAGTGCCTAGTCGGCCTACCTTCAATCCTCACCCGATTTTGGTTCGAGAACACCTAGTTTTTTTTTCTAACGTCGTAAACCATTAAATTCATGGTGTATCTATCCTTATTTTGAAAACAAGGGTTGAACACCCTTTCAGTCATAATAATCCTGCCAACTATGGTAAAATAAAATCATAAATTCTTCAATGTCTGACCTTCCCAATCTTTTCGACGTATTGAAGTAGTTTCAAAATCCTCCCCATGCTTGACATCTGTCCTCTCGATCATCTGATCAAAAAATTTTGATGCTACAAGCAATTCCTTCCTAATCGTCTTTCATATCATTTTCAAGGATGACTGTTTCTCTTGTACATTCGTACATGCTACATACAAATTACAAATTTGCCTGAACTACGCAGACCTGATTCTTGTTTTCACAAGATACATAAGCAACCTTCATTCGGGTCGATCCCATCTTTTTTCAAATAAATAAAAATTCAAAATTTTGAATTGGTTGGTACCAGCACAGTTAAGAGTGTGCATGATAATGAATAAATTGGTATGATGGATAGGACCGACTTCAGGGTAAACCATAGATTCCTTTGGTACCATTTAATCAAACCTGAGTAACGCTTGAAAATTCTTTTTCATACATCTAAGACAAGAGCAAAGTCAACCTCATCGTTTCAAGTGCATTGTGTGGTGAGCTTTAGACTAGTTCATTGCATTGCATTGTTGATCTAGAACTTGGGATGAATGTTTGTTGATGCAAAATTCTGAGTTACACTTGGTTTAAAAAAGGATTGTAGGTTTTCTTTGATCCAATTGTGCCTTCCACAGCCAACCAAATGACATTAATCCCTAGCATTTCCCCCTTGGAGCCTGAAGCCTTTTTCTTAGCTAACTACATCTGAGCTTATACCTTTTGAGTGCTTACATGTACTATCCCTCTCTTAGCCCACTCCTTGAGCGCAGTAAGTACGTGCAAGTTGCGAATGAAGATTTTAGATCAAAGACGCCAAAGGCAAATGATATATATCCCCATAATAACAAAAACAAAAGACAACTTCAAAGAAGAAGGAGAAAAAACCCTTATAAAAAAAGAAAAAATAAAACTTCAACAAAGATGGAGAATCTTCTTCCAAAAAAAAAAAAGAAAATACATTTACTAAAAAGAAAAGGGGAAAATCTCCAGCACAAGATTCAAATAAAGTCAAAGTAAACACAAAATAAGGGGAAAAAAGCACAACAAAAAAGATCAAACGTCAAACTAAAACAAATGTCAAAAGCATGGATTCAGTCCAATGCTCTTTGAGAAATTAGTCACTTTTATCCCAAATGTCATCCTACCCGACTTCAAGCCTACAGTACAAGGCAATAACAAGTCCTACAAGATCTTATCCTAAGTGTTCTCACCTTAGTGGATACTTACATGAAGGCCAAGGCTATGTCATAACAACTGCATTTATTGAACTTCTTTCTGAGTGAGTACACATTTCTGGACATCTCTAAATTCAAAAGGAAAAAAATACTCAAATAGGTGTGGAAATGAGACATTCTTTTTGGAGTGAAATATGAGAATAGGCACAGTTTAAAATCTTTATTTGAAGCAAGATGAACAAATCTTGTCGATACTTTGATATGCTTGAGGTATCACTTGAAACTATAGGAGTTACCCTGAAGTCAATCTCGATTAGCTGGAAAAAGATGGGGGAATTCTTATACATACTACTAGTTGTTGGTACCAACTACAGTGAAAACATGATTCTACATTTTCACCTTTACATACATGCATTACACTTACATGCAAAACGCCACCTCAAAATACAGACAATTGACCTTTCTTTTTAAGCTACCGCCTTCATACAAATATTTTGCTTTTCTATCAGGTGTTCTCAGAGTTCTTATATTTTCATAGCATCGGTAGTCGAGAGGCTATCACCTTCAGGAGCTCCGTAATCGAGAGCTCCTACATTTTATTGAGCTGTCAGTCAAGAGGCTATTACCTTTCAAAGCCCCGCCAGTCGAGAGGCTTTCACATTTTCATAGCCCTTCCAGTTGAGAGGCTATTACCTTTCAAAAACCCCATCAGTCGAGAGTCTTTTACATTCTCATAGCCCCACCATTGGAGAGGATATTACCTTTCAAAGCCCCGCTAGCCGAGAGGCTTTTACATTTTCATAGTCCCGTCAGTCGAGAGGCTATTACCTTTCAAAGACCCTCCAGTCTAGAGGCTTTTACATTTCCATAGCCCTGCCAGTCAAGAGGCTATTACAGCCCCCAGTCGAGAGGCTATTATATTTCAAAGCCCCGCCAGTAGAGAGGCTTTTACATTTTCATAGCCTCGCCAGTCGAGAGGCTACTATCTTTTAATATCTCTGCCAGTCGAGAGCTTTCTTATTTCAATAGCCCTACCAGTCGAGAGGCTATTACTCCACCAGTCGAGAGGATATTACATTTCAATTGCTCTGCTAGTCGAGATCTTATACATTTTCAAAAGCTCCGCCAGTTGAGAGGCTAATGCCTTATAGCTGTTCCACCAATCGAGAGGTCATTGGAATTTAATCACCTCACAAGTTGATGATCTTAGCCTTCATAGACAATAGAAGACATCATCAATCAACATCAGTCTCCATAGACAATTGGAGACATCATGCATTTAAGTCTTCATAGATAATGGAAGACATCACCATTCAACATCAGTCTCAGTTGACAATCGGGGATGACAATAAACATCAGTCTCCATAGACAATTAGAGATGTCATGCATTAAGTCTTCGTAGACAATTGAAGATATCATTATTAATCATAGTCTCCGTAGACAATCAGACACAATAATCAACATCAATATCCATAGAAAATTGGAGACGTCATGCATCAAGTCTTCATAGACAATCAAAGACATCATCCTTCATCACATAGTCTCCGTAGACAATCGGAGATGACCATCAACATCAATATCCATAGATAATTGGAGATGTTATCCATCAATTCTTCGTAGACAATCGAAGACATCATCATTCATCTCACAATTTCCGTAGATAATCGGAGATGGCAATCAATATCAGTCTTTGATGACAATCGACACCCAACCCAGTTGGGTTCTATATTTGACAGCGACCGCTTATACTTTCTAACGAGAGCTGTAGTTTAGGCGTTATCAAATTTTGGCGCCGTTGCCGGGGAATACGGTTGTCAACTAAGTTTGTGATAGTTACTAGACCCTTTGGTCAAAGATTCTCAAATTTTACTTTTTGCTTGTTGTTTTTGTTTTATTTAGGTTCTGTTCAGTGCATGCCAAATACTCGAAGTTCTGGTCAACCATTATTACCTATAAATCCTGAACCTCAACTTATTGGCAGAATGGATGCACAACGAGACATTGATAGAAGGGCTGCTCAACAGGAGCAGGCTAGATTAGCTGCATTGGCCGCTGCTCAAGTGCATCAATAGAATATTGATAACCCAGGGCGAGCAACAAATCCTGAGGATGAGGACCTGGGTGATGATGAGTTACTAAACCCGAGGCATGCTGATGAGGTGGCGGCACTTGTGAACAGAAGAGATCGTCAAACTAGATTTGAGACCTGAACGCTGAGCTGTGCAGATTCCTTTTGATGATGATGAGGGCGATTTGGACGGGGCTGGTGCCACAGGGGCTATTATTCCTCCACCCTTGGCACTTGGAGCCAAGTTCAATATCACTAGCACCATGATTCAACTATTGCAGCTCAAGGGGTTATTTGGTGAACTTGCAGGCGATGATTCGAATATGCATCTAATCAATTTTATCTCTACATGCAAGTCATTCGACAATCCAGGCATTGGACAGAATGCAATTCGGCTGCGCTTATTTCCATTGTCTTTATCTGGGGAGGCAACTCTATGGTTGAACGGGCTAACTCCTGATTCTATTACTAATTGGAGGCAATTGAAAGATGTTTTCCTAGAAAGATTCTTTCCGCCATCCAAGAGAGCACAGTTGAGAGATGAGATCAGCAATTTTCGACAGCTTCCAACTGAAGCTCTCCACGAAACATGGGAGAGGTTCAAGAAGAAGCTTATGCGGTGCCCAAATCATCATATGACCAATGTCCACTTGATGGAGATATTATACAGGTCCTTGAATTCAGTGACTAAGCCAGTGGTTGATAATGCTGCAGGAGGGTCATTCATGGACCTTACTTTTATTCAGGCAAGTGATATGCTAGATCGTATGACAAAGCAGAGTAGAGCTTGGCATACCATAGATTCTGAGGTAGCAAGCTCTACTGTATCTATTGGCATGACTGCAGAACAAAGGTGAAGAGAGGAGGAACGTGATCAAGATTTGACGCACATGAAAACGCAGATGGATCTTCTTACCAAGCATTTATTATTAGGGAAGACTGAAAAAGTCAAAGTTGTTGTGTCACAGGGAAAAGATGAATCTGATTCTGAGGAAGAAGCTAACTACTTGAATAATCAGGGGGGTTTTCGAGGCAATGCCCAAGGAAACCAAGGTCAAAACTATTATGATAAATCTGGAAACAAGGACCGTGATCAAGGTAGTTGGAAGAATAAGACTGACAGGAGTGGTTTGTATGTTCCTCTTGGAAACCGTGAGGCCGTGGCGTCTGGCTCTAGAAAGATGTCCATGGAAGATATGATGGCTAAGCTGTTGAAAGGAGTGGAGGCAACCAATACGGGAGTAACTGAGGTAAAGAATAATTTGTCGTCAATAAATCAATTGGTTGACTCTCATTCTACTGCAATAAAACAGTTGGAGCAACAATTGAGTCAACTATCAGCGGCATTCAATCAAAGAAAGGCTGACACTTTACCTAGTGACACTGTGCAAAATCCAAGGAATGATGGATCATGTATGGCTATTACTACCAGGAATGGTAAGGTGTTGGAAAATCCATCCAAAGGCAAGCAGGTGGTTGATGATATAGCAGATAACGTTATTGATGCAGAGTGTGACGATGCCGTAGAAGCTGAAGAGAGCGGTCATAATGTTACCCCTAGATGTCTACAGCCTGAACAGATTGATAATCGGAAGCAAGATAAAAAGGAAGTGGTGGAGAAAACTATTCCTCTTCCACCACCACCTTTTCCTCAGAGACTGAAGAAGAAAGCTGATGACGCCAGGTTCAGTAAATTTATGACTATGTTGAAGCAGCTGACTATTAATGTTCCTTTGGTAGAGGCGCTGGAAAAGATGCCTGGGTACGCGAAATTCATGAAGGACCTTTTGACAAAAAACCGGGCAGCAAGTTATGAGTTGGCAGATAATGTTCATCATTGCAGTGCAATCGCTACAAGATCGTTAGTTCAAAAAAAAGCAGATCCTGGTGCTTTCACTATTCCTTGCACTGTTGGATCCTTGGATTTTGCCAAGGCATTATGCGATTTGGGGGCTAGCATCAATTTGATGCCGCTATCCATTTATAGGAAGTTGGGGTTGGGTGATCCTACACCAACCAATATGCGGCTCGTGATTGCAGATAGGTCGGTAAAAAGACCTGTTGGTATCCTATATGATGTATTGGTGAAGGTTTCCACCTTCATTTTTCCTGCAGACTTTGTTATTTTGGATTACGAGGTGGATTCTGAAGTTCCCATAATCTTGGGGCGTCCCTTCCTTGCAACAGGAAGTGTGCTTATTGATTTAAGAGCCAATGAGCTTTTATTTTGGATGAATGACGAAGTGGTCCGTTTTGATGTATGCAAATCAATGAAGCAGCCCAAAGATATGAATGTGTTCTCTGTAGCTGATGTGTACTATAAGGATGAGAAAGAATTATCTGTAAAGAAGCAGTTTATTGTTGAGCCATTGGCTGCTGTGATAATGAATTTTGCTCGTGAGGATGTGGAAGCTTATGAAGAAACTATTTGTGCTCTAACAGGAATAAGGTCGTATTCTCATGCTCCCAAGAATCTGGACCTTGATCTCAAAAATCGACCTACACCACCAACAAAACCATCCATTGAAGAGCCACCAATGTTAGAATTGAAGGAGCTGCCCAGTCATCTAAATTATGCATTCTTGGGAAGTCGAAATACACTTCCGGTTATTGTCGCAGCTGATTTGGGTGAGCAGCAAGTTGCAGCTCTCATCTCTGTTCTGAGGAGATACAAGAGAGCCATTGGTTGGACTATTGCTGATATTATTGGTATCCCGCCTGGGATATGTATGCACAAGATTCAGCTTGAAGAAAATTGCATACCCACTATTGAGTATCAAAGACGTTTAAATCCACCTATGCAAGAGGTGGTGAAGAAAGAAATTATTAAGTGGTTAGATGCAGGGGTAGTGTATCTAATCTCCGACAGTAAATGGGTGAGTCCGGTACAGTGTGTGCCCAAGAAAGGGGGCATGACGGTAGTTGCAAACGAAAAGAATGAGCTAATTCCACTCAGACCTGTCACAGGGTGGAGAGTGTGCATGGACTACCGGAAGCTGAATTCATGGACACTTAAGGATCACTTCCCAATGCCATTCATGGACCAAATGCTTGATCGATTGGCAGGGAAAGGATGGTTTTGTTTCTTAGATGGTTATTCCGGCTATAATCAGATTTTTATTGCTCCCAAAGATCAAGAGAAGACAACGTTTACATGCCCATATGGTATGTTTGCCTTCAAACGTATGCCATTTGGGCTATGTAACGCACCCGCCACTTTTCAGCGTTGTATGATGTCCATTTTTTCTGATATGGTTGAAGACACCTTGGAGGTGTTCATGGACGATTTTTCAGTCGTGGGTGAGTTGATTGAATCGTGCTTGGCGAATCTGAGTATGGCGTTACAGAGATGTGTTGAATTCAACTTGGTGCTAAACTGAGAGAAGTGTCATTTTATGGTTAAGGAAGGCATTGTTCTTGGGCATAAAGTCTCCGAAAGAGGAATTGAGGTTGATCGGGCTAAGATCAAAGTTATTGAGAAACTACCACCTCCAATTTCTGTAAAGGGAGTTCGTAGTTTCCTTGGTCATGCAGGTTTTTATCAAAGGTTTATTAAAGACTTCTCCAAGATTGCTAGTCCGTTATGCAAACTTTTGGAGAAGGATGCAAAGTTCAACTTCAGTGAAGATTGCTTGAAGGCATTTGACTGCCTCAAAGGGAAGCTCGTTGAAGCTCCTATCATTGTAGCGCCTGATTGGTCTCTACCGTTTGAAGTTATGTGTGATGCAAGCGGGGTAGCTTTGGGTGCTGTACTTGGTCAGAGAAGAGAAAGGTTATTTCATCCAATCTACTATGCGAGCAAGACCTTGAATGGAGCCCATAAGAACTATACCGTCATGGAACAAGAGCTTCTAGCGGTTGTTTATGCTTTTGAAAAGTTTCGTGCTTACTTGTTGGGAACCAAAGTAGTGGTTCATACAGATCATGCTACTCTGAGATATTCAATGGTAAAGAAGGATGCTAAGCCAAGGCTAATTCGGCGGGTGTTATTGCTACAAGAATTTGATTTTGAGGTAAAAGATAGAAAAGGTTACGAAAACCAAGTAGCTGATCATCTATCTAGACTTGAGAATGAGCACATAGCGCAGCCCGATCTTGAGATTGATGATGCATTTCTCGACGAAGAGATCCTAGCCACGATGGTGGAAGAGTTACCGTGGTATGCAGACTTTGCGAACTACGTGGTAAGTAATGTGATGCCTGAGAATCTCTCTTTTCATCAAAAGAGGAAGTTCATGCATGATGTGAAACACTACTTCTGGGATGAACCATATCTTTTTCGACGATGTGCGGATGGTGTTATTAGGCGATGCATATCTCATGTAGAGGTGCCTAGCATATTGGAAGCAAGTCATGCTTCCCAAGTTGGGGGTCACCATGCAGGTGATCGGACAGCCAGGAAGGTATTGCAAAGCGGCTATTATTGGCCTTCATTATTCAAGGATGCCTATGATTTTGTGAGAAGATGTGATCAGTGTCAGAGGCAAGGCGCAATTTCGAAGCACCATGAGATGCCCATGTCTAAAATTCTTGAAGTAGAGCTATTTGATGTATGGGGTATTGATTTTATGGGCCCATTTGTGAGTTCGTTTGGGATGAAATATATCCTAGTTGCTGTGGATTATGTATCCAAATGGGTCGAAGCAGTAGCGCTGGCTGATAATGAAGGAAAGCGTGTTGTAGCATTCTTGAAGAGAAATATCTTCTCTCATTTTGGGGTACCGCGTACCATCATAAGTAATGGAGGATCACACTTTTGCAACAAGCTGTTTAGAGCCGTGTTAGTGAAATATGGGGTCAAGCAACATAAGGTAGCCACAGCTTACCACCCACAAACTAGTGGCCAGGTAGAGGTTTCTAATCGGGAGATCAAGCTGATCCTTGCTAAGACTGTAAATGCTAGTAGGAAAGATTGGTCTCGGAAGCTGGACGATGCCTTATGGGCTTATAGGACTGCGTTCAAGACACCAATTGGCATGTCCCCGTACCAACTAGTTTATGGGAAGGCCTGTCACTTGCCAATTGAGCTCGAACATAAAGCATTGTGGGCGTTGAAGTGGCTTAATTTGAATTGGGATGATGCTATTAATCTGAGATTGGAGCAGCTGAATGAGATGGATGAATTCCGTCTACATGCGTATGAAAGATCAGACCTCTACAAGGAACGGATGAAAAAGTATCTTGATTAGCGGATTATCCAACGACACTTTTAGAAGGGTGATATGGTACTTCTTTTCAACTCCAGACTGAAGCTATTTCCAGGTAAGTTGAAGTCTAAATGGTCTGGACCGTTCAGAATTAGCCAAGTCTACTCGTCTGGAGTAGTAGAGTTAGAAGACAATAATGGGGGTGTCTTTAAGGTGAATGTCCAACGAGTGAAGCCATATATCGGTCCTCTCGACTCGATAAAATGCATGGCCATCATCTATCTCGACGAATTCTAAGTAATCGAGATAACTATGTCGTGCCGCGACAATAAATCAAGCGCTACATGGGAGGCAACCCATCGTTATTAATCGTTTTGTTTTACTAGAAGTTGTTTTTGTTAAATAAAAATCCAGAAAGAAGAGTCGAGCCATGACCAAAACTAAGGCGCTTGGTGGGAGGCAACCCATCTTTCTAATTGTTTTTGAGTAAGTGTAGGTGTAAGACGTATAAAGGAGGAGATTGGTCTCAAATTTTGATTTGAAAGGAAGCCATGTTAAAGGTGGTAAGTTAGGAATGAAGGAGCAGAGGCTATCGGTTAGGCAATGCCTATGCAAATCTAGGCAACGGACAAGGCAAGGCCTACGCTATGGCCTATGTTCACTGCCTCACATAGGCAATGGACAAGGCAAGGCCTATTCTAATCTAGGCAATAGCATAGGCGCCGCCTATGCCTAACTAGTCAAAGCTAAAGGCGTCGCCTATGCCATTGCCTATGCTCTCTGAATCGACAAGGCTATAGCATAGGCGCCGCCTATTCTCAACTAGGCGATAGCATAGGCACCGCTTATGCCCAACTAGGCAAAGCATTAGGCGCCGCCTACTTATTATTTTTGTCTCCTAACCCAATTTTTCATGAATCAAACCCGACCCAAGCCTTGGTCTATAAATAGAACTTCAACCTTAGAACAAAATCACATTGTTTGCTCAACCTAGGCGCCATCTAAGCTTCCCATATCTCTCAAAACTTTTCTTTTTGCTTATCTAACCTTGCAAGATCATCTTCTGCATCCATCACCAAGTAAGTTCTTCTTTTATATTCCGTAGTTATTACAATACTACGCTTATAATGGTATTTTAGATTTTAAAGTGGTGTTGATGATTAGAATGTGGTTGATTTGTTATGATACATCTAGTTGAGTGGAAGAATACGTGTGGGTGTTCTTGACTTGGTTCCGACTTGTATTTGATTTTTATACACTGTCATACTTTTGCGGAATCGACATGGTGAAGTTAATTGCATAATCTTCAAAATTGAAAGCTTGAATGTTTGAATGACTCGTTCATCGAGATAAAGATCATGATTGAATACAAGCATGAGATGTTGTGATTCTTTCTATGCCATAACTTGATACGATCTCTATGTAGTAGTCTTTTTCAAAAGGTGCATTAATCTAAACATGAAAGTATAGTCAAGATTACATGAAATAGAGTTGGAAAGGATAGTTAAGATGACATGAAAGTATGACTGTGCTGAACATATTGTTGGAACATATCGCCTAAATGTATGTCGATGAAGTCTGAGTAATCGACATCAGTCACTTAATTAGTTTGTGCCAACAAATTAAGTGTGGGGTGGTGCCACTATTGTTTGTTTGTCGATTAAATCTTCCGAGATGAGCTAACATGAATCTATTTTAATCTCAGGTAGAATGGCACCAAAAGGACGACAAGGAAAAGAAAATGTGTCCACCTCACAGAAAGGTCAGAAAAGGGGAAGAAAAGAGCAAGCTGAATCCTCCTCGCTGAAAATACCTCGACGCACTTTCAAGATAAAGTGGGTCCTAGAGGAGGAAGGAAAGGAGTGGTACAAGAACAACAAAGTGAAAAAATATGTTCACGTGGATTTGATACAAAAGGAAAGTCTAGCAAAGAGAGAACCCCGCATTTTGGCTAAAATCATGGCGCTAAATCTTGATTTCATTTTCCGAGATATGGGAGAATGCAATCTTGATCTAACGCGAGAGTTCTATGCCAATTGGTCTCCAAAGACTACCGGAAGTGAAGTGAAGATTCGGGGCCAAGTCTTGCAACTGAATGCGGAGTTTTTCAACACTTTTCTGGGTTTTCCATCTGTAGATCCATCACCGCTCAAGGAGCTTTATCACAGACCTCCGTACAGGGCATTCAGACACACACTGTGCGGAACTAGATCAATGGCACGTTGGAATCGTGACAAGGATACCGGTCAGCACAATACCTTCCCGTATGCTTCCCTAAACAGAGAAGCTCGTATATGGTTGAGGATAGTCAACTCTTGCCTCATTCCTGGGACACAGTATACAAAGATCACACGTGATAGAGTATGCTTGGTGTACGCTCTGATGACTAATATTCCCATCAACATTGGTACGGTTATACGATCATCAATGCGTAAGGCTAGGCTACACAAGAGTTCCCATTTCAGCTTTGGCAATTTGTTGACTGCGATATTGAGGAAGGAGAACATTGAAGAGGAACCTGCATATCATAAGCTTCTGCACAACCCGAAGAAGGTTGATCTGACAAAGGTTAAAGATCCTGAAACTGGGCATGGCGTCAACCTGACCACTGCAGAAAGACATGCTCGGGATGAAAGTTTCTTTCGCCATCTATATGGCATGACTCGGTTTACCATGATGAGTGGGGGTCGAATTCCAACTGATGCAAAGCTCCAGCAGTTGGATTACGACTACCCGATGAATGAGCATGCGCGGGCTATGTGCGGCGTAGGGGTACATTTTGAGAAATCTTTCGATGATGACGTGTTGACTGATGATGATCGCCGAATGCCAGACTCAGACGTGGAGGATAACTCTGATGACGACGACTCTGATGATGATTCCGATGCAGGGGGTATGACCCCAGACATAGAGTAGAAGTCCGACTAATCAGGTTTTCCTTATTTATTTTCCACTGAGGGCAGTGTGTCCCGTCTAAGTGTGGGGTGCTGGTATTTGTATGCTGTACTTCTTTGCCTACATTTATTTATGTTTGTTTGTTTTAATTAGTCGTAGTTAGTAGTATTTAAATTGTCAATTTTTTTTTAGATTTTGCATGAAGTGCATGAAATTGTTCTGATAGATGGCATGGTATTATGACAAGAGTTTGTGCTAAAATCATTACTATTGAGACATTTAGGCTCTAAGTGTGACTCACTGTGTGATAAGTGTGTGGTTTAATTCATTCATCTGTTGGGTCAAGAGTCTATACTGCTCCCAATAAAGTTGACCATGTGTCTTGTGTGTGTGAGGTTGTGGTATACTCTGTGTTGTGACTGATGCTAGAACTTGCCTGGTGTGTGTGTAAATCGAAATAAAGAGTGTGAGTTTAGGAGATGATTTAGGCATTTCTTTGGCAGCCTGTGATTGTTTACCTTCTTTTTACCTACCTGTGTACATTATCCTAGATAACCCCCTTTGAGCCTTTAGCTATTTTCTTTGACAGGCTCATATGTAGCCTAATCCATTTTTTTTCAAGACCATAATTTGATCCAAATTCCTAAGCGCTTTAAATTGTAAGGTCATGTGACAAAATAAGAGGAAATTGGGTGAGAGTGATACCTCAGAGTGTATTGGTACTTGAAATTGTTGTGAAAAAAGAGTGGCTATCATAGAGGTGTTTTATAATATATATATATATATATATATATATATATAAAGTTAGTTCTATTTATAATTGAATAACACAATAGGTGAAAAGGGGTGGTAGATGAAAGGAAAGTAAAGGGGTTGTTTAAAAGAGAGTGTTAATGGCATAATGTGATGTATTAAAGCGCTTAGGGAACATAGTCACTATTTCTGGCCAAAATAGTCCTACCTGTCCCTTAGCCTACATTACAACCTGTAAAGACCTATTTGATCCTAAGCTTAGCATTCTGATATTAGTAGAGCATTACACTAAGGGCAAGCCTATGGTCATCAGTTGCAACATATGAATTCTTTGTGAGAGAGAGAGCAAGGAGAATCTTATACCCATGTTTCAAAAAATGCAAAACATGTGAGTGATTATGGGTGATATCTTGTGTGAGACACACATGGTTGATGATTTTTGGGTATTGTTATATGATTCTTTGTGGCTTAACTTGTGGATACGAATTAACCATCATCACGAGTCTATGTTGGAGGTTGAATTGTTTCTAGTAGTGATGAAGAAACCTACTCTTTGTTAATAATTGTCGTGCATGTCTTGTTGAGCATTTCGTGTTGCTATTGTGAAATTCTAAGTAGAGGTTTGCATGGACGTAATATTTTGTTCGAGGACAAACAAAGCTTTAAGTGTGGGGTGGTGATGTTGGGCGTATTTATACCCCTAAGAACCATAATTTACCCATATTTTAGGCTAAGTTTGGAGGATAAAATATATAATTCCTGCACTTTTAGTCCATTTTCCTTTAAGTGAGCTAACCTATGTGATTAGCATGTTTTCAGGTATTAATGATGAAGATTTCAGCACTTTGTGGACCTTTGGGTAGCAAAGGAAAACTTCACATAAGAGGGAAGGCAGCTTTTGGAAGCTTATGGACTGAATGTGACGCATGGCGAATTTGTCCCGGGCAAAAGCAGTATTTTTAAATACTTAGGGGTGCAGCAGTAACTTAGTAGGACTAGGACAAGGAGGTTATAAAAACCTTATTTGCTGAATTTTTTAGCATTCATTCATTCGATTTCTATTCATTCGACACTTTTAGTATTATTCAGTTTACAGATTCTGTAATAGTTTAGACAGAGAAACACGGCTTTCTAGAGAGCAACGGACCAAGAGGAAAAAAAACGTCAATCCCTTATTGACGCTAAACCACATCCATCGCCAAGATTATTCTAGTTGTGGTATGATGATTTTGTCTATTGTGATTTTCGTTGTAATCATGAGTAGCTAAACTTCTCTGTTAGGGTTATGGAAGCCTCGTAATATACTATTTATAGCTCTGAGTTTGTGAATTCTTGATGTGTATGCTACTTATATCATTACTCTCTTCGTTTTAATTGAATTCTTATGGTTGCAAACATAGGGATTACGCCAGTATAGCATTAACTTGTTCGAGAGAAAAGTTACATGTTTAGAAAAGAGAGCGTGACAAGGAAATAGGGCTACCAACCCCTGTTTACACGTTAATGCCTTAACCGGATTAACTTTCTTGGAGAGTTTGTACCATTCATTATACACTTTAGGCTCGAGAGAGCTAAAGCGAAATAATCCTTGATGGTTGAGAAACACTAGGATTTACCATTACAATACGACTATCTATAAGTGCATGCATGTCTAAATTCCGCATTACTCATAGTTCATAGATACGTAGAAATTAAAAGGTGGACATAACCCTAACTTATTATTCTCTGTGATTAAATCTTACTAAATACATCGTTTCATTCGTTATTTTGTTAACATTATTTTACGCATAAATCAAATCCCCCCTTTCCATAGAATTTTCGACCAACAGTCTGCTAGCAATTGCAACGCTTAGTGACCAAGTATTCCCTGTGGGATTCGACACCCAACCCAGTTGGGTTCTATATTTGACAGCGACCGCTTACACTTTCTAACGAGAGCTGTAGTTTGGGCGTTATCACACCCTATTACAAAAGATGGACTTTATTTTCTCAAGTTTATTTATTCACGTCAAATATCAATACATGGCTGATAAAGAAATTCTTCGTCGATTTTCACGGCCTTTCCAAATAAAAAGACAGATGTTACATAAATAAAATACGTAATAAACTCAGGTGATGAAGAATCTTTTATAACATCACGAAAACACTAAGGATTCTACGATTCGTATTTTCGCCAAACGATTTAGAATGACCGATAAATCGAGCAATCACTTTGTAGCTATGACGAATCTAAAATATAATCCGAGCCCACGCTTTAACAAAAATAATTCTACTTTATGTATATTTGTATACATATTGCACACTTAGTTCTTCATTTATTTTGCTTTGTTACTAACGTGTTTGTACAGGTTCTCAAGAATACTTGTATTCCAAAGAAGAATTTTATATTTGTATCTTTTATTATAAATTGTACACATCAAGTACAATGAAATTTTACTTTTTTGGGCATTAAGGGGGAGGGGGACATTCTTTATTTACATATTCACTAACGTATACTTAGGTAAACTTAGATTGTTAATACCTATATCAATTAATTAAATTCACACATTGACATCATAAACATTTGTACAGTCTTTCTTTTCAAGTGAACTCTTTATATTTTTTTTGTAATTAGTTATAAAAGTACTTTTTACTTTTATAGTACATAAAAGACACCTTCTTTTCACATGTCACAAAATACTTTTCTTTTCACATATAATTTGTATATTTTTATACGTACCTTTTATATTTTTTAACAATAAGTTTGTTTATATGCTTAATACACATACACCTTTACATCATTTTAAATATTGATACCTCCTCCTTCATTGATAACTCTATTCTAGCAGGATATCACATTTGTAGATTTTGAAGGGTGCCTAACCCCTTTCCTTCGCAATAATTTGAATCCTTACATAGAATCTCAATTAATTTTTCGTATACTAAAACATCAATCACAATGTTAATAAATAAATAGGTTTTCTTATTTTCCTTAAAAATTGGTGGCGACTCTATACAAATTTTCAATTCATTTAGAGTCCATAAGTCATGTTTTGTTCAACCTTGGCAAAAATAGGTCATGACACTTAGCACCGAGCAAACACATGGTTGGTAACTCTCCCTTCAATTTAGGTAGATTCATTAGCAGTAGTCCTTAGGTTCCAAAACTATGTATCTAATGTAGGTTATGAGGGGTCACCCGTCAGTTTAGGCTTGACTTCCTATCAGGGGTCACCCGTCAGTTTAGGCTTGATACCCTGGTCCTTTAAGACAACAGATTAATAGATCCATATAGCCAGTGTCAGTACTCGTGGCAAGGTACTGACACCCTTCTAACTAGGGTTATAGGTTGGACCTCGATTAGCTCAGATTGGGGTATGTCGATTAAATATTAGCTCCCATAGTCTCAGTTCAGTATTCAGAGTATGTTTGCTTAGGTTTGCATGAACAAACATACATTTTATCAGTTATTTTGATCATTTTACTACATGCTTATGCTTGGTCTTATATTCATTTTACATATTCATGCAATCACGCACAACACCTGTATGTATTCTAGTTTTTCCCCATCTCACATACCAGTACATTCAAAATACTGATCATATACTCTCTTTTGCGCTATGTTGTATTATAACATAGGTTCGAACGCTCAGTTCCTTTATCACCCTTAGTCAGTTTAGTACCACTCAGCAATAGTTGTAATCAATCCTCATCCTATGAGGACATGTTTGTTGCAGTTATTTTTAGTACTTTCTTTATTTCAGTCAGTCTTTATTAGATAGGGGTTTGTCCCATCAACTTCCCATATTGTAGAGGCTTTCAGATATTCAGACTTATTTTTAATTTTATTCGCAGTTCAAACATGTTGGGTATTGTTTCAATATTACATCTTAACAGAATTTCTCATCAGTTTAGTTCCGAATATGATATTTTGTTATCACTTTATTCAGTGCTCGCAATAGATACCAGATTATGGGTTAACTTAAGGTCACTTGTGGCCTTAAGCACCATGTTACGACTAGGGGGTAGTCTTGAGTCGTGACAAACTTATTATTAGAGCCTAAGGTTTTAAAGTGTCCTAGGGTGTCTGAATGTTGCATTGAGTAAAGTCTTGTTTATGGGTATGAAGCGTGCCACACTCACGGGCGAGAGGCTACGAGACATCTTAGGAAAAGTTTTCCTTCTTTCAGTATTCACATCATGTGAAAGAGTGTGAGCTCTATTGTATTTCCTATTTCTAACTCATCCTTACTCTGTCTATAGAAAATGCCTCCCAAATAAAATAATGGAAGAAAGAATAGGATCAACCCACACCACCAACTTTTCAGGAAGATCCTCCAAACGAATATGTTTCTCATGCTAAATTCAGGGCCGCTTTCATAGTTTTGGCCTAGACTATGACTGCCCAAAATAACCAGTAGGTTATTACCCTAGCCAATTCAGTAGTGATGACAGTGGCTGCTAGGATCTGATACTTTACTTGGATGAATCCCACAACGTTTTTTAGATCCAAGTTTGAGGAAGATCCAATGAGTTTTTTTATTGTATATAGAAAATTACAAATATCATGGGTTTCACTTCTAGTTAGAGTGTTGATTTACCAGCTACCAGTTGCAGGGGTTAGCTCATACTTGGGTTAAGTAGTGAAAGAAGGATAGAGGGGTCAATACAAGGCTAGTAGAGTAGGATGAGTTTGCTATGACTTTCTTAGACAGATTCTTTCCACTCGAGTTGAGGAAGGCCAAGGTATAGGAGTTTATAAATTTGATGCAGGGTAATATGAGTAAGAAGGAGTATTCACTTAAGTTTACCCAGTTAGACAAGTATGCTCCTATATGGTGGCTGATTCTAGGGCCAAAATAGGTAAGTTTATGCCTGGAGTTTTGAAGATGTGGTTAAGGAGTAAAGAATGGCTATGTTGGTTAAGGAAATGGACCTTTCTATATTGATGGTCCATGCACAAAAAATTAAGGAGGAGAAGCTCAAAGAGAATAAAAGAGAGAATAAGAGGGCCAGAACTGGTAGCTTCAACTTCTCACAGCAAAGGTATGATGGTGGGAATCATTCTCAATTCTACCAGAAATTTTCAATTTTATCCCCATCTTCAACCAGTGCTTCATTGCCTAGGTTTGGATTGGGGAATTGGGATACAACGCCAGGCTCTAAGTCTTAGGGTAGTATAAATAGTAGTTGTATAAATCTAGTTTGTAGGAGGTGTTGTAGGAACCACCAGGGCGAGTGAAGGAAAGGAAGATATGCGTGCTTTAGGTGTGGAAAGACATATCATAAGATAGGGGAATGTCTTGTAATTTCCTAGCAAGAAAGGAATAATCATCAACAGGGCCAAGAAAACTCTTATACAGTCCCAGCAGGACGCCTGACTCAGTAAGGTTCCACTTCTAGTGCCACCAGTGGAAGGCATCAAAATTGAATTTACGTTTTCCAGACTCAATATGATCAGGAGAGTTCTCCAGATGTGGTTACGGGTACGCTACAAATCTTTTATATTCATGTTTATGCATCATTAGACCCTAGAGCTTCACTTTTTTTTGTGACTCCCTATGTAGCAGTAGACTTTGGCGTCAGTCCCAAAATATTAGCAGAACCCTTCTTAGTGTCTACCCCAGTTGGTAGTTTTATTACATCTAGGCGGTATACAAAAATTGTCCAGTCACAGTATCTCAGAAAGTTACTTCAGTAGATCTTATAAAATTAGAGATGACTGATTTTGATGTTATTCTCGGTATGGATTGGCTCCACTCTTGCTATGCCTCAGTTGACTTTAGAAATAGAATTGTCTAATTTTAGTTTTGAATGAGCTCACCATAGAATAGAGGAGTAGTATCTCAATGCCTATAGGTCAGTTTGTTTTCTATCTTAAGGCAAGAAAGATGATATCCTTGTATTTACCATCTCGTTTGAGTCAAGGATTAAACTTTTAAAACTTACAATCTGGAGTCAGTCCCAGAAGTGAATGAGTTTCCACAAATATTTTTTGAAGATCTTCCTAGAATTCCTCCCGAGAGGGAAATTGATTATGGAATAGATATTCTTTTAGATAACTAACCTATCTCAATCTCACCTTAAAAAATGACTCCATCTAAGCTTAAAAAAATTAAAGAAACAATTCAAAGATCTCTTAGATAAGGGTTTTATCATGCCCAGTGTTTCTCTATGGGGTGATCCAAGTCCCTTCGTACACAAGAAAGATGGTTCCCTCAAAATGTGCATCAACTACCGTCGATTGAACAAAGTCATAATCAAGAAAAAGTACACTCTCCCCAGGATTGATGACTTGCTCGACCAACTTCAGGGGGCAAACTATTTCTCTAAGATAGACCTCAGATTCGGCTATCATCAACTTAGAATCAGAGAATGTGATATCCTAAAGATAGCCTTCAGAACTCGATATGGTCACTTCAAATTTCTAGTTATGTCTTTTGGACTAACGAATGCTCCTACAGCTTTTATGGACTTGATGAACAAGGTGTTTATCCAGTACTTGGACATGTTCATCATAGTATTCATAGATGACATCCTTGTCTATTCCCGTAGTGAGAGCTGTTGAACCCTTAGGGGCGTCACCACACAGTGAGGGACCAGGTCTCCCATAATTAATTACTAGCAATAGAACTTTAGTGCAATTATGAGATACTTTAGAAATTCAAGGCAATACAAGAAGAGTAAAAACACAAGATATTTATGCGGAAACCCAGAATGGGAAAAACCATGGCTTTCCCTCATAAGCACCTCCAAATCCACTATAATTAACCTCCCAATTACTGTAAGATTTAAGTCTACCTCTAGGCTCCTTCCTCTAGTAGTAACTCTACTACAAGCTTATCATGGTAACTCTACCAAGGACTCTCTCAAATGATTACTTCTAATCAACAACAAGCTTAGATAACTCTACCTAAGCAGCTCTCTCAAAAGAAAACACTACTCTTATAACATAAGTAGTTCTTTACAAATCAACACTCAAGAACAATTTTAATTTAAGCTCACATAATCAGCTAAGACTTGAGCAGTTTTTGAATTGGGGTTTTGCTGCCTCACTTCACTCTTTAGAATTGCAAAAAAACAATTATTGAAGAGGCGAATCTTTCCTTTTATAGTTTTATGATGATTAGGGATTGGATATCATTGGACCAGTTATCAAAGCTAATACAAAATAGCACCTACAAGTTTATTGTAATGGAAGATAAAACTATATACATACCATGTACCAGTTTGCACGTCCAGGGACCTAGTCCCTTGCAGTTTAGTTGCTTATCATCAAAACTCAATATAGCAATTTTCCCCCTTTTTGATGATGACAAAGCAAACCATACAATTTGAGCATCGGTGTGCATTCATCGGTGTGCATTCATCATATTTAATAAGAGTGATTACCAGCTGAGATGAATGTTCCCCTATCATCATGCTTTCTCTATCATGCAACATAGAGACCTGGTCCCTTATTACCATTTTTCAATGAAAACTTCCCCCTATCATTATGCACCTTTAATTAGTTTATTTGCATTTCTTCTAGTTTTCCTTCCTTGAGGCCCCTTTCTTGTCTCCTAATCATAGCCCATTTGGTGAACAACTCTTGATTCACATGGTGGATTAGGTCATTTTAATCAATCCTAAACTCAACCTATTCTTCATAAATTATTCCTTATGAAGTGCCTTAGTAAATATATCTACTATTTGATCCTCAATCTTGCAGAACATCATGCAGATTTCCCCTTTCTCAACATTGTCTCTTAGGAAGTGATGCCTTACATTAATGTGCTTAGTCTTTTTGTGTTGTATTATATTCTTGGCCATGTTTAGAGTACTTGTGTTGTCACACACGAGAGGGATGGTATCTGAGACAATACCAAAGTCTTTCAATTACTGCTTTGTCCATAGAAATTATGCACAACAAGAAGCTGTAGCAATATATTCATCATCAGTAGTAGATAAATCAACTGAATTTTGCTTCTTTGAACCCCAGGAAATTAAGGATGATCCAAGAAAATATTCCATTCCTGAGGTGCTTTTTCTGTCTACTAAATATCTAGCATAACCAGCATCAGCATAGACTACTAAGTCGAAACTGTCTCCTGATGGATAGTATAGGACCATGTCCCCTGTACCCTTTAGATACCTAAGAATTTTTTTTGTGGCTTTTAGATGAGACTCATTTGGGCATACTTGAAATCTAGAACACATTCCTATACTGAAAAACAATGCCAGACCTCTTTACAATAAGATATAGCAAGGATCCAACAATCCCTTTATACATTGTTTCATTCAACGAAGAACCTAACTCATCATTATCCATTTTAGAGTTGTTTCCAATCAGGGTATCAATTGGCTTGGCATCCCCTATGTTATACTTCTTCAATGGATCCTTGATATACTTTTCCTGGCAAATCATTATCCCTTGAGAAGTTTATTTAATCTGGAGACCTACAAAGAAGCTCAATTCACTTATCATGCTCATCTCAAATTCACTTCCTATCAGTTTAGCAAATTCTTCGCATAGGAATTTAGAAGTATCTCCAAAGATTATGTCATCAACATATATCTGAACAATCAATAGATTGTTACCCCTGGTTTTAAGAAATCGAGTATTGTCTATTTTTCCTCTTTTGAAGCCATTTTCCAGGAGAACCTTTGATAGACTCTCATACCAAGACCTTGGTACTTTCTTTAACCCATGAAGAGCTTTGTCCAATTAAAGCACATAATGAGGAAAATATGTATCTTCAAAGCCTGGTGGCTGTTTGATATATGTTTCTTCTTTCAAATTTCCATTTAGGAAAGCACTCTTTACATCTATTTGGAATGGTTTAATCCCATGTATAAATCAAATGCAATAAGTATTTTTATTGCCTCTATTCTGGCTACAGGGGCAAAGGTCTCATCATAGTCAATCCCTTCTTCCTGGTTATAACCTTAAACAACCAGCATTGCCTTGTTTCTATTGATGGTTTTATTTTTATCTTGCTTATTCTTGTACACCTATTTGGTATCAATAATTATTCTGCCAACATTCCTAGGGACCAAATGCCAGACTTTACTTCTTTAAATTGATGAACCTCTTCTTGAATTGCATTAATCCAATCAGCATCTTTCAGAGCCTCTTTTACATTTTTGGGCTTAATTTGGGATAAAAAGGCTGAAAATGAAATCACATTCCTTGATTGAGCTCTTATTTGAACACTAGTGTAACGCCCCAAAATCTCATCCCGAGATGCCACATGGTTCTTAACGCTACAAGTAGCCCTAAGCTAACCCTTTGAGCCTGCTACTACTTCTGGAACTTACTTTAATTTAATTAGGTCGAATAATAGTATGTCATATCACATCTTAACTGAAATAAAGTATAACACTGTCTAAAAAATAAAGCACTAAAAAGTCTAAAGAAAACAACTGATAATCTGACAAGCCTCTACTACTATGGAACTAGAGAGTCATTGGGATAGACCCTCAACTGACTCAAACTAAAGACAATAAAACCAGCTACTTTGAATACTGAAAGCCTGGAGAAGTAGGTCCCCAAACTATGAGGACTCACCAACTATGAAAGTATAGATAGAGGTACTCGAAAATCACTGTCGCTGCTGAGACTGAGCACCTGAACCTACATTATGAGATAATGCAGCACATAGACATATATGTGGATCAGTACTTTGGGAATGTACTGAGTATATGGGGGTGCATGCAATAAGTAAACAATATCATCAATCTTTCAAAAAATCACGCATGATAATATAAATGGCTTACATAGCTTGAGTAAATCTGAAATCTAATTCTTTTAAATCATGAATGATAAAGCAGGTAGTAAAAATCTTGTGATTCATTTCATGTAGTTCTTAAATCTGTATGCTCTGTTTGTTTCTCAAAGCTTGTAGACACAAAAGGAGTCTTAAAACAATAACTTTCAAAATATATACTTTCATCTTAGGGAGAATAGGGGACTTCTTTTAAAACTTAGGGATTTTAGATCTTTAGGAGACTGTGGGACTTTTGGGAGTTTCTTCTAACTGACATAAACCATGTTAGCTGACATGGAGTCCAACGTCTTACCCACGTTGGGGAGAACTGTTCTACTCTTTCCATCAGAATAGAACCTTAACTTAGTGATCACTTGTCTTAGCCTACTAGGGGCAAATCATAGACCTACGATGGCTTAGTTCTGGGGCATGAGACCTTGGAATCATACCCGACTCGGTGCTAAATACTAATCCCATACATAGGCTCAGAAATTTTAGGAAAATTTACCTTAAAACAATACCAGGGTATATATAGTGAAAGCCAAACTATGCTTCTCATTGCTTTAAATCATAAATAATGTGGATTCCTGTCTTAACTTAGGATCAAAGTTCAGTATTTCTTTAAAATCAGGATACTTATTTGTTAAAGCATGCTAATAACATACTCTTCATGAAACATCAAAATTCATACTTGGGTTTAATCATATATATACTCAAATGATCACAATTTCACAATGAAGCTTAATTCTTGACATCAATCTTGGAAATACTTTAAAATATCAATTCATTATAGGGATGTGCAATTCATAGCATAAATTCTCAATTCCAACATAAATTGGTGAAATAAACATGAAATTCAAGATGTAATTAACTTATAAATTCATGAAGTAAAAAAAAAAGTAGTTTGGGCATAAACCCCACTTGTAATTTATGTAACTATTTAATAAAAATCATATCTTTGGGCACAAGAACGAAAGAATTATTCTTGTTCAAACCCCACATACCTTAGATGATGAACTTTGGATGAACACTTGCTTTTCAGATGCAATTTGTACTTTTGAACGGAGATTCTTGATGCTCTTAGTCTAAGGATCTCAAATCTTGAATCAATTTGGAAAACTAATGGTGAAATCTTGAGTTTTCTTGAATGATGGGTTGAAACTCTAGGTTTTTGTTCCTGAGGAAATTGAGTGGAATGACTATATTATGGTATTTTAGGGGCATAATCTCGTGTTATGATTGAATAGAGGTGGAGGAAAATGACTTAATTGTCCCCTTGGACGCGGACTTTTAAAGATTGAAATTAAAATACGCCCAGCGACGCGTAGGTCGATGTGTCGCATAGATAGTATCGACACGATACCCAACACATCATGCCAAGTTAGCATTGTTTCATTGGAATTTGGCACTGGTAACTATAGAAAATATTAACCAATGCGATGGATGACGCGGCACGCCAAGATTGCGTTGGTCCACTATTTTAGGACTCCAAACATCGTCTAAACAAGGTTCAAAAAATCTGAAACTCACCCGATATGTACTATGAACTTGCCCCATTATGAATCAACAAAGAAATCAATCATCATAGGTCGGGAAGATCGTCAAATAAATCCTCAAAGTTTGATGATTTTAAAAATAAATAAGTCCCAACACTTAGCCCCATTTTTTCTAAGTATGAGATCTTTCTTAGCATGCTCTAAGGGGCTTAGACAACAAGAAATCTTATGGGGTCTTACATCCAGTTTCCAGGGGTGTATTCAGGTTCTCAATGGGATGAGAGGATTTGTGCCTCCAATTTTGCCTTCTGAGATTGATATCACCGGGACTAGTTCCTTGTGAATTCTGACTAGTTTCCTTTTGTTGTTCTATGGGTGGAGCTGGAATTTGTGGTTGAGATCTTAGATAATCATCACTATTATCACGCCCATCTGCATCATTAATCCCTTGATCATCATCATCTGTAATAATATCCCTTTGAACAAAAGTGGTTTCTTTATCTTCTAAACTTTCACAGTCTTCAGTATTCATCTGACTTTCTAACTCATTAAAGATCACATGAATACTTTATTCAATACATAGAGTTCTTTCGTTGAATACTCTATAAGCCTTACTAGTTGAGGAGTATCCTACAAATACAGCTTTATCACTATTGGAATCAAATTTTCCCAATTCTCTCTTCCTACTGTTCAGTACAAAACATTTGTATCCAAAAGGTTTGAAGTAGTCTATCCTAGGTTTCCTATTGAATACCAGATCATATGGAGTTTTATTCAGAAGTGATCTAATCAAACACCTGTTAGTCACATAACGAGAAGTGTTAACAGCTTCAACCCAAAAATTCTTTAAAGCCCACTATCAATTAACATAGTTCTAGCAATTTCTATGAGAGTTCTATTTTTCCTTTCAAAAACTCCATTTTTTTGTGGAGTTCTGGGAGAAGAAAAGTTATAACTTATTCCATGCTCGGCACATAATTCATCAACTTGAGAATTCTCATATTTAGTCCCATGATCAAACCCGAATCAGCAATTTAGCCTCCCTTGAATTCAATAATTTAACACATATTTCTTTCTTCCTCTACTTTGGACTTTAATAGGTCCAAATAAATCCATATGAAGTATTTCAAGAGATATGGAAGTACTTACTTAATTCTTTAATTTGAAAGATAATCTAGTTTGCTTACGTTTAACACAAGCATCACAGACTTTGTTATATGAAAATTTCATCTTTGGCAAACCACAGACCAGGTCCCTTAACATCAACTTATTTAATAAGGAAGAACTCACATGCCCTAATATTCTGTGCCTCAAATTAGCATCTTCACCTTGTGCACTTAAACAAGTTAATTCTCCATAATCCACAGACTCCAGATCAACTATGTACATGTTCTTGATCCTTTTGGCTTTGAGAATAATCTTTCCAAATTTCATGCTTGATACTATCCATCCATTTGATGTGAATTTTACCTCATTTCCTTTGTCATGGATTTGAGATACACTTAAAAGACTGTATTTTAGCCTATTCACATAATACACATCTTCTATAGCATGATAAGGTGATCTTCCAATCTTTCTAACACCTTAGATATAACCCTTTTTGCCATTTCTAAAAGAAATTCCTCCTCCTTGAAATGCCTTAAGAGAAAGAAAACAATCAACCTTCCCAGTCATGTGTCTGGAACAACCTGTATCCATAAACCAATTTTGGTTGTCATCCCTCTTTTCTACCATATTTTCTTCTTTATCTTCAGTAGTGGCCATTAAAGAGTTATGGGATTGTGAGATTATTTTATTCTTACCATATTTCATCCTGAACCCAACTTCATACTCCTTTTCTTTCTTAGATTTGTTTGAAGAGTCTTCCCATGCAGCCAATATTTTCTTCATTATACAGCTAGCTGCATTTTTTCCTTTTGGAGTATCTGGATTTTGATTCTTCTTTTTGCTAAGCTTACCACTATTTTTCATATCTCTAACAATCCTTGTTGCGAAAAATGCAACATCAGTGTCTTCTTTTACTGGGTCATGCTCTAGAGACTTCAGGGTAAAGAGTCTCTTCCTTTTTGCTTCTTTTCTTTCCACCCCTAGTTCAATTATAACATCCATGATGATTAGGACACCCTAGGTATGAACCTTTTAGAATGAACCCGCTCTGATACCACTTATTATTAGGGGTTGCACTACATAGTGAGGACCAGTACCCTCGAGATTAATTACTATCAATAAAATTATAGTGCAACTATGAGATTTTTTAGAAATTCAAGGCAATGCAGGAAGAGTAAAAACACAAGATATTTACGTGAAAACCCAGAATAGGAAAAACCATGGCTTGACTTCACAAGTTGTCCCAATCCGAAACTATCCTCTAGTCGTAACACGGTGTTTGGAACCACAAGTGATCCCAAGCTAATCCATGAACTGGCATACTGATTGAGCAACTAATTTAAACTGTATAAAAACTAAATTTACTGATCGAAATAATTATAATGAGAAAGTCTAAATAAATAAAATATCGATAAATTTTACAAGATGATAAAACTGAGGAAGAAACTTGAATTACATGTAACGACTCTGACTAACTATCTATGAAGCCTCTACTATACTGACTATAGACAGCTGGGACATGCCTCCAATTACCACTAATCAATTCATAAGAATAATAACAATATAGTACATGAACTACAACTAACTGGAGTCCCCAAAATAAGAGAACTCACCACCTACTGGCTAGAAACTGTGAACTATCTGATTATGATGTGTGGTCTATAACTGGTACCTACATTATGAGACAATATAGCACATAGACGTATATATGGATCAGTACTTCTGAAATGTACTAAATAAGTGGGGGTGAATGCAATAAGTAAAACTGATTGTATACATAATCTTAAAACATGCATGCTAAGTACAAGTAAACTCGTCAAGAGACTAAAATAAATTAAAAGTTGAAGTATCTTAAAACATGAGTAACAAACATAATCTGATAATATGGTGAATAACTATACTTAGTTTGTCAAAATCTTTACTTTTGTAGAATAAATAGAATTGAAGCTGGGAAGCGGTAAATCATAAATATTGTATGTAAATCTCATGTAAAGATAAACATGCTATAAAACTGAAATGAGGATCGTGTATGGATACTGAGCATGAAAACACGAACATGTAAAAGTGAGAATGCAAGACCAAGTATAGTATGTACTGACATGATTTGAATAACATGAATAATCTCTAAAACTAGCTAAATAATTACTGAAATCTGATTACTTAGTCAAGAAAACCTAAACTAAGATAAACTGAATACTGACTGAAACTTTGGGAGCTATCATATAACCAACATGCCCTAATCTGAGCTATTCGGTCTTCAACCTGTAACCCCAGTTAGAAGGGTATCAATACCTTGCCATGGATACTAACACATAGCTGTATGGATCCACTAATTTGTCCCGAAGGACCAGGGTGTTAAGCCTAAATTGATGGGTGACCCCTAAGAGGAAGTCAAGTCTAAACTAATGGGTGATCCCTCATACCCTACACTGGCTATGTAGTTCTAGAACATAGTGACTGCCACTAACAACTCTTCCTAAACTGATGGGGGAGTCGTCATCCCTGCATTCACTCGGTGCTAAATCCTACTCCCAACTGAATGATACTGGTATTATTAGGTTGTTTAACAAGATATGGTACTATACTGATAAGTGCTCAACATGAACATGGTAATCTAAATGTGATAAAAAAAATCATAGTCTGACTGACTTGTTACTTGAAAATAGAATCATGTAAAATCACAAAGGTATCAGTTGTTCATAACCCTCCAGCACTGAATGATCACAAAATACGATAACATCATTTAAAATAGGGGTATAAAATCATAGTTCAATGACCCAAGACATAAGACATTTCAATAAATTAGTGAGAATCACAGATTTGAACATGGGGATGCCTTAAACTTAGAAGGATCACAATTCCATGTGGTTTTAGTTCTCACCTTGATGATTTAACATGAAATCAATGGAATATGATATAGAAATTGAAATTAAAAACATGGAATAGCTTAATTCACATGGGAACACGTGTTGACATGACTTGAATTCAAAATACTAAGAAATACATGGATTAAATTCATAAGTGCATGGATAATTCATAAAATAGGATACAATTTATTCTTTAAATCAAAAGGAGGATTTTTAGGCTCAATGGTGAAAGAAACCCATTGATGAATACCCAACATACCTTAATTGAACGGATTCTTGAAGAAATCATGAAATCGAAGCTTAAATTCATGAGTACTTGAAAGAAGAAGCTCGGATTATTGTTCTTGGGAAAGAAGAGAGTTTCTACGTGAGTTATTTTGAGGAATATGGGCAAATAATGCCCCTTTGAGTGTTATAAATCGTGCTTTTGATGATTGGGGTTGAGGGAAAAGGACCAAATTACATCTTGGCCCCCTTAGATCAAGAATAGTGGGGGAATAGCCCTCATGGAGCAACCACTATTCTGAGGGAATAGCCTTCACAATGCGACCCCAATTTCGGTGGAATAGCACTCGCGGTGCGGGGCTATCTCGAGCCCTTACTATTTCTCATGAAAATGGTCATAACTTTTCTCTCGGGTATCGTATTAAGGCAAAATTGGTATAGTTCGACAACTAATTTAATTATCTATAATTTGGTGGGTCTTGAGCTGAAAATACATGTTCAAAGTTGACCCTTGTAGAATTGAATACCAAAATTTAGCCAAATCAAAGGCTCTTAGCTCAACTTTGCTCTAAGTGATTCCTATGAACGTTTTTCACCTCATAAGCACTTAACACACAAGGATAAAAATCATGACACATGTATTCAAATATAAATCGTGGGGTTAGAGTTTACACACGTAGGAACGATGGTTTAAAGTCTAGCCAAAAAATGTGGGGTGTTACACAAACACCTCCAAATCCACAATAATCAACCTCCTGATTACAGTAAGATTTCAGCCTACCTCTAGGCTCTTTTTGCTAGTAGTAACTCTACTATAAGCTCATTTGGGTAACTCTACTAAGGACTCTCTAAACTGATTTCCTCTAATCAGCAACAAGCTTAGATAACTCTACCTAAGCATCTCTCTCAAAAGAAAACACTACTCTGCTAACATGGGTAGTTCTTATACAAATCAACACTTAAGAATAATTTAAATTTAAGCTCACATAATCAGCTAAGAACTTGAGCAGTTTTTGAACTAGGTTTTTGTTGCCTCATTTCACTCTTTAGAATTGCAAAAAAACAATTATTGAAGAGGCTTCTCTTTTTTTTTATAGTTGTGTGATAATTAGGTATGGCATATTATTGGGCCAATTGTCCAAGTCGGTACAAAATAGCACCTGCAAGTTTGTTGCACAAGAGGACAAAGCTATTCAGATACCATGTACTAGTTGTACAGTACTTTACACATCCAGGGACCTGGTCTCTTACAATTTAGTTGCTCATCATCAAAACTCAATATACCAAGAGTGATCATATAAATCATTTGAGAGTTGTATTGCAGACCCTTAAGGATCACCAGTTGTTTGCTAAGTTCAGTAAATGTGAATTCTAGTTGAGATCAGTAGATTTTCTTGGTCACATTATTTCTGGTGATGGCATTCGAGTTGATCCTCAAAAGACCAAAGATATAAAAAATTGGCCTAGGCCTATCTCTCCATCGGATATTAGGAGTTTCTTAGGTTTAGCCAGTTACTATAGACGATTTGATTAAGGATTTTCTTCTATTGCTTCTCCCATGTCTCTACCGACTTAGAAGAAAGTCAAGTTCTAGTGGTTATATTCCTGTGAGAAGAGTTTTCAAGAGTTGAAGACTGACTCAATTTCCCTCTAGTATTGACTGTACCAGAGGTTTTAAATGGGGTTCATAGTGTATTGTGATGCTTCTAGAATAGGTCTTGGTTGTGTATTAATGTAGCGAGAAAAGGTCATAACTTATGCCTCTAGACAGTTTAAAATCCATGAAAGAAATTAGTCAACTCATGATCTTGAGTCGGCAGCAGTTATCTTTTCGTTACAGATTTGGAGGCATTATCTATATGGGGTTTATGTTGATGTGTTTATGGATCATAAAAGTTTACAGTATGTGTTCACTCAGAAGGATCTAAATCTTTGTTATAGAAGGTGGCGTGAATTATTGTAAGACTATGATATAAGTGTGTTGTATTACTCGGGTAAGGCTAATGTAGTGGTTGATGCCCTTAGTAGGTTGTCTATGAGAAGTGTTGGGCATATTGAGGAAGATAAGAAGAAGTTATTTTGTTAGGTTCATCAGCTTACTAGATTAGGTGTTTGGTTCATTGATTTGGTCGAACATCGTATATGGGTTCAGAATGGTTTGGAATCATCGTTGGTGGCTGAAGTGAAAGAAAATCAAGACAGGGATCAAATTTTGGTTAAGTTGGAGGAGGTAGTTCGGGACCAAAAAGATGAGGTTTTCTCCCAAGGGAAGATGGTGAGTTGTGTTGTCAAGGAAGGTTATGTGTTCCAAGTATGGATTGTTTAAGACAATGAATATTAGCAAAGGCACATGGTGCATGATATTCTATTCACCCAAGAGCCACTAAGATGTACCGTAATTTGTGGGAAGTCTATTGGTGAAATGGTATGAAGAAAGATACTACATAATTTATGACTAAGTGTTTGAATTGTAAACAGGTTAAGGTTGATCACCAAAGGCCTAGTGGTACACTTCAGGAGTTTAGCATCCCCATTTAGAAGTGGGAAGTAGTGAACATGGATTTTATTATCGGGTTACCTCATACGCGTCGTCAGCATGATTTGATTTGGGTCATTGTGGATAGAATGACCAAGTCAGCCCATTTCTTGACACTCTATATTCATTTTTTTAGCCGATGATTATTCTAGACTCTATCTCAGGGAGTTGGTAAAGTTACATGGAGTTCCATTGACCATCATTTCGGATAGAGGTACTCAGTTTACATCCTATTTTTGGAAGGCTTTTCAGAAGGGTCTTGGTACCCAAGTTTATCTTAGTACCGCTCTTCATCCCATACAGACAGTCAGGCAGAAAGGACTATTCAGACCTAGAGGATATGTTGAGAGCTTGTGTTATCAATTTCAAGGGTAATTGGGATGACCACTTACCTTTGATTGAGTTTGACTATAATAATAGCTATCACTAGCTATCACTCCAATATTCAGATAGCTCCGTTTGAGGCTCTTTATAGTAAGAGGTGTAGGTCTCTTATTGGTTGATTTGAGATTGACAAGACTGCTTTAATAGGACCAGATTCAGTTTATGAGGCGATGGATAAATTTCAGTTGATCCGGGAAATATTGAAAATAGCCCAAAGTTGTTAAAAATCTTATACTGATGTGAGGAGAAGAGAGCTTGAATTTGATGTTGGTGATTTTGTACATCTGAAAATTTCACCAGTGAAAGGGGTGAAGAGATTTAACAAGAAGGGGAAACTCAGTCCCCGCTATGTTGGCCCATATAGGATTTTGAGCCATTTTGGGAAGGTAACTTATGAGTTAGAGTTACTATAGAGTTAGCATCAGTGCATCCCATGTTCCATGTCTCTTTACTATAGAAATATATTGGTAATTCAACTTCTATCATTTCTTTAGAGAGTGTGAACGTGAAAGATACCCTTTCTTATAAAGAAGTCCCATTTAAAATCCTTGATCGTCAGATCCGTAGGTTGAGAAATAAAGAAGTTGCTTGGTTAAAGTCCTATGGAGAAATCAATCTGTTGAGGGAGCTGCTTAGGAAGCAGAAGCTGATATACGAGTCAAGTACCCTTACCTTTTCTCTATGAATTCTGATCCAGCGTGAGGTAATGGTTTTACTTAAGTGATTCTCTTATTTTCTATCTCAGCTTTATAACCATCCTCATGTCATATCATGTATTCATGAATTCAGTTCAGTCCATGCATCATGATTTAGATCCAGTTATTTAGTCATGATTCAGCTCATACGTAGTCAGTATATGATTTTAGTCTTTCTAGTATCTCAGCTTAGACGGTTTCATTCGGGGACGAATGATTCCAAGGGAGAGATATTGTAATACCCCATAAGATTCTACACGAGTTTCCAGCTATTCATCACAAGCTTAAGGATCCAAATTAATTATTCCACACTAAGTGCAAGTGATATGGCCACTTTAACACCCCTAAGATTTCGAATATTTTATTTTTGGAATTTTTGTGTTCAAAGATTTATGAGTTGGAATATGTTTAAGGATGCTAGAAGAGAAATCCAGGATAGTTTTAAAGATTTTGAAAGAGGTTCATAGTGATTTTGGACCATGGAGGCAGTAAGCCTCCACGATTCTAGCGTGTCACGGAGGATGGTCTCCACGATACGCAGTGTGTCATAGAGGATAGTCTCCGTGAAACGCAGCGTGTCACGGAGGCTAGTCTCTGTGATAGCTACTATGCCATACTGCAGTGTAAATCCTACAGCCTTCATTAAAGGGGTGAGGGGCATTTTGATCTTTTTCCTCTCCCTAAAACAACCAATTCATGACTTAAAACCCAAGTGGAGCATTATTTTCCCCATCCATCATCAATTAATGATGTTCAATCTCCTCTCTCTTTCTCTCAAAAACACAAATACCAAAAGATTTTTCCAAGAATTCACCCATCCAAGGTCTCAATTCCTAGTTTTGTTCAAGAATTCAAGCAAACTCGTGTATGTGGGATATTCAACAATGGGTTTCTTCCACCCATTGAGTCCCAAGAATCCCTTATTTTAAGGATGAATTTACTAAGTTTTCTCCTAATAGTTTTGAATACAAACCATGAGAATGTGTTTCCCCCATGTGAATTATGTTCTTACATGCTTTATAATCTTAGTCACACTTATCATGTTCAGTTGACACCATGTTAATTATCAATTTATAAGTTATCCATCTCATGATTTACTCACCATCACCGTGATAGCTGTGTTAACCTATGCTGGCGGGTTATGAACACCTGATACCCAGGAAAATCATGTCTATCAGTGTTATCAGGTTACAAGTCATTCAGATTTGGCTTGTATATTTAAATTTTAGAATAAAAATCATAATGAGCACTCCTCGGTACTAAATCATGTTTTATGATTATGTTCAGATTAACATTATGTTGAGCATTTGTCAGTTTAAACTATGTTAAACTTCTTATCAGTACCAGATTAAATGAATAATGATATCGGTGTCAATCAGTTGAGAGTAATATTTAGCACCGAGAGAACACAGGAATGACGCCCCCCACCGCAATCAGTTTAGGCAGAGTCGTTAGCAGCAGTCCCTAGGTTCCAAAACTACGTAACTAACGTAGGTTATGAGGGGTCACCCATCAGTTTAGACTTGATACCTTGGTCTTTCAGGACAACAAATTAGTGGATCTACACAATCAGTGTTAGTAACTGTGGCAAGGTACTAACACCCTTCTAACTGGGGTTATAGGTTGGACCCCGATTAGCTCATATTAGGGCATGTCGGTTAAATGTTAGCTTTCACAGTCTCAGTTCAGTATTCAGAGTATATTAGCTCAAGTTTGCATGACTAAGTGTACAGTTTATCAATTATTCAAATCATTTCAGTACATGCTTATGTTTGGTCTTGCATTCGTGCGAAGTACCTATATGTATTCTAGTTAGTCTCTATCTCACCTACCAATACATTCAAAGTACTGATCGTATACTCTCTTTTGCGCTATGTTGTTTTATAACATAGGTTCGGATGCTTAGTTTGTCGATCGCCCTTAGTTAGTTCAGTACCACTCAACAGCAATTTTGGTGAATCCTTATCCTGCGAGGACAAGTTTATTGCAGTTATTTTCAGTACTTCCTTTATTTCAGTCAATCAGAGTTAGTTGGGAGTTTTTTCTATCAACTCCCCATGTTTTAGAGGCTTTCAGATATTCAAACTTATTTTCAGTTTTATCAGTAGTTCAGACATGTTGGGTATTGTTTCAGTATTATATCTTAACAGAATTTCTCATCAGTTTAGTTCTGTATATGATGTTTTGTTATTACTTTATTCAGTGCTCACAGCAGATACCAGATCATGAGTTAGCTTGAGGTATGGCCCTAATCACCGTGTTACGATTGGGGATAGTCTCGGACCGTGATGGGTAATCAGAAATCACAATGAAGAATGGGTCCTGGGGTTCACCAAAAGCTTCCTTCATGCTACTAACAATCAAACGGAACTCACTGCCCTTAAGAAAGGGTCGAGAATCAGTGAGCAAAATAACTACCTTCCGATTGAAATTAATATTGATTCCATGGATACCATTAAAATGTTGAAAGAAGAGAATCCACTTTATAATGGCATCATTGATTAATGCAGGTACAAGCTAATTAGAAGGATAGAATGTCCAGTGGTGATGCATAACTTCAGGGAACAAAACAAGGTGACTGATGTATTGACCAAACAAGGAGCAATATCTGGCCTTTTTGAAGAAACACAAATTTTGATAGTTCCTCCGATGTATACCTATCAGGCTTTGTGGATAGACATGTTAGGAACTACTTTTGTTAGAACATTAGAACATCTAACTATGCTCAAATGGACCAAAGCCACCAATTTTTTGCAATTAATCAAGACTAATGTAACCTGGAGACTGTGCAAACTATTTAACATTCATTTACCTTCATGCATCTTTTTAACCCAAAAAAAATAAAAACAAAATCGGCTTTTGTTTTTTCCCCAATGTGGATATCATTCGAAGCATCAAATTGGCAACTTTTCACAATCTGATTTGAACACATGCAAATGGTACTATATAAAATATGTCCTAAACAAGTACAGTTGTATAACTTCCTAGCCAGTTACAAAGTCCAATGAATCTTTCCAATAAAGTAGAAATTGTAACAAAACATAGAAAACGAAAGAGGGAGAAGGTAAAAACTTGTACCATATTCAAAAGAGAAGAGTAGTACTAGCAGAAAAATGGCATCTTTTATGCACATAGTACCAAAACACACCAACTTTTCTATTCCGTTTAATACATTGATCAACTTTTTAAATTTTTCATGATATTCTATTTGGACATTGAAATTAAGTCATATTTAATTGAACACGTCTAATTCCTAATAAAGTCTATCAAATTAAACACGTATAACTCAAATCTTGAAAATCAATCTTTGTGTGTTCTTATTCGTCTATTAAATAGACAACCCCATAAAATATATTGTTTCCCTTAATTATTTGCATTCATCTCAATAAGTTGTAAAATACAAAACAATTTCTACTTGAGATTGATGTTATAACTAAAAGAGATGATATACTCCCTCCGTCTCAAATTTCCTAATTTAATTTCTCATTTTACTTGTCTTTTTTTATTAATCAAGAAGAGACAAAAAAAAAATCACGTTTTACCATTTGCATTAATTATTTTTTTTTCAAATTAAAATGTAAACATCATTTAATAGGGGTACTATAGTAAACTAGCCATGTTATTTATTATTTTTCTTAATCAATGTTTCATCTCAATTTGGAACGGGTAATTTGGGATGGAGGGAGTATTTTATAGGGAAAAGGACATGGGTTGGCCATTTTGAAAAGAAATGGCCAACCCATGTAAAAGTTGGACAATTGGAGTCAGTCGGCTCAATTTAATTTTGATTTTTAGCCATTTGGCCCGTTGGTCACATGCAGTCTCTATACCCAATTGATACACTTTTATACCATATTGATACACTTTTATACAATGTTGATACACTTTTATACTGCATTGATACACGTTTATACCGCATTGATACACTTTTATACCACTTTGATACACTTTTATACAATTATTGTATAAAATATGAATTTGTATTTGGTATCAAAACTTCATGTATTTGATATCAAATATTGTATTTGATTGATAAAAAAGAAGAGCAACAATTACAATGTTATAAAATCTTATTTGATTGTTAGAAAAACTATACCAATTAGAAATGTGGGTTAACACAAAATTCATTACTTTTCTGAGTTTATTGTGTTAAAAAAAATGCAAATGTTCTATCTAAAGTTATTGTCTAACATTAATTTTCTTTCTTCCAAAAATATATTATTGTATTGATGCGTTTATGTTTTACTTGCATTTCACTATTTTTATTCTCCCTCCGTAAAGTCAAAAATTGTGTGTTGGCTACGAGGTTCGTTGGACGAAATCAATGCATCCTCTGAATCAGAAATGGGCTTATACTATTTACTTGGCATTTAAAGGGAAAAGGATGAAGATAGTAGCGAAAAAAGGCCTAAATGGCTATATTTTGGAATTTAAAAATCAATGGCCACTCGGCCGGAATTATTTTAGCCGAGTGGCTATTCTTGTCCTTTCCCCTATTTTATATGGTTAACTTAACTATCTCACAGATGAATGAAAACATGTGCAAAAGTTTTTTCAAATTTTAAGTTAAAAATGTCTATTTGAATCACTTTATTTGGAGTTTAGGTGTTCAACTTAAATAATACTTAGTTCAAGGGTTTAAATGAAATAGCCTAACAAATTAAAAAAATTGACTATGTATTAGCCTTTTTATTCTTATTCCCGCAATGTTTTAGCACGAATGCCATTTGTGTTGCGTTCTCCTTGCTTTATTAGTCCCTATTGTCTATTAAGAGAAAATAAAAGTTCTCTAAATTACTTTGTTTCGTCTGAGTTAAAACATTTGATTATAGAAAGATCGAATATTTAAGATATTAAATGACACTTTATGGGGTTATTTTCGATATTACTCTCTTTGTTTGCTTTTACTTATAACTATTTTTCTAATTTAATTTTTATTTTTTTGGTCATTTTTAACAAATCAAGAAAAAATAATTTTTTCCCATGTTTTACACTTAACATTATCTACTTATTGTCCAAATCATTTTCAATACCTATTATTAAATATCAATTAATAGAAATAATGATAAAATTCCTATAATAATTAAAAAGTGATAAGTAAATGCAGTGGGGGACATCTCTAAACTTTCTTTATACTCCCTCCGTTCATTTTTACTTTGTTACTATTTCGTTTCTTGAGGTTAATCTGCCTGAACTTTGACCAATATTTTAAGATGTATTCAATTTAATATTTAAATTTAAAATTTAGATGATCGAAAACTATATGAAAAATAGTACAAGATGCAATTCATTTTGTATAAATATGATGAAAAAATATATTTTAAAATGTTAGTCAAAGTTCAAACAGATTACCCGAGAAGCAAAAGAATGAGAAGTAAAAATGAAGAGAGGTAGTTGCAATAAACACATAGAAGTAATACGATCACGTTTTGCCACATTAACTAACTAAACTGTGTGTGACCTGCCTAGTAAATGATCAAAATATCAAATTTGGATGCCAGATTAAAACACTTATCGAACCATTTGTAAATTACATGTCAGAAAAATAAATAAGGTTATTGAACGACTTTTTAATGTAATCATTTTTTTTTCTTTCTTTGGTTTATTTCTATGAAATGTTTTTATTAATTTGTCTTTACAAATATGATTAGCCAAAAGTTTTAACCCGGTGCAATCTTTTTTCCTAACGTGAAATTTACGGAATGACATGTCATAACCGAAATAGAAAATTTGTTCTTCGGTTATTTTTATTGTTTGGGCATCAATTCACACATAAATCAATTACTCTTCCGTCCCAAATTTCCTAATTTAATTTCTCATTTTACTTGTCTTTTTTCGTTAATCAAGAAGAAACAATTTTTTTTTCATGTTTTACACTTTGCATTAATTACTTTTTCCTCAAATTAAAATATAAACATCATTTAATAAGGGTACTATAGTAAACTAGTCAGGTTATTAATTATTTTTCTTAATCAATGTGTCATCTCAATTTGTAATGAGTATCTTAACCATGAAAACCCAGTCTTGGAAATACGTATTGAGTAAACCCAATACTATACAATAACTCAAAAATATAAGATGTAAAATGTAGCAGGCAAATCCACTGCCACGAACCTCATAAAATACAGTGGCCTTTTGGGGTACAAAGTTGCAAGTAACAATTTTAAAAAGGAAAAAGAAAGCTTTTATCCGTTCAAAATATTCTAAAAATCAAAATGCAACTCTATAGTCTTCAGTCAACATATACCCCAAGGTACTAGTGATCTGTACACTGACAAAGATTGTATGCTGATCATTGGATACCCACCATCTCAGAAAATTGGTTAAAACTTTCGTCGTTTGGCTAAATAAAGGCAGACACTATAAGCTACATTACAGAAGCCATTCTGTCTATCTTGTTTTAATAGTCAAAGTAGAAGAATTTGGAAGAAAATAGCGCAAGTTATTTTCCTATATACATTAGAAATGGAAAGAGCATTGGAATGGTTAAGGCCACTAGTTGATTCCAAGAATTGGGAATATTGTGTTGTTTGGAAGTTGGGTGATGATCCTTCAAGGTAAAATTGGTTTTTTAAGTCTTGCTACAATTCTTGAAAATTGAAACTTTTGTTCGTATGTGAAAAAATTGAGTGTATGTGTGTGACTCTGGCCGGCCAGAGCCAGGTAGGGTCGAGGGGCGGGGTTCGAAATCCTTCATTGGAAAACTACATTGTTTCTATATGATTATGATTTTTTATCTGGTTTCTTCATATGTTTACTTTATATTTTGAACTTCTTAGTGAAAATCCCGGTCGGTTAGGCCACTTTGTGTGTGTGAGATCAGTTAAGTGTTTGTGGTGTTTAGGTTTATAGAATGGATGGGATGTTGTTGTTCTGGAGCTAATGGAGTTGATGTCAATGTGAAGAAAGAAAATGGAGGAAAACAGAAAGTCACTGCTCTATGTAAAGATATCCAAGTGCAGCATCCTATTAGAACAAAGGCTTGTGAGGCTTTAGCTCAATTTCCTCTATCTATTTCCCTTTATTCAGGGTATGTTTCTATACCTTTATTCACAATTGGTGTGTTTTACTTTCTTTAATGCGAGGCTCTATTGGAAACAATCTCTCTACCTACCATGGTAGGGGTAAGGTGTGCGTACACTCTACACTCGCCATACCCCACTTGTTGGACTATATATACTGGGTATGTTGTTGTTGTTGTACTATAAAAGGAACATAAACTGACATGAAGATATGCAAAAACAGGATTCAGGGAGAGGTTGTAACATCAAATGAACCAAAGTGGATTAATCATGCTGAGATTTCCAATTCAAGTTTATCACATGTCAGTACAAATCTGATATTTATTCATTTATTTATGCCTTGGAATAGAAAGTTGAAGTACTGAACTCTCAACATTAGTCTGAGAAATGTTTAAAAGTGAATTCTTCTGACTCGTTGCAGGATTTAAAGGGTACCCTGGTATTAATTCCGGCTGCTGGCGGATTGGTTGAGCTGTACAGTTCAAAACTGGTAATGATCATTCTCAATTGGATTTTTAAGATAATGTACTTTTGTTTCTGATAATGCTCGAAAAGTTGTTTGATAAGGAGTATTCATATAGCGTACGCCAACTAACTTTGGATTGAGGTGTGTTTGATAGTAAATTTGGTCATCAATATGCACTAAACTAAAGGATTAACTATTTACTTTACATTAATTTGCATTGAACAGATATATAAAGATCAAAAGACGATTAATTTCATTATCAATCGCTTCAAACTTGGGTCTGAAGAAGCCAATAGTTCCATTGCACGAAAAGAAGATCAAGTTCTTGATTTCTTTTCCTATGAGAAATTGAACTTTACTGCTCCTCTTATGCAATATGCTACAAGTTTTCCTTCAACTGCACCTCATATTTCTCAAGTATCTGAATCTAGTGCTAATCCTAGCATTCAAGGATCGTCCACTGGTTCCACTCGTTCAAATGAACTTACTTTGTGTCATTCACCATGTGACCATTTATCGCAAAATATACCTTTAAGCCAATCAACAGAAGGGTATTTTGAGCACACTGAGCTTCAGTGCAGTGGAAACTTGTCAAGAATGGAAGGATCTGCTTTTCCTTGGAAACAAGAAAATTATATAGTTGCAGGAGATATGTTCGCGGTGGGCAAGAAGAGACAAAAAGGACCTTATCAGTCCAAGAATCTCGTCACAGAGAGAAAACGAAGGAACAGAATTAAAGATGGCCTTTTTGCTCTTCGAGCTTTAGTTCCCAATATCTCTAAGGTTGGTAACAAAGCTACTCATCTTATAGTTAAGTCTATATATACGTAGTTCATAGTTTGATACTGACCCTTGCTTGATTTCTTTCAGATGGACAAAGTCGCAATACTTGGAGATGCAATTGACTATATAAATGAACTGCAAGAAAAAGTGAAGTTATATGAGACTGAACTCAATGAAATAGAAGCAGAATTTACCAACAATGAAGCTGCTGAAATGGTCCTATCACACATGACTGAAATATCCAAAGTTACTGAGCCAACAAATGAGAAAACACAAAGTTCAAATACCACTAATAGGACAAGAATGGAGGTGCTCGATTTCTTTCTGTTTCCTTATATTGCGTTAGAGTTAAAATAATCTATACGGTGCCTTCAAGTCTCCTTTATATTTTGCGTTGCAGTTGGAAGTGAACCAAATTGATGCAAGAAAGTTCTTGTTGAAGGTCTCCGGATCACATAAAACTGGACGATTTACGCAGTTGATGGAGGCCATGAGTTACTTAGGACTTGAAATAGTAAATGTGAGTTTTACCACTTCTGGAGGGGAGATCTTGAGCATTTTCATAACCGAGGTAAATTTCATTTCTCAAAAAACTGTTGAAATTATTAATCTACTAAGAAATAACCAGATTCTATTACCTTATTATCTTTTGTTTAATGCTAGTCTCCGTTAATCTTTCAAAATGTTGTACTTATGTCGGATCCTCCAAAAATTGCATAACATTTCGAGGAGGAGGAAGAGCAGCATAGCTCATTATTATGTGATTTGATTCCCCGCTTTATCATCATGCCTTTTTAGAGCTTAAGCGCATACTAGCTTCTTGTTGATTTAGATCATATAATTGGTTTTTATGCAACACTGTCTACTTGCTTCTTGCAGGCAAATGTGGACAATGTTGTTGATTCACAGAAGCTGAGATCCTCACTAATGGAGTTGACAAGTTGAACACATATCTCGTTTGTTGAGCCATATATTAACTGCTGCTTAGTTTCTCAGTTGACTATGTATAAGGATAGAGGATGATCTAAACTTGTAAACTTATATGAATTAAAATCTAGGATTTAAGGTCTTAGGTATGCAAACATGCGAACACGTTTTGATATTGGAAGGAAAAAGTCCACGTTTATATTAATGGAATGAATACATAACATATGTATTAAC